>PVJX010000512.1:0-246362 GCA_004027295.1 Dolichotis patagonum | reverse complement strand
AGTCCAGCAAAACTATCACTTTTTGTTCAAAGTGATCTTAGCTTGCTTTGCCTTGTTTAAGTTCAACACACATTAAGGTATGGACAGCTGTTTTGAGGAGAATGCGAGACACTATGACAGCCATTCATGGCTTCCCTAATGTATGGTCTTGAAGACCTGTAATGCCCTCCTCGTCCTGCTCAGATCAATTCCATACTAGCATACTCGTCCTGCTCAGATCAATTCCATCAATTCCAATTCCACTGTTCCTGAAATGCTCGTATTCTTGTTCTCTCTCCCTAGAATGTCCTTCAGTATTTTTTGTAGGGTTGGACTGGTGGTCACAAATTCTCCTAGCTCCTCTTTGTCATGGAAGCATCTTTTTTCTCCATTAATTTCTATAGAGAGTTTTGCAGGATACATCAATCTGGGCTGGAGATTGTTCTCCTTCAGTGCTTGAATTACATTACTCCAAGCTCTTCTTAACCTGATGGTCTGTGTCGAGAAGTCTGCCGTGATTTTGATGGGTTTTCCGTTACAGGTGATCTAGTAGGTTGTTTCATGTGAATTCCCTGTATGTGACAATATGGACAACTTTTTGGAAGAGAACAAGAGTCAATATGATAGAGAGTGAATATCTCCAATTGTCTAGCTTTGAAATTTATGTCTTACATTGCTTTCTTGTGATCCGCTTTGCTCTGATCAGTTTTACCCTATTGATATAATTGCATGTATATTTGAGTGGGTAAGATGGATGACCATATTGTTGTTTTTGTCATATCGTGGAGCAGAACTGTTAACAGTCTCACTGTTTGTCTACTTTACATGTTTTAACTTTGTAATTTGAACAACTATTTCCAAGAATTCAGTATGTAATTAGTCAAGTAATAATTTCTTAGGTTTTACTGTTGTTGTACTTTTCCTTTTTTTCCTTGGAATACTGTATGGTTGCTACCCTTTAAAAAAAAAAAAGAGTTTATCTTCTTGTGGAGCTGCGTTACTAAATTGTCAAGGGCCACATGGGGCCTGTGGGCAGTAGACTGAACATTCCTATCAATGATTTACACCTGCACATAAAGTTAGATTTACTTTTGAGAATCAATTGGTTGCCTTCATGAAAAAGTTAATGCTTTTGAGAATAAGCATATTGTAATAACCCCCAACATAAGATGGTTCAGCTTACAAGTTTTAGACTTTTCAGTGGTGGGGAAACCATAATGTATTCACCAAAGACAAGGCTTCGAATTATGACTTTTTCTCAGGCTATCACTATACAGTGAAATCTTTTCTTGCAATGTTGAGCAGTGACTGCAAGCACAGTTGTCACTCATCCCAGGAGGACTAGCGCAACCCTGGTGCTCCATGCTGTGGGATACTGCTGTGCTGAGGAGTTCGGTTGGTTAGCTTTGGGGAATGGGTGATCAGGACATAACCCTACCCTAAGCCTAGAAGCACATATACTACAAAATTACTCAAAAAAGTTTGTCTTTGCATTTAAAAACTCAATTCTACATCATTTTTAAAAGTAGGCATCACAGTTAAATGTACAGTATAGGTTTGGATACATGCATTTTTTAGATAACACTGAGAATAATATTCTAAATAAAAAAAGAACATTATCTAATTCCAGTAGACTGATTTTTTTCAGTGTTGTCTATGAAGGTGTCTTCGGTTATGTACCTGCATGAGTAAAATACTAAGTTACGTTCAGAATTTTATATCATCTGGGTCTGCGCTCATGTTAAAAAAATACATTCAGAAGCAAACTTATTCTAGACTCCTGTGTGACAACACTGGCTGCATTGCAAACAAAAGTCAGAGTTCATTTTTACACATTAACTTGTATTTGTGTGTATTTGAAGGAGTATGCAAATATGTGGTACAATCCATACAGAATTTGTGAGTGTGCCTCTGTTAAAAAGTAAAGAGCCTTTCATGGCATCAATATTCAATCCAACAGGTGATACTAACTGTGAAAAACAGTGCTTCTGGCTTCCAGACTCTTCCCGTCAATTTTCACTCATCCCTTCTGTTCTTTCAAACTGCTGGCATGAGTTCACCTTCTTTCTGTAATGATTCTCCATGCCTAGCAATTCCAAAGCTCTTATTGCCTTTATCAGTACTCTAGATTCTTCTGCAGGCTTTTCTCCAATGAGATATGAATATCCCAGATCTATAATTATGCCCTTCCTGGATAGAGGCCTTTCTGTTAAAGAATTGGAAGGCACTTTGTTAGTTGGCTAATTTTTTTCCGAGTGTTAGTTTTGCTTCCATGTCAGTTTCTTGAATCTCATTTCTCTGATAATTTCCTGCTTAACTCACCTTTAGAGCAGTTGGTTTCACTTTGAAAAAAAAAAAAACTCTCTTATTAAAAGCTTTAATGCTTTATGTAAAGAGTAAAAATAAAGTCATGCAATAAATGGAAGTACTAATTATCTTCACTGAAAACACATCGATGTCCATTGCTCCTAGTGGAAACATGATTCTAAGATATTCCTTGCAAGGTAAATCACATCACTGCTCCTCCCCTATCCTTGCTGACAGTTTGTCTTCACACTTCTTTCTTCTGCTTGTGCGTACACATACCAGTTTTTTGCATGCATGCATATTTCATTTTCATGGATTTCAAGGAGCTCAGAACATTGTTGGGAGGGGAAGAGAGAGAGATGTTTGCTTTTTTTAAAAAAAAAAATAGAATACAATATTCACATTATTCTGCAAGTACCTTGATTTCATTGACAATGTAACAGGCATCCCTGCAGCTTCATGGAATCCCTGCAGCTCCAGGGATACAGATCTACACATTTCATGTCATCTGCCAAAATATTCTTTAAGTATTCCTCATCTGTTACACTCCAAAGGCTATGATTTCTTCCCTAGCTTTTGACATCAAATTTATTAATACTAATTATCTTCACTGAAAATACATTCCTCCTGGTGGAGACATGATTCTAAGATATTACTTGCAAGTGAGGTGTTTCAGACCATTCTAAGCACCAAACAGCATCTTGGAGATGGGGAAAAAAAACGTAGATGATTACCTTTTCTTTTTCTTCATAGAAATGATATATTCTAATGCTTTGGAAAGGTTTGTATATCTCGAATGTTCCCAGGAACAATGTGATTTATTCTTCAAAGTATTTTTGTGTAGCGAAGATAGAATTTATATGATTTGGAGTCATATTTTGGAGTGTTTTCAAGCTTTTTCTAGGAACAGTAATAAGTTCTACATAAGGGAATTGGTCACATAAGATTGAGCAACACCAAATTGAACAAAATGAAAAATGTTTCTTTATAACAGAAACTTTGTAGTTTCATGTATACCATGAATTTCTAGAAGAGGGAATTTTAGGACTAAGCTTTACAATGTTTTCTAACTTTCCTTACCAGCAGCCTCTTTAATTGCTTATTAATCAGCAAACTGTCATCACTGTTCCAGGGCATACACTGTGGGAAAGAGCACCCCTTTGGTTCTATATTTCGTTAGGGCCATGAGCTTTCTCTCGTTGAGGTTTTTGCCTCCTTCCAACCAATCAGTAGTTCATCAGTGTCATTTCTTTCTTTGTATCACTTCAAAGTCAAAGTGGTTCATGCATGTGAGAGACTGAGTACTAATAGTACGTGCAATTAGAAAAACAGTAAAAGGTACTCAGTCTACTTTCAGCTGAAGTCCTTCAGAGCCTCCTCAGCCACAACTGCATCCCTCTGTCCCCTTCCGATGAGGTCTCTACTCCTGTGTGTCTCAATAGTTAATAATCCTCTTGCATTTCTTCTCAGTTCATCACAAACTTATACATGCCTACCAAAGTTTTTTTTGCTTAGTTTTATCCTTTATATGAGCAGTCACACAGAGTATATTTTTATATTTTTCTGAAACACATTTCTTACTTTCAAAACCATGGGTTTGCAGTTTATACATGTTGTTGGGTACAGGTGCAGTCATTCATCTTCTTAACAAAATAACATTCCAGTTGTAGAAATCCTTCACAACACACCTATAGATATTGTTGGTGTTTCTTGTGGAAACAGTAGTATCGCTATCCTCCATCTATCTCCATGTGCATGTGTGATTGTGTAATGACTGTAAGACCATCACTTTCAGGCAATGCTCCCCCTAGGTAAGAGAGCCCCTCAGCCACTCAGATTCCTTTTTCAGACTATGAGTTCTCTTCTTTTCCTCATCCAGCATTATATTACGGTATTGCATTTCTGCATGTACATATATAGCTTCTGTGTTATGAAAACATTGCTAAATGTAGGCGTCCAGCCTGGAAACCCTCTCCTCTCATCCCAGGAGCAGAGCACACACCTGTGTGGTCATCATGCTCTCATTTTCCCATTGTATGTGTTCCCCTGTGAGCAAATTGAGTCCTATGCCAGTTCCCTAGGGGTCCCTTTCATTTCCTTCTTGGCTCTTTCCCTCTTCCACAACTTCTCCCATCATTTGCCTCACTGTGAAACCTTTATGATAAGGTACTCCCAGACTACACTCCCTTTGGGGGATTCAAAAAACTCAAATGCATTAACGCTTTGTCGTCTCCCTGTGTGCCTCAGGAGGAAAGTGACACGCACAAAGGTCAAGAAGCTGTGCCAGTCGGCTTCCCAGTTTTTATCCTTTCTCGCAGTCCAACTGGCCTCAGGATTTCTGTGGGATTCAGGGAGGCTGGGAAATAACAAGGAATGAAGATAAGGGTGACCCCTCTCTGTTCACCCTCATGTCACTATGGGATGGAGAAACTTGGTATAGCCCTGGCCACTCGAGATTGCAACTCCAGTGACAACGCATTGCATGTGGCCAACTTAATATAGAGCACAAGCCACAGCTAAGTTTTGAATGCTGCCTGAGCTCCTCCTAGCAGGTATGAATGATGAGGACTGGGGACACATAGCTCTGCTTTCGTTTTTAGATTCTGAAAGAGATAAGATGGCTTTGATATAGCTTTTTGACTGATGGGCACTTTTTGTAACCAAATCTTATTCAGACTTAAGATTTGCTTCCATAATATGGATTTCAAGATAAGTTGAATTATAGAAGAGGAAGAACAACTCTATGTACATATGTGTTGATTAATGGACATTTTTAAATTAGTTACATTCCAACTTCACTATAGCAAAAATAAGCAAACAATTCAGAAAACGACAAAACTGAAAACATCAAAATAATATACCGACTGAAAGTAAAATTTCCTTCTTATTACCCTAGACCTTATTCTAAAAGAAAATGTATGACTGTAGTTCCAGAGTGGCCCCAGATATTCTTTTGTTTTTGCTGCTGAATGATCTAACTGCTCCTTCCTTCTGAAATGTACACTGATGATGTTGATTCCTAGGAATTGTGTCTTAGCTTTGACTGTGGCTTTATTCGTGGTGAATGAGTATAATGGAATCAGGGTTGGCTGTGGAATTCATGAATGAAATTGCTTTCTAGAAAGTATGCAGTCTCGCATACCCTTAGGCACATATCCTTGGAAGACAAAAACCCCAAATCCTTTAGACTCAATCACTTGTGAACTGAGAGTCTTCTTTGTGAAGGTATTATTTGTTCTACAGACTCTTCCAGTACTGAAGTTAGCAAGTCGCTATCTGTGAGCCTGTCTTCCAAGCTTCATATAGAAGTGATAATTCAGGAGCCAGAGAACCTGCAAGTCTGTGAAACCTGTCAGGAACTGTGTGCTGCTGACACTCCTTGGGCAGAGAAGTTATTGCACATCTTTAAGAGCACTGCCAGCCAATTCAGAGAAGATTCCCACTGCCGCCTCAGAGGGGTTGAGCTCTTTCAGAGCAAACTCCTACTGGGAGGAACCTCTGGGTGGCTTACCTCACTTTTCTACCTGTTAGAGACCGAGGAGGATACTCTCATCCCATCTGCCAGCAAGTTTTCTTTGCTTTCTCTTACACTTAAGAAAAATGCCTGTTTTTGTAGAACCATTCTATACTTTCTGCATTGTAGATAGAAATGTGTCCTGTTCCCTTTAAAGCTAGTGCTGCCTATGTCTTGGCTGAATTGTTTCATGATTTTGGACTTGGCATGTTAGTCCCATGTGCCGCTGCATCCCCTGTCCTTACCTCCTATGCTCTTTATTCTTCTCACCTCTGTAGTGTAGGAGTGCTGCATCTATGCTTTATTTTCACCCCATCTTTCTATTGGGTGCTGTTTTGACTATGTTCACCATTTGGCTCCTCCTAGATAGTTCCAAACTGCTGCTTCTATCTCTGATCACACCTAATGCCCTCTTGCCTGTCACATCTAGGAACTGCTTTGTCTCATGGCTTTAGAGAAGCCCTTGTCCTCTCGTAGGCATTTGGTTACCTCTTCCTTCTCAGTGGTGGACAAATATTCAACATAAAAGTCACCACTGAAGGGTTAGATTGTGTATGAAAGAACTGGAATTCTGCTTCAGATCTTGTTCACATTCCACGTTTGCTGTTTACACTGTAATCCTTTATTTATGAGCTTAAGTCCTTGTTTCCTTTTCCTCACTGAACACTTGTTTTATTTGTCTTTTTTTTTTTTTTAAGGCAGAATCTCTATGCAGTTCAGGCTGGGCTTGAGCTCACTTTGTAGCACAGGCTGGTCTTGAACTTGCAATGATCCTCCTGCCTCAGCCTCCCAAGTGCTGGGGTTACAGGCGTGCACCACCACACCCAGGGGCATTGTCACCTGCACTTGTTACTTGGGCTTATATCTAATATACTATAAGGACACTTTTCTCCATGGGACAGTTCTGTCTTCTTGACAACTTTTAAATTGGAAATTTTGTCAGCTAAAAGCATGTTTCTCATTTTTTAAAATCTTTTTGCAAGGTAAACAGACTCCCCCCTTCCCAGTGAAGAAAAGAATACATAGTACCAAGAAGAACATCTTCCTGCCTAAAACGTTTCTCCGTTTAGGCATATTTCCTTAGGACCAACTCACACAGTCAGTGTTACTGAGTCAAAGGAGCATGGGAATATGTCAGTGTGGAACATTGGATGAGTAAAAGTGGGACAATAAATTTCAGTGTAAGCTAAAATCTGGAAATAAAATGCCATTTATAAACCAGAAAAATATTAATTTTTTACGTATCAAGTGTTATGGTTTGTCATACTTGTAAATGACATGTTACCTTGACTCTAAGCCATTTGTGGATTTCAGTAAATGGTTATAAGCTTGCATTTTTACAAGTATGTTTGAATTCTACCAGTTTGCTTCCTGATAATACTTGATATCCTCTTTTGCCAGCTCTCCAATTACCTAGTCCCATAGCAGACACCTAAACTGGGTCTTACTCTGAAACTACCTTTTAGAGGTGATAGAATTATATAGCTTGTTAATTTCCTAAATAGTCTTTCCTGCTGCTGGAAGCTTTTTGATGCTCACAAACATTTGTTCACACTGTCCTCAGCCAGAAGCATTTATAGAAGCCTTAGGTTTCAGAAAGAAAAGTTCTCCAGGAACTGCCTCACGTCAGGTTATTTGAGGAGTATTTTGAAGGAGGAATGGCTTAAAGTGACTGGCAGGAAAAATCATACTAAGACCGGGCAGTGACCTCTAAGTTGCAGGTTGCATGTCACATTTTCATCTTAGTGTCTGTATGAACTATAGGGTTTTGGTTCAGGTACAGTTTACAATACAGGTCTGATTTTCTCACCTCTGCAGACAGGCGCAGACTGGCCATCACTTTCTTCTTTCTTCCACCTATTGACTGTAGAGGAAGATAGTGGTAAGGAATACTAGTTCGTTCATTTTTCACCTTCAAGTGTTCTTCACATGACTACATTCTATACGCTGGGCATTCAGTGCTGCACCCTGTAACTTTATTCCTTGTCCTCACGGACAAGGAGGCTGTATTTTAACAGAGAGAAGTGGGAGGAGGGGGACACCAGAAGGAAAAGAACAGGAATGTCCCTGACTTACAGATCTCAGGACACTAACTAAAGACCAGGGTCTTTGCTGGTGGGATGCCTGCCCACACCATCTTCTTTTACTTCAGCCCAAGTTGGTCTTTGATTTCCTGCTTAACAGATGAAAACTGGTTTTTTAAATTGGATTCTGCACATTACTTCCATGAAACTGCATAGCATAAGTGGTTTAAATAGTTTCATGCAGAGTTTTATTTCATTAGCGATGCTGTGTGTGGATTATAATTCTCATAAACTGATAATGTGCTACTTTGTTGGAACCAAAGTGATGAGGACCCTACTGGGTGTAGTGGTGCCCTGTGGAGGGTGCTGTGCTTTGCTAGGGGCTCTGAGTGCCTAAGGATTCGTCGTCCTACTCTTAAAAAAATAACAAGGATACAGCTTTTATAAGTATTTAAAGTTATTAAAGTTTGAGTTCATTTAATAGTTTATCTATTGGGTAAACCATATGGAAATAATGGCAAAGTAATACTTTAGTTATATAACACTAACATACTGGCAGTTTGAACATGCCCAAATATACCATTTTGTGTTGAAAATAAAGTTTTCTTGTATGCTGCTAACATTTATCCGAGGAAAAAAATGCTGCATGGAAAGTATTTTTATGAGTTATAAAATTCTGGAATATAATTACTCTCATTAATCTAAGAGAATCCTCATTAAGATATTTGAATGGGGAATCTCGTTTATAGAAATGCAACCATAATTTGACTTAATATGCAGTAGTATACATGAAACCGCACAATTGAAAACATTATGGTTTCTAAATAGAATCTGCTAGTGTTCTTTTTATATCAGTGAGTAGAGACAGAAAACGTTGGTTCAAATGGAATTAACAAGTCATAATATGTTTAAAGTGTAAGGCATCTTTTTACATTTTTTTGTTAGAGGTGGTAAATTGGGGATTCATTAAATGATAGAAACTGGTGGCTTTTGGGAGCTTATTTTCCAGAGTCAAGACCAAGACAGAAGCCTTCTGACTTCTAACCCATCTAATATTCAGTCCATTGAAGTTATGATTATCAAATTTCCTTTGAGGCAAGAAAATCACCTTGGCAATGACCGCCTATACTTTGTGCTAAGATAATAGCAATGTTGTTTTAAAGTTCTCATGACTGTGTGAACTCTCCACTGTTCATGCAATATTGAATTCAGTGTCTTTCCCCTTTTTTCTCTGTTACTTCCTAATCAAAGTAAAAGCAGCATTAAGGTTTATGGTTGTCCTTTTTGTGCTGATATAACAAAATACCTGGGACTGGGTATTTTATTAAAAACAAAAATTTTATTTCTCACAACTTGAGGCCAGAAGTCCAAAACAAGGGGATGACAGGTTCATTTGTCTGGAGAGGGCTTTTCTAAGCTTCCAAAGCAGTGCTTTATGGCTACATCTTCTGCAGGGGAGAAGGGCTGTGTCCTCACTTAACTGAAGTCAGAAGGGCAAGTAAAGCAACAGCAGTATGAGTCTTCTGTTATAGGCCTACAGATCTGTCGCCCAGAGCAGCTCTAATGGCCTCATCTTTTAAAGACCATGCCTCTTCCTACTATCACATTGAGAGCATGCTGGAGGGGACATATTTGAATCTACTCAGGTCTAACTTCTAGACTTGTTCACTTAATTCTCCAAAAGTGGGATCTGCTGACCTGTTTTGAGGTGCTTTGTTTTACATGAAAATAGGACAGAAGGATCAAGAAGTAACCTTAGTTCATGTCAACTGAGCTGGACTTCCTGACATTGCTCAGCAGGTCTCAGGAATGCGAGTGTGAGCTTCAGTGTGTGTTCAGCCAGCCCTATGGAAAGGAAGGGTCTGGTCAAGCCCTTGCTATTTTAGGGTTCCTGAACTTTTTGTCAGCTTCTTCATCTTCTGTTGGTTTCCCCACTTCCCTTTTGGTCATTTTGTGCTAGGTCATGTTGCAGCTGGTATGTTTTTCTTTTACAAAAACCATTTTAGTTGCTATAATATATACATAACATAAAATATACCATCTTAACCTTCTATAAGTGGGTTTTCTTCAGTTATCCCCTTAATTTAATATAGAGCTCAGTACTATTTCAATTAGAAATATTGCCACTGACCATTTGGAAGGGCTTTGTGCATCCTTTGATGCTCAGATTTTCTGTTTTGTAAAATGATAGTGGTGTTAGCCTCACTCAGAGGAGAGTGGAATAATGTTCATTCAGTGTGGAAACTTGCTTGCTGAGTAATAAAGTGCTATTATGGGAGCATGTTTGATGGAGACTCTTTAACTTAATGAAATCTGATCAGAGAAATCCAGGTTTAGTAGCATCATGCATTGCTTTTTGTCCCCATTGTTTTCAGATGCAGGTGCTTGGAGGTAGGTTGCCTTGCCTGAGCCTCCAGGAGCAGCCCAGGAAGGTTACAGATG
The DNA here is from genome assembly GCA_004027295.1 of Dolichotis patagonum. Classification (NCBI taxonomy): domain Eukaryota; kingdom Metazoa; phylum Chordata; class Mammalia; order Rodentia; family Caviidae; genus Dolichotis; species Dolichotis patagonum. Next base: position 236,096 of record PVJX010000512.1, on the reverse strand, counting down.
TTAAATTTTATGTACACTGAAATTTCAAGCATTTAGTTTTGATTCAAATTTGTGCTTACCAATGGTCTGTTAAAAAGTAATTGTGTAATTAGCTTACTAAATCACCCTTTCCTCATCAGTCTTTCTCGTCTCTAAAAACAGCCCTACATCACTGCTGCTTACAGTCTCTGAAGATAAGCTTGTAGGAACTTAAGAAGTACTTAGCATACTGGGTATGCGAGATTTAAATAGCTCTTTTGAATTAGATTCCTTATGATATCCAGGTTTTTTTTAAAAAAAAAATGTTTGGCTTGCTGTGGGATTCTCATGCAAACATTGTAAACAAATTTCTTTGGGAGGTGAATTTTGTAGTTTCCTTATGTAGAGATTGCTTTTATTCAATTTTATTTCCCCTATTTTTTTTTTTTAAATTAACTTTATACTGTTGTTTTACAAAAAAGATGTGAAGGTCATTCTGCTTATTCCTGTGTGTCCCTCACTGTCTTTTCCCATTGTTAACCTTCTACATTTTGGCAGTGCATTGGTCACCACCAAGAATTTAACACAGAAAATGTCTCTGACTTTATAAAATTGTTTGATTATGTCACTCAGTGATCAGTAAAAGATTTAGAATCACATAAATCAGCATTTTTGAAGGATTGTTGAAAGTAGCTTAGGGGCTGGGGCCATAGCTTAGAGGCACAGCACCTGCCTGGCAAGCATAAGGTCATGACTTCGATTCTTTGTGGGGGGGGGGGGAAGAAAGCAGCTTAGAAATGTATACAAAAGCAATTTAACTATTAAATTCTGTACTTACTAGATTGTTAAAATCAGTTATCCTCATTCATATGATTTTCTCATGTCTTTTAACTTAATGATATGTAGTATTTAACTCAGAATTTTCCTGAGCTTTATAATTCCATTTCAGTAATATACTTCAATATCTGTTTATGAAATAATAGAATATTAATATTATTCTTTCTTAACAAGGAGCCAGAAAGAAGACACAGGGTATCAAATATAACCTTCTAATGAGTCCCTTGCTTCTTTGGTAGTGAAGTATCTGTTTGACTAAGTTTACATATTTATTTTTTTTAAGAAGTGACATTTTCAGTGGCATCAGTCCTTTCTCTTCAGGCCCCACACCCCCTGTTTGTTTGTTTATCTCATCACTGTCTCCTTGTATGTGGAGTGGATCAAGAAATCTTCTCTGGCAATGAGAGTCAGTGTCAATTTTGTTCCTTGTCTCACTCAGCAAGGAAAAAATATTGTGGAAAGATCCCAAGCTGAGCTGTAGGATAAGAAGTGAGTTGACATGGCCTTTTCTGCTTGGTTAATTTCTAGGCTTTGCTAAGAAGAGCCAATCAAAATAAGTTAAAAAGCTCCCAGCACAAAAGAAGATATTGATATTTTCTTGGATTTGTATTTATAACCATAAGGCTTGCCTGAAAATAGTCTTTAAAAAATTCAATTATTTACTCTTTGTGAATAATCTGTTGTTTTTCCCATGAGTCATCAATTACTTAACAAGACTAGATCCTATTTTAATTATATCCAGAGACAACTTTAGACCGTGTTATTTAAGATGAAGAAAGCCTATTTAGAAATCCTAATGTTGAATGTATTACATCTGGCTTAAATTATTTGAGCTGAAATTTGAAGTATGAATTTGGGAGTAAGCACGAGGAAGAAAACACGAAATAAAAATTCCTTTAGGCTCAAAATGATAGCGTGTTCAGATACCTCTTAATGAATCTGAATGTTAGCTGGACTCAGAATAGAAGGAAAAGATTATGTTTACTCAGTAAACTAGAAATAGCACAATAATTATCATTTGTACTTTTGAAATCTGCTGTTTACTAAATTACTATAATATACAAAATACATTTTTTAAAAAATACATCCCTGGGATTCACATTTTCTACCAGCTAACTCTTCCCATTAGTAAATCTGAATTAGAGGCATTTGGAAGTGATGTGTTGTTATGTGTCAGAGGTATAGAATGTCACTTAGGAGGAGGACAAGAATCATAATTTATTACAAGGAGCACATGTAATTGAGATTTCTAAGTGCTAGACTGACAGGTGTTTCGTAATTGTGTTTTTATTAGGAATGACAGAAAATGAGTACATTTTAGTCAGTCCAGTAAGAACTTCCCTACTTGCCCTCAGTGCATTTGAGCAAACAGGGCCCACAGTGACTTACAGACCGGAGGGAGGCAGTTTGCCCTTGGCTTGGCCCCGGTCTTGTAAGGTCTTAGGTTTCCCCTGAAATTCCTTTTTTTAGATCCCAGAGACCTGACATCATGCAGGATGTAATGGAACCTCCACTTTTCTTTACTTACATTCTTTACCAAGTCTTGTTACTCCAGAATGTTGGCAATCTAACGAGAAGTTTCATTAGTTCTATCTAATGTACACATCAGATTGAATTTAGAGAAGTTAGCCTTTTGAGTTTTAGCAGTTAGAAATACAGCTTAGAAAATTTCAAGTGTCTTTTTCACTTTTTCACTCTACAGTTACCAGGAACAGAATTTGTATCCAAGAAAATGAAAATGAAAAACCAAATAAAGAGTTATATTCATGAGAATTAGTGTACAGGATATGCTTATTTTTGAGTGAAAGTTGAAGTTTTTGCAGTATCCCTAATAAGCATGTTTTTCCCCCCCATTACAGTAAGTATGCTCATGGACGGCAGTAGGGTTGGCTTTGCAAGGAAGAGGCTTATGCATAAGACATACAAAGTTTGAAAGTAAATAAAGTTGAATAATGATTTAGCCTTCTCCCTGGCCCTGACTACAATGATTCTTAACGTTTGGTGATGGGTCAAACATAAGAAGAGGATTGACTAACGTTGCCAGCCAGGCCTTTGGCTAACTGAGGAACTGGCTAGTTCCTCAGAACCCAGAGCCTTCCTGTTTCTGCTTCTGCTGCTTTCTCCGCCTCTGCCTAGCCACAGTGCAGGGCTCAGCTGTCGGGCTTGCGATGCTGCAGCACTTCTGCTGGGCTTTCTCTCCCACCCATCTCACCTGCACCTGGCAGCTGTCTAGGCCACCTCATGTTGTCAGGGCAACCGAGTCACTCCTCCATGGTCTTGCTGAGTTGCTCCTTTGAAGGCTGTTTCTCATTAGATGCAGGGGCTGGAAGCATGTGATGGGCATCCATTCACATTCCAAGCCCCGTCACAAGACTTACCTTAGAGCAGACAAGATTGCAGGTACTTCTGAATAGATGCATGAGTAAATCATTCCCAGAGTCTGTGTTTACGCACCTCCGATGCAGCCACCCTTCTGCCTTAGGTGCTACCCTGCGTGTGTCACATCCTGCTCTGAAAACACTTGGGTGTTCTGATACCCTAGCCAGACGTGATCTTCACCTCTGCACTGAGTGTTTGGTCTGGTTTCTTGCAAAGACAGTTTCCATCCTAGTAAATTGGTAGCAATATTAGCAACTTGAGGATAGTAATCCTTCAGTATCCATGAGGGGTTTGTACCAGGAGGATGCCAAAACCTGTGAATGATCAATGATTATTTTATGAAAAATGATGTTGTGTTTGTATGTAACCTATATACATTCTCTAATATGTCAAAAAACATCGCTAGATTTCTTATAATACCTAATGCATATAAAGCTATGGAAATAGTGGTTATCCAATAATACTTAGAAGAAAATGACAAAGTGTACATTTTCAGTACACATCTAGTTTGTTTTCCAAATTTTTTCTGTTGGTTGATCAAATCTGTGGACATGGAACCTGACGTTCCAGAGTATGACTGTACCTCTCTAATATTTCACGAATAAACGACCTTTCCCTCCACCCATGAGGCTGGTGTCAAATCAAAGAGTGAGCAGAGTTAAAGTACTTTGGCTGTGCAACTTCCTGCTTTCCTGATGGGCTATAGATAAATGTGTTCTTTCTAACATTTCAGAAGCGTCCTAAGCACCACACCAGGGCTGCTGGCTCCAAGGTTATTAGAAGACTCGCTTTGCTTTTCTTTCTGTTGGACACTGGCCTGCAGAGACCACTGAGCATAATGAACTCTCAAATGCTACATAAACCTGTTAGCAAAATGAAGATTTCTGTTCCCAGATGCTAGATTACATGTCCCCAGTGTGCTTCTGGGTAGATACAAGGAAGCTCTGTGGACTGGGCTTAGTTTTCCCTGTATGTTTTACCAACTGAACCATGTGAGTTCTTGTAGTTGACAGACCACCGTGAAGCTGGAAATGTACATTGGGGCAGGACGTTGGTGCTGCTGCTGACTAGCTAGACTCACTTCTCATGAATTCACTGAGTTATATATGAGGTAGAACATGATGATTTGACACATATATACATTGCGAAGTGTTTAAATCAAGCTCATTAGCATGTTACCTTACATATCTATTTTTTGTGGTAACACTTCAAATTTACTCTCAGTAGTTTTCAAGTATATATGTTAGTAGCTAAATCTGGGTGATATGCTGTAGCTCTCTTGAACTTACTGCACTTGTTTAAATGAAATTTTATACCCTTTGACCAACATCATCATAGTACTCCCATGCCCCAAGCACTACCATTTTACCTTCTACTTTTAAACTACACACATAAATGAGATTATGCAGTGTTTGCCTTTCTGTGCCTGCTTGGCTCATTTCATTTAGCATAATGTGCCCCATGCTTATGCACGTTGCGGAAAATGACAATACTTACTCCTTTTTAAAGGCTGAATAATATTTCATACTGTATATACACTATATTGTCTTGATTAATCGCTTTATTGATAAACAGGCTGCATCCAATCTTGACTACTACGAATCATGCAGCAATAAACATGGAGGTACAGATATGTCATTGACATATCAACATTTATGCATCAGTGCATAAATTTCTTTTGGTGTAGGAGGTGAGAGGAATGGGCTGTGTGCAACTTATAGATAGATAGATATGGTCCACATTAGTGCTGCGGGTTATTTTGTATTCATTTTTACTGACAATTCCTTTATTCTAAATATGGGGATTTTCCTATCACATTTTCATGTAGTAGTGTTGGAGGTTTCTGATTCCTTCAAACAAATGCATCATATTGACTATTTATGTCTAACCGATCAGCCTAAATTTCTGCTTTTTTTTTTTAACCATATTATGACACCAAGGCAGCTACTTTAAATTCAGATCAAGTGGGCTTCATTTCATTATCTTGTAAGCTTCTTGTTAGACAGGAATGAAGAACATTCCAGTTTGCAAACTTTTAACTGTGTAGACGGATAATTAGCTTGTGAAAAACATACTCAATTTTGCAAACAAGTACTGATTCTGGAAAGTAATTAAAATTAGTCATTATGGCCCCACTTTGTGGATTTACCTTCCACTGCACACTGTTAAGATCTTGTCTAAGCAAGATTAATAAAAAATAAAAAATCTTGACTGAACATCTGTTGCAAAATGACTTTCAATTTGCATCTTCTCTATGTGACTTCTGATTAGAGTTTTGAGTTCAGGTAGCAGGAAACTGATTTGATCTGTTATGATCTCTTTGTAATTTCATGTGTGGAGCAATTAACTGAAATGTCTGTGATTGTCAGAAGTAAAAATAAACTAAAATATATGGATTTTATTCAAGGAGATAAGTCTCAATATAGCAGTGTTCTGTATTTTCTAATTAAAATATGGCAGTCGCCAATGTGATCAACGTTAAATGTCTATTTTATAATTATTAAATGCAGATCTAAATTTCAATAATATTAGTAGAGTAGGTTCCTCAAATGGTTTTAGCATTTTAAGTCTATGTAAAAATACTGTAGAAATTGGAAATAATGAATGTCTATGTGACATTGGATACATTGATATATATTGAAATTGATAGTTCCTTAAATATTTTCCTCAGTGAGTGGATATATGAGAGATTTTTCTTCACAAACCATGATGTGAAAATATCTACAATTTATATATACTCCTTATACACCAGACTGTTGACTTTACTCCTTGTTCCAAATGTTCATTTTAAGAGACGAAGTAACATCAGCTTTGACAAGTGAAAATAATGTGTAAATTCAGCTACCAATACGCTCCCTATCAGTACACCCCCAAGAGAATGGGATCTTTTTAAAGGCATTAAGTCAATGCCTATTACACAGTGTACCAAGTAAGAATTGTAAAAGATGTTACCTGTTAGTCTTTGCTCTATTACATCTTTACTTTACATAATTATATCTTATGGGGAACTACTTACTCTTGACATGTTAACACAGATTTAAAAGTATCAGTACGATGTGTTCTTGATGCTCCCTTTTGGTACTGATCCATTCGCCCTTCAATAATAAAACTCATTTTGTAAAAATACTCATATTCATGTTTCTTTGGCTTGTTAGAGTTTATTACTGCTGGTTCATAGGTTAAGCTGCTTGCTGAACGTAATACCTAGGGTCTGTACTAAGCTAACTTTCAAAATAACAGTTAAAAATTAGCTCCTAAAGGCATGTCCATTAAAAAAACACTAATTAAGCAAAGACTTTACTGTCATTGTTATAATTTTACCTCGTCCTGATAGTGCTACTTTGTGTAGTAAGGCTGCAAACACCAAGAAGACTGACTACAATTAGAAAAGACAATCCAAAATGATGGATAAATGTTAATTTTAGAAACCTTCCTCAAAATAAAAACCCTTCCCTTAATCTTTTCAATAAAAGAAAATTTTCAATAAAAGAAAATAAATTTTCAATAAAAGAAAATTTTATAAATTCAGTTACAAATATATATTTACCAAACTCAGTTATATATATATGTAAATGTAGAGCCAGTAGAAAGCAAGTAGTAACCAAAATAACTGAAACTATGTAAGCTCAATATGATGAAACCACAATATTCCTGAAAAGCATGGTAATAGACATGCACAAATGGAGAAATAGTTTGTGTCTAAATGCGGAAGCTGATATTGTAAGCCTCTTCAATTAATTTAAAAATGCAATAAGCTTCCACATTAAATCCCAGTGTGATTTGTTTCTCTCAAAACATGGTTCTGTCATTCATGTGAAAGAATAAATGGTTATGAATACTCAAGAAAAAAGTGTGAAAAGCAAGAGCAGAGAGGAAGGTTTGCAGTATTCAATAGCAAAACCATTTGAAAGCTGCAGTGTTTAAAGTATTAATTAAATTGAAAGTAGTTCATTCTTTTATATGTATAAGAGTAAGAAGAAATCCTCTAAAATGTCAACATTAATTTCACATGGCTTATAGGAAATTGCAGTTTGAAATGTATGTATGTATGGCTAAGGTTAAGTAAAGATATACAGTGAAATCCACCCTTTATAGTTCTCAAATTTAGCCAATATGTATAGTTATGTAACCACCACCATAATAAACATTTCTCCTAAAAATATCCGCCATTCTCTATTGTCTTTGTTCACTCTTTTGTCATTTACTTTGCCTTTCCAGAATGACACTGAGTAGGTTTATACAGTATATGGCCTTTTTCACATAACACAGTAAATTTTGGATTTATCTATGTTTATCAGTTTTTATCGCCAAGTAACATATCCTAATATGGATATGCCACAATGTTTCTGTTTACTAGGAAATAAACATTGGAGGGTCTCCAGTGTTGGACAGTTACAAATAAAACCACTGCAAATATTTGCATGGAGGTCTTGGTGTGGACATGATCATCCCTTTCTCTTGTGTAAATACCTAGGTAGGATGGTGCCATTGTATTGTTGGTAAATATTAATTATGAAGCTGCCAAATTGTGTTTCAGAATGGCTTTCCCATTTTGCCTTCAGACTAGCAATGCTAGGAAAGTTTCAGTTGTTTTTCAATGATTTTTTTCCTATTTTAACCATCTCTGTATGGACAATAGTAGTAACTCAATATGGTTTTAATTTGCACTTTCCTTTTTATTAGTAATATTGAACATATTTTCATCTGTCCTTGACATTTGTGTTTCTGTTTTGGCAAGTGTTTCTTCAAGTTTTTTGCCAACTTTTTATTCTTTTAAATTAGTCTTCAGAATTCTTTATATATTCTGAAGACAAACCCTTAGTCAGATATTTATTTTGTAACTATTTTCTTCAATTCTTAGGCTGGTCTTTATAGTTTCTTTAGAGTCTTTGAAAGGCTAAAATTATTTGATTTTTATAAAAGTCAATTTATATTTTTATTCTTGTTTTTGTTGTCTAAAATATGTATGTCTATTGAAGCCAAAGGTACAGAGGTTTGAAAAGTATTATTTTTTAAATTTTGCATTTGGGAGTTCGATACTTTTTTCAGCTAATTTTTGTAGCACAGTGTCAGGCAGTCAGTTGGTGGCGAATCTTTTAGAGCTTTCAGTGATACACACAGCCTGCTGTAGCACGTGTGCCACGGGTTCGCCACCACTGGTATGAGGCATGGATTATCTCTCTATGCCTCCCTTCTCTTCTACTTTTGCTCTGCCCATTCATTTCTACGTCACTTCTTTTATTAAAGACTGTAATTTAACATTGATTTTTTTCCTTAGTACCTTTGTTGAACACCAATTAACCATTTGATGTGGTCTGTTTCTTTCATCTATGTCTGTTCTTTCCACTACCAGTTTTCTTGCGCGCTGAGGTTTTATAATCTTAAAATCAAGTAATGTGTGTGCTTTGAATTTGTTTAAAGTTGCCCTGACTTTTTTTCTTTTTTCTTTTACTTTTCCATATATATTTTATTTTATTTTTATTTAGAGAAAAAACAGAAAAAAGGGTAGAAATAATACAGAATTTTAAAAAAAACAGTAAGAAATCACTAGTTGATCAATTACATATTGCTATATTAGAAGTAGTTGCTCAAGTCACAAAATCAAAGCATAAAAAGTGGACAATCAAGCAGTGACTTACAAACCATTCTGTTTGATGAACTAACAAAAACTTAGTAATGTGGTTACCTATCTTGCACACTTACACATACATACAGTTATATCCTTTAGAGCACTTTCCTTCCCTTTCATTATTACAATATCCATTATACATTTTGGATCTTATTACTCTTTCAGTTTTTATTATTTTTTATACTAGAGAGACAATACGATATTTACAAATGTGAGTCTGATATATTTCACTTATGAGTATAGTCGCAAGTTGCCTCCATCTACCTATAAAAGCCTCAAGAACATCCCTTTTTATAGCTGAGTGATATACTCCATATATATGTTAGAATCAGGTTGTTAATTTCTACATAAGTACTGCTACTATTTTGAAGTTGTAGATTTACTGCCATCTTAAAGATATCGAGTCTTCTAAGCTATGAGCATGGTATACTCTTCTGCTTTTGTGGGCTTACTTGGTTCTTTAGTCAAACATTTAGTATATTTTTATAGTTTACCATCATCATCATCCCCCCCCCACCACTATCATTATAGTCCCAGTTCACTTCTGCAGCCAGGTACCATGCTAATCTCCTTAAATAATAGCTAACTTAAACCTCTCAAGAATCTCAGATTTTAGAATCAGCATTTCAGTTTTACGGGTAAGGAAACTGGGACTCAGGAAGGTTACACAGCTGCCTACCTTACACAGCCTTCCTATTCTTGGTTGTGATAATTCAAACTGCGCCCCTGAGGATTTCAGTCTTCACTTCTGGACTAATTTTCAAACATGCACTTCCATAAGTTTTATCATAAGATAAAACTTATTAGCTGAGGATTAAAGGCGCAAGAGTTATATTGGGAATCTATATTTGGTAGTGAAAAAAGACATTGGTTTTTCTTTAACAATTTTGCTGCAGTCTTTGTTAAGGACAGGATGCATCCGTGCAGTGAATGGTCCAATGCTATTATATTCTCATATTTAAGAAAAACGCATATGATGAAGCTTTATATGTAAAAAATAAAACTGTCAACTTAATTTAGCCTCTCGAACATTTTGCTGTGTCAGTATATATGTTTAAGTCTCTTTGCTGTAGCCCTCTACTCAAGTGTGAGTTAAAATAGCCAAATCATTGCTCGTAGTCCTGTAATTATGTTCAGTAGTAGCTCCATTGATTGGAAAATAGTTCCTTTCAGAATTGCCTTGGCAATCTGTAATCACTCCTCTTTACAATATTCGTAAGACTGTATCTTAATTAATTGTCCATGTCTGTGTTCTCACTAGACTGGGTAGACATTGTTTTCTCTTGTTTTATTTTGAAATTTTTTTTTTACGGACAGAAATATTGAAAAATACTCCAATAAAACCTGCATAGACTCACTGCCTGTTCATATTATACTATGTTAGTATTACTTCTCCCCTCTCCCTCCGGCCTAGCATGGGTTAATATAAAGGATTAAAGAAAACTTCTAGACCAAAAGTTGATCACACCATGGTACCACACCATGGTACATCATCCTTAATGCTTGTATGTATCCCTCAAGCATTATTTTGCTACATGGTCACTATAATATTGATTCTTACAAAAACAATTTTTATTCTCTAGTATGATAGAATATTTACTGTTGGGAAAGTTTTCCATTGACCTTTTTTTTTTTTTAATGCTCCACACCATTGATCTTTTCCAATATCCCTTTCCTTGTAATTGCACATTTTCCTCTAAAAATACTAACAAAGTGAGAATGTGTACTTGGCATTCCATCTCAACAGGTGGCTGAGGCTGTATTTAGGGTGATACTTTCAGATCATCTAAATGTCTTGGTCCTGATGGATGTTTCACTTAATGGTGTCATTCCTGTTTGAGGATCATTGCTGGGGTTCACATTCTTTTAGGTGTAGAAACTTAGATTTCAAATTATCTCCTTCTTCTGTGCTCCTTAGCTTGCAGATTTAGTTTTACCTCTCAACTCTACCCGTACCTTATATGTATATCTCAGTTTTTTTTTCCTACCTCACTCAATGTGTTATATTTCTTTGCTGTCATTGTTCATTTTTCCCAACTACTTTGCATGTTGCCAGGGGTGCCTTTAGTCTCCCTCATTTCCCTGACATGGACCTCCTATTCTTGAAGCCAGTGGGCTCCTTTGTGGTTCTCCAAGTATGGCGCTTTTCTCTTTCTTCTGCTGGCCGTCTCCCAGGGGCTCAGTGCGTTAAGCAGCGCACACCCTTGACTGTTCCTTGAGTCCTGCACTTTGTCATTTTCTGTCCTCTTTAAATCTTACCTTTCCTCCTTGTCTCTTCCTTTTCTTATGACCCCTGGTGTCTTAGGAATCTGAGGAACCTTCAGTTTTGTGAGTGCTGTGGTCAGGGCAAACAAGAGATGGGCATGAGGCGTCTCTGGGACTTGTGTCTGTTTCAATGCCTTCTTTACACACCTGCCAAGCAGGACATTATCACTGCAGTTCCTGCAGACTGAGTCATACTGCACCATGGTAGGTGATTTTGAAAACAGAACTCAAAGCTTTTATTACCACATTGACTTTGGCACTCTACATAGTTTTTAGCAGAAAAGCTTGGGTGATCTATTGTGATGTGTAATATTTGAGCATATAACCTTATACATGTGTGTATATTATGTATAAATAAAAACTTTGTAAGAAATGCCCTCTAGCAGACTATCTTATGCTCTTTGATGGAACAGTCTCATATTTCAAAATACATACCCTCCCTATGATTCGTTGATTCTTTTAAACACTTGGTGTGTGATTATTCTTCCTTACTATATCATCCAGCCAATGTGAATTTCAGTTTAAAGACAATATCCTTTTATGACATCTACATTCCATTTTACCTAAGAATTACCTGTAATCTGTAACTGTGATGGCAGCAGTGTCCCTTTCTATACAGAAGTCCATTATAAAAGTGTGCAGACTTATTGATCTTCTCTTCAATAGCAGGAGTTTATTAAGATGGAATGACTCTTGTTTCACTTACATTGTGTCTACTGATAATATCATATGATAAGACTTGGAAATCCTAAACTCTGAAGCTGTAGTACCTGATTTATTGAGTTTACAAAAACAAAATACAGATTTTTTGCTTTACTATCTTGTGTTATCATGAAAAGAAATACATTAAGAAGTTGTATACAAATTACATATTCCTCATTGTACCATAAAGTACACTTTTTATATTTTTGTCCTTTATAATAAAGGTTTATTACATTGACTAAATAGCAAATAATTGTTATGGTATGTTACTATCTAAATATTCCCTTTTGGTATATGTCCTAAAAATGGCTTCCTGCAATTATTCCCACTGTAAAATTGAAATTGACTTTACAATTGAAATTAGATTTCTTTCTTTGTTGTATCTGAAGAGATATTAAATATTAGCACTCTATGAGTTCAACCAACCACTCAATTTAGATTTAAAATACATTTAATTTTGTTGCTATTAGTTGAAAATAGTGACATTAATGCAGTTTATCAACTGTACTGTTTTCACGTTTATGTTTCATATTACAAACATTCCTTATGCTACAATTCTTTAAGGAAATCAATATTTTTAAAAGTATATACATGAAAATTAACTATGATATTTTTAATAAAGGCATCATGAGACTGAAATCATGGCCTCTTATTTTACTGTTGTCTATAGGTCTGGGAAAGTTCAAATCATGTGAGGAAAATACTCTTTTTGTTTGCTTGTTTGTTTTTTGTTTTTCTCAAACTTCAGTCTTATTGATAGTATCTAATTTAATCTTTTCATTATATCTTATGCTTAATCAGATATTTAATTAGAAATACAAAGTTCCTTAGTAAGGTGCAATAATGACTCCTGACACTTGAATGTGTGTAGCAGGGCATACTGTCTTCTCTGTCATCACTTCACAACTTTGTTCTTTTTGCATTTCTGATGATTCTAGACTTCTAGACTTCCATTCCCCTACTCAATCCTAGCAGGCTTTTGAGTAGCTTTGAAGAAATTCCATATGATATGAAAAAAGCTAAATGCAGAAATTAAAGCAAAAGAAGAAATACTATATTTTTATTTCAACAAATATAAAGGAACAATCTTATTGAAATTTAAGAATTTGGAAGCATTTTTCCAAGTGCATTGTTATTAATTTAAATCAGAATCATATAGTTTAGAAAGGCAAATAATGGAAATTGTCTCAAAAATCAGCCATCCCCTGTACCATTGTCTCCATTCTCAATTTCCAGTTCACAGCGGCAAATTCCCCCACACCCATAGTATTTTAGAATCACTGCTTTATGCCTGGTCTTCTAAATTCTCACAAAAATGCATCCTGGTAGTGCTGGCTGTCAGCACTACCTTTCATTTTGAACATGCATGCATTTTTAATGCAATTAATTCATGGCATTTAATTAACCAATTTTATTTTTAAAATCTTTTAACAATTTTTAAGATATATTTCATATAATATTGACACCTATTTAAAGTAGACCGTTTAATTGTTTTTAGCACATTCACAGAGTCGTTTTACCACTGTCAGTTCTGGAATGTTTTCATCACCCTGAAAACAAACCTGTTCCTGTTATCAATCGCTCTTTAATTCTCCCCAAAACTCCAGTTCCAGGCAATCATTCACTTGCTTTCCATCTTTGCTTTTTCTGGACATTACTTAAAAATGCATTAAGTGTGTGATCTTTTGAAGACTGGCCTATGAATTTCTGCTAAGAAATCGGCTGCAATTTTGATAGTAATTTTGTCTAATCTATAGATCAATATAGAATGTTGTAATCTTAACAATGTTAAGTTTTCTACTCCATGAATATGGGACATCTTCCCATTTAATACGACTCCATGTCTTTTAGTGATAATACTCACAGTATTCCGTGTATAAGTGTGACACTTCTGAATCACTTCAAATTCCAGACTTCTCTTGTCTGTGTTTCCTCTCAGTCTCCTGGTCTTTGTGAATTTATGTATTTTTTTAAAGTTTTTTTATTGTCAATTTATGTGAGGAGTCAGGGATAAATGCAGTTTGAAATTCTTATTTTTTTGTTATATGAGAGTTCCACTTAGTATATTTTGAAGGAATTTTTGGGACTAATTTGTGACATTTTGGGATTTGTTTTTCTGAATTCTTGTTTTTGCCTTCTAAATCACCTCACAGAAAGTAGGTACATTGGCCATTAAGTTTTCATGTAGAAAACAGAAAACCAGCCAGGTGAGGTGGAACAGGCCTGTAGTCCTATCATTTGGGAGGCTGAGGCAGGAAAATCGTTGCAAGTTCGAGACCAGCCTGAGCTACAAAGAGAGCTCATGGCTGGCCTGAACTACATACATATGAATTTATTTCAAGTTACCCTTTACTTTTACTTGGAAGATCAACTCTCAATTATACCTTTTCTTATATTTTATTCTCATAACAGTGCTTTGCACTACTGATGCATTGGCTTGAATGTTCCCCCTAAAACCATTCAGAATTCACCAAACTGTTTGTCTTCCCACCTTCATCACAGTTTTTCTTCAGTGTTGTTTAGTAACATATTAAAAATGTCACTGGACAGTTGTTTTTTCTCTAATTTTAAATGATAGTTATGAGTTAGATTTATTTTCATCAGTTTGTTTGAAATTTAAACATTTAAATGAAAATTCCTTTCAAAGTGCTTGTCTTGGTGAAAGAGAACATGGTTAAAAATTCTACCAAGACCCGCCTGGAAATCATCCAGTATCATTGTCCATTCAGTCATTGGAATTATCCTTTATTCCATGTCAGTGCCTGGCGTCCCCACTCAGTGCTCCTGGCTGGCTGTTGCTCCAGCAGCTTCCATGGTTTGCAGGTCTACCTGAAGATACTGTTGAATTTTGACGGCCCAGGGGAGTATTAACATTTCCACTTTTGCCATGTGCCCCAGGAGGCAGACGCACACTGCATGGGGTGCAGAATCTTTGGGATTGAGAGCATCAACATGTATCTCGTTAATGAAATTATAGCACATTTTCATACAATAATTTCAAATTTTGTAACTAAATTCAGGATTCTTCAAGACTAGAAATTAAAACTCTAGGATTTTCCCCTCTAATTCATGCCTCCATTCTTAGACAACTATGCAGAACTGACAGAGACATTGAAAGCTGTGTCTCATCTTGGTTCCATTCTCCAGTCTGTCTTTTTTTAAATTTGTTATTTCTCTGTCCACAATATCTTATTACCAAACTTGCCTGACACAGCATGTCCTCTGCTCTACCACTAGGGCCTGGTTTCACATGTTCCCAGTTCTGCCTCTTGTCTACCTGTGCTCAGTTCTATCTTCTGTTCTATCTGTGATCTGTTCTATTTTTCTTTCTGTATGTTCTCCATTCTACCTGTGTTCCCTTCCAACTTTCCATCTTTCTGGTACATTGGGGCCCAATGAGTCTTAAAAGTTGGGCTACTGAGAGTTCAGGGAGGGGTTCATGAAATGGGGGTTCAGATGAGGCATTAAGGAGTGGTATAAAGCAGGACTCTAGTCCACACAGATCAGGACCTCTAAAAGATTTTTAAGGAGAGACTAGGAAATGAATGGCTCGGGGCAGGGAGGGTTGATCCCTCCTCACAGATGAGGTCTTTTGTTTTGCAGGACTGATTTTCCAAGTAGTAATATGTTTTCTGCTTGTAATAGTAATCTAGGCACATTCTTTCGCCCCTAATGACTATCTAGGTTTTTTTCCCCCCTAGTCATTTTGTGTTTGTTTGTTTGTTCCTGTGGTATTTATGCTCTATACACCCAAATGTTTGTGCATAATTATCTCCATTTTTTTCTTCAGCTGTTTTCTCACGTTACTACAATGTGTCATATTTCTTGATGAATGTTTAAGGATTTGTATACTATTTCATCATAACACTATGATAGGATTGCTAGATTTAACAAATAAAACTAAAGGATACTCACTTTATTTTGAACTTCAAGCAAACCACAAATATTTATGTGTATATAGTAGTTATTTATTTTTTCTTTTTTAACAAAGGTGATAAATTAATGTGAGCATTCCTGTATTTTACCTTGCAACTACAAAATAGCATCTTATTTACACATTTTTTGTCTAGGACACTTACATATTTTCAGTGATGCAGTAGACATTTAGAGGCATAAAATTTCCTATTTTGAAATACTTTTTAGGTGGGTTGTTAGAAGTAGAATTACCAAGGAGATAAGTGTTTTTTCTTTCTCCCTCTCTCTCAAGACTTTTCAAACCTATCACCAAATCGCTTCTAAAAAGGTTATAGCAATTTATGTTCTCACCAACAGCGTGTGAGAGTCCTCATTCCCTGTACTCCTTCTAACATTATCATTACTTAAATAGTTATTTGCTATTTTGGCAGACAAATAATGATATATCATTTTCCTCTTTGACTCCTAATGATGCTCACATTTTTTGTTATTGTTGTTATTTATTAGGCATTCAATGTCCTGGTTCTGAATTTTCTGCAAAAGCATCCTATCTTATTCTGCCCCTGATTTGCATTGCTTTGAAGTCATAGGAATGTGCCTTATTTTTATTTAGTTAATTATTTTTATTCAGAAGTTGGGGTTGAAGCTCAATCCCCAGGCTCATGTTCTAAGATGAGCTTTGCAAAATGGCTTGCCACCAGCCTACCTGCCAGCCTACCCATTGTTTAAAAATAAAAGCTTCATGTGATTCCTGAATGCATTTAAAATAAATCAATTAAAGCATAGAGTATAGTAGTTTTCTTCTGAGACTGCAGGATTAAATTTTTCTTTTCACAGTTCTCCCTCATTTTTGTTCCTAATGTATGACTGGTTTAAAATACAACTTCTATAAATACTCCTGTATCCACCCTTATAAACCAACTACCACAGAGTCCAGGGCTTTGCTGTTTTCATGGTACTTTCTCTATAGAAATGCCAGTTCCCTAAGGATGGTTCTCTAATCCCAAAGAGAGGGAGAAATCCCAGGGAGAAAATAGGGAGCATTTCTATGAATTTCCACAGGCCCATTACCCCTTTCTTAGTGGTCCAAGTCCAATTTAGAAAAGAGCTGAAACAGCAAGACTGGCTTCTTCTAAGAAAAGGAAAGAAGAACAGGACAGATTGCTTTTGGCCCATTTCCTTAGGTTAAGTAAAGAGGGCATGTGCTTTCCAGGCAGCAGTCCTCTAACTCACCGTGATGATGACCAATCCCTGGCCCTTGCTGGCCCTGCTTTAATTAGTCCTCATTGTTGTTAAATAAGGGGGCATTTGACTGCCTTCTCACTGACATTTTTGTCCAGCCGGAAGACTTCCCAACTGGCCATTTAGTACGTATTCCTTGTACTTGCCTTATGGATATTCTCATGTCTTTTCTGTTTCACTTTTGGTATCCTGTCAGTTCCCCTGTTCTTTGCCTTGCATGAGTTTTTCAGCAGTGCGTGGCAATTTGCTCCCTGAATTGGACCCATCCCTGTTATCTGTTCAAGTACCTGGCCTGACCCTGAGTACATGGACTTTTCTCATTTGTGTACTCGGTGTCGTGCCGCAGCATTCTCAAGGTGTCTCAGGAGTCTTTATCTTCTGTTTTCAATTTAGGTTTTAAGTTAAACACAGTGCTAGATACATGGTGATTATATATAGGGATTATATTTATAGGGATTATAAATAGCTGACTTGATGATTTCAGTGATTCTTATGCATAAGTCTTCATTGTTGAACTCCTTTGACCTGAAAAAAACTACAGTAATTTGAGCACCTACTAGGTGACGTGGGATGCCATAGGCTGCTGCTTCTTTCGAAGATGCTCTTCATCTCACAGGGAGAAAACTGACTGCATAAAGTTGGAATCTGGGGCATAGCATCTTATGAGTGTTTCTTTTCCATCCTCTTCCAACCTTCTCTGATGCCGTAAGAGTGGGATAAAGGGAGACTCCAGCTTTTGCTGGTGATCAACAATCTTCTCAAACTTCTAGGAGAAAAAATTAAAATACACATCTGGAGAGGAGGGAAAGAAATTAGGTCAGCTGCTAAGTCCTTGGCTTATAGCCTTGCAGTGGTGGTTTCACATACAGCTTTCCCAGGTATTCCAAGGGAAAAACCCCTGTTGTATGGAACAAGAAGAAAGTTTCCTGTGGTCAAAAGAGGTTGTAGTTCTCACAACCTCAGCACAGCACCAGATCAATGCATGTTATTCCGGTGATTGTCCAAGACGGTTATCTCATAAGAAGAAGATGGCATGAAAAGGCAGCTGTTCTTGAGCCTGATGGGATGCCAAATATTGATGCATTTCAAAAGTTCATATTCATAAATAGACATTTTATCATTTTACTAATCACTCCTCCAGTGCAAAACAAGTATTTAGCTCTTTTCCTGAACATCACCAACTTGGAATGTAAATCTCAGCAATTATCATCATTCACAAATAATTTACATTTCTGAGCAAATGGAAGATACCATATCATCTTTATTGTATTTGTTCAATTTGTATAATGCATCCTTTGAGGACTCATTTAGAAGCATGTACGTGTACTGTAGATAGAAAATGCATTGAAGAAAATATTGGACTTTAACATTTCACGATAGAGTGCATATTCCAAATTAATACAAAAGACATTTAGGCATTCAAATATATTGCTGCAAATGGTAAAGTTAGTAAAAGAATGCAATTTGGGAGCTCATTTACTGGGGGAAAAAAATAGCGATATATCCCACACTATGTGTTACCCTATAATTCTACCAGACTCGTGTTAGCTTAATGGGAGAACATACATATCCTGTGTTCCTTAAAATGTTATTAACTTAAGAGTGTATGTTTAAAAGTAAGAGGGTATCTATAGTATTGTTACCCACCAGCCTTTCAGTGAGACATTGCAATTAATAGCAGGAAGATAGTCACCAAAGTAAACACCTTTCAGGACACAGAGACACGTGCACACACATGTACTAGCCACAAGTATGTGCTTAACTGCTTTGGCCCCTTACTTTCTCCACATTGTAATTTTTTTTTCTTTTTTTTGCTTCTTTTCCCCTCCCTCTTCCTTTTCCTTCCCAGTCAGCTCTGTCTGGGTATAAGAAATTCCCATCTCTCTCACTTGGCCTTCTGATGAGGCTGCCTCGCCCCCCTTCTCCATTCTTCTTCAGGAAGAGAATTGGACCATAACTCATTGTGGAGTCAGTGGTGATTGCCTCTAAATTGGCCATGGGGGACACAGGTAGATTTTGAGAAATAAAAGACCTCTTTGCCATGGCCCAAGAGAAGGGGCTAGGCACACATTTTGCCTGATAATAAGGGAAGCAACTTTCCAAGAGAGCACAAAACATGAGTGGCTGTGATTTCAATCCTATCTTTAGTTTTTATGTATTCAGTTTACAAAAATCAGAGCTTATTTTTGTAGTCTAGACAACCTTGTGTCCAGAAGCATTTAATTCATCTAGAGCAAAAGAAATACAGGTTTCTAGCCTTCTTCCCTGCCCAAAAATGTCCTGAGGTTAAAGATGAGCAGTGTCTTCTGCTACTCAGCTGAGACCAAGGTGTGGCAGGACTCAGGGCTCCCAGCCCAGGCCCCATCATCTGTCCCTGGTAGTGTAAATGCCAGACTCTCAATTTACATCAACTTTTCTCCTCAAGGATTCTTCTCTCCCCATCTAATTCTATCTTTGATCCATTTTCAGGGCAACTTTGTGGCTTGTATGACAGCTATTTTACGACAAATGGAAGATTATCATTATGCCCACTTGATCAAGACATTTGGAAAAATGAGGACTGATGTTGTGGTGAGTCTCCTTTCATGTATTTCATGTACTAAAGTTTGGAGCCAACTTTATTAGCAGTGATCTTGCCTCTGGTTGATTTTAGAAGACACTTAGCCCAAGCAAAGCCTTGTTTCTAATAAGGTATACTTCTTGACTGCAGATTTAGAATCTCTCACTGCTCTGAAGAATTATTCCAACTAGGAGTCCAGAGAAATCTCTTGTCTTTTTGGTCACAGTGTCATCTCTTGTACCTCAAGGTCATTACCAGTTTAGAGATGTCATCTGTGGATAGCTGACCATTAACTCCTGACATTTGTAGATTGACTTTCCACAACAGAAGCCTGAGAGTCTTTATGACTTTAAGCTGCACTGCATTATTAATTAGCTCCAATCATGGATGCTCATCAGCATTTCTCCAAATAATTCTGTGGTCAACCTTAGTAAAACTATGATATAACTTAATTAGGAACAGTACAGTAGAGGAAAATTTATTGCTTAGGAGCTACCTCCTAATGACCCCAAATTACATTACCATATGGCAGATATGCTCAGTAAGGCTACAGCCAAACTTGTTGGCTTGGTTCCCAATCACAAGTTGACTTGAACTCTTGGATTCCATTTCTAAGGACTCATCAGCACCCCACCGATTCTTGTGGAATGTACCAAATTATAGTATTCCAGAATAAGATTTGTTACCCTAGATAGAAAGATAGATAGACAGATAGATAGATAGATAGATTTCTAAGAACAAAACTGAATCCATACCTAAAAATCTTACCAATTTCCTTTAAACAAAAAGGAGCAAGAATGTGTGTTACCTACTGCGCGTAATGGCACTCATCTGTGTTCCCAGCACTTGAGAGGCTGAGGCAAGGGGATTGCTATGATTTCAAGGCCAACCTGGGCTACATAGTGAGTTCAAGGCAAGCCTCAACTGAATAGTGAGACCTTGTCTCACGAGGAAAAAAAAAAGCCAAGGATATAGCTCAGTGGCACAGCACCTGCCTGGCAAGTGCAAGGTTGGGAGTTCAATCCTTGGTAACAAACAAAAAAAAGAATGCTTTATACATTTCTGGATGTGTTTCATTTCTGAATATTAATGAGCAGTTATAATAGAAGCATACTCAAATATAAAACACACACACACACACACACACACATATATATATATATCATATTGCCTGATTCACTTAAAATAACGGCATAGTAAGTTAGATTTTACATTTATTAGTATTAAAAGCCTTAATTGAAGCTTAAATATTTCACTGGGCTCTGCCTTGGTCAGTGGAAAGAATATATGAACAATTTCATAGATAACACTGTAGGCTGAATAATAAAGTTTTCTGAATGAAAAAAATTACCCATCCTGAAAAGTAAAGACTTCAATTAATAATTTGTGCTTTATCAAAACAGTCACATCGTCAAAGCCTCCACAGGCAAAAACTGTTAAAAACATCTAATCTAAGCCATTAAATCATAGGGAAGCTTCAGTGTATTGTGAAAAGTGACTGTATAACATGATGTTTAAAAATTACTATAATTCACTGAATTCCAAGTGTGTGCCTTCTCTCCTGGCTCAGAGCAGAGAATCAGATATATTTATTTCATGTTGTGGTCCTAATTTCCCAAGAAATTATTTTCCCTTACACACAGCAGTTTGGAAAATCAATTATTTGCAGACAATTTGATTTCCATTATAAAATGGCATTTGTGATTTGGATATCTCAAATTCATACTGCAAGGAAAGTAAACCTTTTTTATTGTTAATCTGTCAGAACCTTTGCAAAATATGTTCCTATTCATTAACTATAGGTAAGGCATTAGACTACTTTTATATTTTGATAACTATCAAAAAGTATGATCATTTCATGTGAAATAATTGGAAGTAATTAGTATTCCAACATGAAAATAGCCTAAACCATTTCTGAATGCTTGCTTCCTTCTAACAAGCACTGGTTTTCAAATTTATCACCTCTGAGTTTTAGTGAGTTGTTTCCATTTTAAAAAGTCATCATTGTTATCCACACCTAAGTGACATGCATAGAACTATTGCTTTTATAGGTTTCAAATGACACTTTGACCCCAAGACAGGGAGAGCAGAGGTGGGAAGACTGCTTCAGAGAAGAATCTCAATGACATGGTCCACGCGAATCTCCCTCACAGTAGAAGTGGTCCTATCTCTCCTTTCCGAGCCACCCATGATCTTCTGACTCTTGTACAGTAGACACTTACCTGCCCCATGATGCTGCTTGTCCTGTGTCCAGGACTCAGGGTCAGAAACGGGAACAGAACACCTTTCTGTAGTCAGCCCTACCCCCTCCGGCAACCCTTTTCTGACAGCTGTCTTGGTCTCAGCAGCTGGATGTTGTCTCTCCTCTTCGTAGCAGCTTACCCACCCTGTCCCTGTGCCTCATCAGTCGGAACTGTGGCAGTTTAGCTTGGTGTGTGACATGCAGGAAGTGGCAAAGGAAGGTGCTCATGGGCAATGTGAGGGCAGGAGTATGACCGCCGGCATTGTTTTGCCTAAGAACTGTTCTGCTGTTGAGGCATGCAAGGTATCAAAAGGCCTCAGTCCCATGTGGACTAGGCACCAAACAGTGCTGTGCTAGTGCTGGTCGCCCTATTGTGGCTTTATCACCATGCACAGGCAGGCCCACCTCTTAGAGCTCCACAGCCCAGTGCAGACTATTTCAGTTAGTTAAAGTCCTTCCAATCCACCGAAATCATCTTTGCTCTGAAAGGCTGGCCATGCCAGCAGGCAGGCTGGGGTGACTCGGTGGTTGGGTTCCTTGTAGGCAGAGGGGCAGATGGTAAAGGAAAGTAGCACTGCTGTGGCTTGTGCTGAAGACAGGAGGGTCCCTAGGGGTAGTGCGTGGAGAGGGTTTGAGGTACCACACCACCTATACTCTCCTAAGCCATGCTCAGAAGTTTTTTTATTCTTTGTCTGCTTGTTCGTTTTCAACCACTTGCGTTTCTTCCTAATTATTTAAAAGTTATTTTAATGCATTCGTTTGATTTATTTTTGTGAAAATAGGGATTGAACCAAGGGCCTGTGCAGTGAACTACATCCCCACCCATTTTTGAGACTAGGTCTCCCGAAGTGGCCAAACTGTCCAGTCTGAACTTGAACTTGTGATCCTCTGGCCTCAGCCTCCCACAGTACGGGGGTTATAGGAATGTGCTATTACATCTAACTCACATTTTTTTGTTGTTGTTCAGTAAACTTATTTTGAGATCATTGTAGAGTTTTACATGCACCTATAGGAAATAACGGAGTTCTAGATACCTTTACTCAGTTTTTTTCATGAGTAAAATCTTACAAAATTAACACAACATCAAAACCAGGATTTTGACATTAATACAATCCTTATTAATACAAACCTTATTAAGATTTCCCATGTATTACTTGTATTTTTTTTGAAGATACAAGAAAGCCGAAAAAACCGTACCAGGCAGACAGTTATTCCTGTCACAGGCCTGAGTTTGTCAGTTGCAAGCACTTCTGCATAAGTGCATCCTCTTCATATCTCAGCGTGTTTCTGTCTACACAACAAATCTATGAAGATGAGATGCTTCTCTCTACAGGACTCAGCAAACACCTCTGAGAATGAGAACGTTCTTCAGAGTTCTTACTGCCACTTTGAATGGACAGGACAGGAATGGATAGCCGTCCTCTCATAACACTGGATTCAACTTTACTTCTTTCACTCCTTTCATTAACAGCTTCCTTAAATCAGTGTTTCATTGAGATTCATCTGCTGATTTAAGTTTCTGTCTCTATGGTTTTGTTTTTCTAGAATAAACCCATCGCCTTTCTTTCTTCCTTTCTGCATGGCTTTGCATGTTTATATTTTTGAGGGTGAGACCAAACAAAAGCTTGGCAGACTATCCCTCATTCTGGATTCCTTGAGTACTGTCCCATGATATCTTTCAATTGCTTTTTTTTCTACCTACCTTCTCATATGTCCTGCATATCAGAATTTTGGCCTAAAATTCAAGTTCAACTTTTTGTCAAGAGTGTCTCAGAACACTCTTGATATTGAACACTTGTTTTTGTCCAATCAGGAGACTGGGAATGGTGTGCTGACCTCGGCTGCTGTTTGACTACTGGTTAAAATGTGGAAACTTGCAGATGGCTCCATCATGGAGATACACACCTCTTCTTTGCAATTTTCAAGTGATCTTTTGCTGCAAACTGACACCCATGAAAAATTGACAGAGAACCTGCTCCCCAATAGGCTTTCATCAGATGGATGGAAGATCTATTGATAGATGTAGTCTGAAAACGTTATTCCTTTAGCATGGCAGAATGTCCTTATTCTGACCATCTACACACTTTATCTTTAGTCTGAGAAAATTGGGAAGCCATTATAAATGTGGTTTAAGTGCAAGATTGGGAGAACGTAGTCACTTTA
Organism: Dolichotis patagonum; assembly: GCA_004027295.1. Taxonomy (NCBI): domain Eukaryota; kingdom Metazoa; phylum Chordata; class Mammalia; order Rodentia; family Caviidae; genus Dolichotis; species Dolichotis patagonum. The sequence continues at coordinate 212,204 of PVJX010000512.1, read as the reverse complement.
TTAGACTTGTAATTGAAAAGATCCCTCCGAGTGAAGGGAGGGGATAAAAAGGGCAAGAATGGACATAGTAAATAGGTTAGGAGTTTCCTGTGGCAGTCCAGGTACAAGAACATGACTATTCTTTTAAGATGATGCAGTTAGGGATGGAGTTAAGCTGATAGATTTCTGAGAAGAATTTGCCTCTGGAGTGCACTATGGTTACTGAGCTACCCACTTATTATATAAGAAGCTCTCTGTATAGTCAAACTAAAGTATTCAACAGGAATAAAATGACTTTTGTGAAACGATGAAACTTTCACAAAATGCCTCTTGCTGTGTTGAAGGCCTCAATATAAGTTTGTGAAGCCTCATCATCCATGCAGGGCAACTGCAGTTGTTTGGACCACCATGGCTAGTGAATCATGCAGCCCGACAAGGAAGCCTTGCAAAATCTCATCTCCTCCTCTATGCAGCATTTTGTTTGATCAGCAGAGTCCCAAAATTTAACAGCTGAGCCATGCTAATGAAGTATGGGACTGTGTCTCCTAGAAAAGAAAAGGAGCTGGGGAAAAAATGCTTCTCTTCTAGAATAATGAAAAACAGACCCTGCATCTCAATTATTAGGCTTCAAGGAATGATCAGCAAGAAAGCCAGAAATTCTATACAAACAGAAATGTGACTAAATTACAGCACTCAGCAGGCAAAATGTGCAACCTGGTCATCAAAACAGGAAGCTCTTGTGAAAATAGGAAAACTAGGTAGGGAAATATGAATTTTAAAGAGTAAAATGAGCAAAGAAGCCAGTTGTATACCAGAGGGCCCCCAGGCTGCTCCTGCTTCTCAGGTCTAAAGATTACAGGACTCATGGGCAGAGTTTGGAGGGCAATTTTGACCTCTTGTGCCAAAATTGAACATCTACACCAATTTTTCTCTGGCCTTGTCAAGGTCCCTAAACTCCTTTGCTGGCCTGGAGGCCTCCATTGTAAAATGGTAATCAAGGTCATTTGCTCCCTGAGTTTTATTTGTGGTCCTCACACTAAACTCCTTCCCCAGCAGATATGACTTAACACAAACCTGTCTGGCAGATAAGATTGCAGAGAAAGTATGTTACCTTTAAGCATTACCTGATAGTCATCAAATTTAACTTGTATTTCTTTGCAAAGTGGTGCTGGTGCAAACTTTGCCCTGGGAATTGCTTTCCTGGCTGCTTAAATTCCATTCACCACCTTGGCCTTTACAGCCATTGCACCTAATTATGATTCAGTAGATTAAATAAATGAGAAATATCCACTCATTTGGTAACCTGTGATCACAGCCTCATTTTTCTAAGTCACTTCAATTGCTTTTCTCTTCCCATCTCAGGCCTTGAATCTAGGTAGGTTTACTGGAGATGTGTGTTTTTCAAGACAACTGCTTGGCTTGTTCAGGTTAGCACAGAATAAGTGGCCAGTCCTCAGTCACAGGAAGTTCTCCTACTTTCCACAGGCACACAGGAGCCCCTAGTAAAGGGCATCCCTTGCTGATGCCAAGAGCATTCTTATCTGCCTGGAAGGAGATGGGGCAGCAAGTCATCCATTGACCCCTACTGTCTTTTCAGCAGAACTGAGTAATATAGAGAAATCATCTGTGAGAAGTTGGATCCATCACTGAGCCCCTCGTAGGGACTGAGCTGCCACATTGAAGAGTTTGACAAAGAAGCAACATGTTCACATGTTTTATGTCATGCTGGATATGGACAGATGGCCAGGATATGCCTTTTGTTTTACGTTTTAATTACATAAGAAAAAGGAATGAACAGTACTGTGACATATTCAATATGATAGGAACTACTCAGAATGAGAACTGGATTTAGAGTAGGTATAAGAAAAAGCAACAATCTACCTGTCCATTAGGTTTTCCTTATAAGCATGTTTCCCTATAAGCAGAAAGGATTTTGTAACCTTTAGGGATGTACCTTTTTTTTTTTTTTTAACTGTTAGAGAGATATATCCAGGGATTATTTCAAAACATATCCTTGAGAAAGCCATCTCAGATAGAGGTGCCTAGACAAGCACGAAGACAGCTTTAATACACAGCTTTCATGAATACATCTTCATTAGGTTTTAGATATTTTCATTCAGCTAAAAACAATGGAGTCTTTTATAACCTCATCATCATGCCTTGTTGGGGGTGGGTCTGGCTTTTACCTTTTTCTTGGTGGACTTTTTCAGTGTTGTATTTTTTATTTCAGGATTTTCTGATGGAAACATTCATCATGTTTAAGAACCTCATCGGGAAGAATGTCTACCCTTTTGACTGGGTGATAATGAACATGATGCAGAATAAGTAAGTAAAAGGGACTTGCTCTCACTCACCTCATTCATCTCTGGTGGGAACAGTGATGTGGCCACGGTACAAAGGTGACATGCTTACAAAGTACCAACCCCTCCATGAGCAGACGGTCACTGGGGAAATGGATGTGGCGACTGTGGGAATTTCCTTATGCAAATGCAGAGCTCTGGTACAAGGCACATGGGCCCTGTTCTGGAGAGAAGCACTGTGAACCAGTATAGCATAGCAGCTTCCTCAGCATAATCCCGAACAGAGAGACACTGTTCCCCATCAACATGCCATCTTCTTTTAACCATGTTTTTATTAGCTGCAGTGATTCTCTGCTGTATGCTAGGCTTTTAAAAGTCTTTGCATTTTGCATATTTCAGGTTTTTTAAAAATCATGAGCATTTTCTCCATACTTATGAAATATTCAATTTGTGTTTTGCTTATCATCTCCCTATGAAGGCTGTTGGTTAATATTCTAGCTCTGTGGGTTTTATAGTTTCTGTAAGCTCCAACAACAATCATAGTCTTGGCAATTGCATGAGAGTTTTTAGGCGAATTTTCTATTTACCACTTTGGTATGTCATTATTGCATTTTATGAAATAATTGTTGATTTTCTATGTACTTAACAGGAAGAATGAAAGTATCATGTATAAACTTTACCCACTTTTTCTCTGTGATGTCATTGCAAAACTATAATACTGTATTAAAACCAAAGAATGGACTATGATTGGGTCACCAGTCTGTACTCTTTGGTTTTTGTGTTCAATTCTAAAATGTTGTATTCTTGTGTCTATTGCCGCAGTCAAGCTACTGTGTAATTCTATCACTATGTCAGTCCCATTTCTTACCCATTTATAATAACATTTACCTTTCACCTTCAACAACCCTAATCCCTGAGAATCACTAATTTGTTCTCTTTTTCTAAAGTTTCTCATCTCAAAAATGTTGCAGGAGTGCTGTCTTATACTAATTAATCTTTGGGATTGTCTTTCTATACTCTGCTTAATTTCCACCATTTTCATTTATCCATAGTTTGTTCCTTTTCATTTCTGAGTAGTATTTGATGTTGTAGTTTGGTCATGGTGTGCTTAAACATATCCCTGAGGGATGTTTAGAGCTGTTATGAGTAACAGTGCTACAAATATCTGTGCTCAGGTCAAACTATGACTGTACCATCCCACATTCTGACCATCCACATAAGACAGATACAGTTGATCCACATTGAGCCTTTATAGTTGTAAATTTTTTTGTTTTAGCCATTTCGATAGGTTTGTAGTATTTCTCTTGGTATTGTTAAAATTGTATTTCCTTGATAGCTTTGTATTTTTTAAATACCTTTTCTCCACCCCATATACAAATCCATAGCAGCAGTGACCTATCTGTTGGTGTCTCCTGTGACACCAGGGATGAAACTGGCCTTGAGTTCCACAGGCTGCAGGATTCCTAACAGGCTTCTATCAGGGCTAAGGATAAGGCAGCATCTAAGTCAAATGTTGCCATGATTGCAATCATCTCTCATATGAAGAGAGCACATTAGACCACAAAGTAAGGAGGCTGCAGAGGTTGGGCATTGCTGGAGAGTCAGCGCTGGCCTGGGGAGCACAGCCTAGTCCTGGTCTCTACTTCTCACCTTTCTATCTGCTGTGCGAATTCAGGTTACACAAGTGGCTCTTCCTTAATGTTTGAATTCTCATCTAGAAAATGAGGAACTTATTCTTGGTATCTGCTTCTTCTCTCTCTGTTAGGATTTACTTTTATGATTGGCAATTAAGAATTACTTTGAAGTGCTACAGAAGTGTTTTTAATGGACTTCTTTTTCACACAGTGAAAACAAACAAATCAGCAACAATAACAAATAACCCACTGTCTTGAAACCATGGATCTTACTGTATTGGGGATCAAGAACTAGGACATCACCGTAGGGGACCCTACAAAGAAGCTCTGAGCATAGCATGGGGAGGCAGGGTCTGCGCTCTATCCTCAGCCTCATGATCCCTTATGTAAACCTGATTTCTGGGTCTCCTAAGCAGAGTGCCCATATACTGATGCTCAAGTTGTCAGCTCCACCCCTCTGGAGGTCGCTGTACCCAAAAGCAAGATGTGACTGGCTCCCTGCGGTTGTATTTCATGGTTCCCCTACTCTCAGTGTTCCCACCAAAGTGAACTCATCCTATTGGAGGGGAATGCTCTGTTTACTGATCTATATGATGTTTTTATGATGAGTAAAAGCCTGTTTGCAGATTTTACATCCTGGTTGTATCACTCCCTTTTCCTACTACCCCATCGAGTCCCTCCTTCCTCTAACCCTGAGCTCTATGGGGGCTGGTCCATTACTCCACATGATCAGTACATGTGGTCTGTGGCTGAAATCTGGGAATGTTTTGGCTAGGATTCCTGCTCTAGGAATCCTGTCCAGCTTTTTCTAGGATGTTCTGCTGTTTCCAGGGCGTGGATGTGGTCTGCCTCATATTCTCTGGTATTGTCAATTGACGGTAGACAGAATCACGTTCCCCTGCCCACTGGGCACCTCCTCCAGCATGGCCACTTGAAAAGCTTCAGGTGCTGTGACCTCAGATTGGTGTGGTAACTCATAGATCCATTGCACCTTAAGCCCAGAAAGTCAGGCTTTTTGCTGTGAGGAAAGGGACCGCTGTGCAGACAGGTCACAGACTGCTCAGTGTCCTCTTGTGCTTGGTATAAGTAAGACTTCAAAGGGTAAATCTTGTGTATGGTGTGGCATAGTTTAGAGCAACTGTGTCCTCTATGTCCTCTTGTTCATTGTGCAGAGAGGCTGCAGCCCTGAAAGACATCTTGATAAGGAAAGCCATTTGAATGTCAAGTCCCCACAGCTTATGATATGTTTTACATAAAATGTGCACTGAACTATCTAATGACAAATTTAAGGCCAAGTGCTCCAGCATCATTTCCTTCATTGGCACTTTGTGAATAAGCTATCTGTTTACCTGTGTGTGTGTGTGTGTGTGTGTGTGTGTGTGTGTACCTCTGAGCGGGTACATTGGTTCTGAGTGAGAGCACTTTCATTTGCAAGCAAACCCACATCCCTCACAGTTGACCCATTCTGCAAGAACAAATCCCCATGTCAACATGAACTGCAAAGAGCAACTAGGAGGGAGATGTTTTAGACGTCGCTCAAAGGATAGGTACTGACAAATGTAATTTTTATTCATATACCTTCCGGCCCCACAAATTGTGTCCCTCAGTGGAATAAACCTTTTGGAGCTCCCTGGATTGGTCACCCTTAGGTATTCTTTAAAGTCTTTGCTTCAATGCCAATTTTAAATGGATGAACGTATGTCATTTTTCATGTGATGTAGTCACTCTTTGTTATGTGATGCATGCTGGGTTCTGGGACTCTGAGTGGGTCATATGTGACATGCTGATTGTGTAACAGGCGTGCCATGGAGTTATGCATGTCATAGTAATAGTGTCCTCGACAACCTCAACAGCCTGTAGCTATTTGTGTGCCCACTTTACACATGAGGCAACTGAGGCTCAAAGGGTTATAATTTGCCAGAATTATACACAGTGGAGTTGGTAGGGCTGGTGTTTAAACCCAGGCCAACTGCCCCATCACCAAGCCGTAAGTCCACCTTGCTTCCACGGTGCTCTGTCTCAGCTATTCCTTCTTTTTCCACAGAGAGTTATGGAGGCATTTTATTCTATTGTCTTTAACTTTTTAAAAGGCTTATCTCTTACCTGAGTGCATTTTGAGCATAGAATCCACAACATGGCTGCTTTTCTTTTTCTCATTAGAAGTGATACTTTCTATTACTAGGCATTGTACTAGTCCTGCTGTGCATATCTGGAAAAAGGAAAATGTTACTAATATTGTGAAAGTTTAATTTTCCTATAGACACTTCATGGATACCTTACAACAGTGTTTCTATGTCATTGCCTGTTTTCATTTTTCAGCCTGTGACTCAATAGGTTAGCAGTATACATAATGCTTGCTAGCCATGCCTTCTCCCCTCTGGTGGCGTGGATCAGAGACTGTCTTGCCTGGGAATCACAGCTTATACTGTGATTCTGTAGTCTGTATAAACTATATACTGTGATTCTGTATTCTGAAGCTTCTGTAGTCTGTATTTAAGTTTTAATAGCAGAGCTGTACATGCAGTTTTACCACCCATGGTTTAGAAATTGAGAAAATCACCCTGTATGGCCTCTTAAATGTTTGTGTGCTTGTTCAGCTTTGTCTCTGTGAACATGCTGTTCCCCAATACACGGGGCTTGCAAAATGTAATTAAAGACAGCATCCATTAGATTGGGTGCAGCAACTTGTAAATCAAGAATCCAAGGTATAGGGCTGAATGAGCATCCCAAAGGACAGCGTTGCTTGGCTGCCGTGTTCAAGATAATGACTGATTGGCAGTGGCCTGACATTATAACTGTACTCTAGGATATGCTATTGCCAGATGGCAAGATGACATTTAAGATAAGCGCAGTTCAGGAATGGTAGAAGTGTGTTTGTGTGTTAGCATCAGAGGTGCTTTGTCATCTTCCTGGACAGGTGTGAATGTGAAGTCTCCTTCGAAGAGCTGAGGCTGTACGGGAAGTGCACACCTCCCCTGCCAGCAGCTGAGGGCTGGTGTCTGTCCTGGGCCTCACCTTAGCTTCTTTTTCTAGATTTATGGTTCTTGTGCTCATAGCACAGCCCTGCAGTTACGCTCTGGCTGTCATGGTGTTCTCAGCTGCTAAAAGGAATGTGACCATTTGGATGAATGTCGGTGTCTCTTCCAGTCTTCGGCTTTTGCTTCACCCATCCGCATGCTCTTTGTATGTCAATCATGTCCTACCAGAAATTTCAACCATAGGTATGACCTGATACCAAATCAGTCTGTCAGATTGATTCAGTTTCTTCTTCCTTTCCAAGAAAGTATTTCTTATTAACTGTTTTAATTTTACTTGAGCAGGGCATTTTTGGAACGTGTGTTGGGTGAGAGAAAAGGCAATGCTAAATGTAATTTTCCACGTTTTTAGAATTAGACTTAGGTCTTCATTTTGACTCCCCAGCAAGTGACAAAGTTTTGGCATGTTTGTCAACTATTCAGACTTGCAGCAGAGTTTGGGAAAATTCAACTCCTGCAACTTAGATTCTCTGCTTTTTATATCAGCCTTCTTCACACAATGCCCTCCTCATTGAGGCTGAACATTAGTGAAAGCAATGTGTCACTTCCTCAGACCTTTCATAGTTTATAACTGTGATTTTCATTCATTATCAAGTGTCCTTCTCTATCAGTGTAGGTTTTGTGTCTTGGACTAACCAGTGTTTTCCAGATTGAGTTGAGAACTAAAGGAGAATTTTATACTTTGTGGTTTATATCCTACATGCTTCCATAGACAACTTGCTATGTGTTGCAAGTAAGGAGGAAATGTGGAGCTTTCTAGAAGTTAGGACACTCACACCTGCCTGGAAGACAAGGCAAAAAGGAAAATAAGACATTTAACATAAAATTCTGGTTAGAGCCCTACCACAGAGAGACTGACAGTTCATAGTGTAGGTTGTCACCTGTGAAGTATTGAGCAGGTGATAGCATAGGAAAGAAATCAATTGGGGAAGCAAATTTCTGCTCACAGCAAATGAAAGAGATGATTCTTTCCATTTTAACATGCTTACTTGTTCTCAATCAGCACATTGGCTATAGTGATAGTTGTTTATAACTAGACCTGTCTGGAAGACTAGCATATGAAATGGAATGGATTTTATTGACCTGTTCATTTAGTCTTGTCTAGTTGTCGACCATGTGAGTATTGGAGATCATTAGCTTAAATGTGTTGTCTGATATCACAGTCTTTGGAATCTTGAATCAACTTGTCTTTGTCTTTTTATACTCTGATATCTCTCACATTTCCTCCCACTTAAAGTTTATGTTTACTTCGTATGTCTATTTCTTACTTTTTTAAAAAATGGTGGTCATGTGGAGACTGTCCCAGCACAGCCCAAGGTGATGTTTGTGGCCTCTTCAAAATGTTGCATCCTGCTCCTTGACTGTGCTTTAGCTAGAGCCTGGCTTCTTTATATATGGCTTCCACATCCTCCTCCTCCTCCTCCTCCTCCTCCTCCTCCTCCTTCTCCTCCTCTTCTTCCTCCTTCTTGTCCCTGCTTTCTTCATCTTCTTTCACTTCCTACTCCTTTCTTTCCCCCCTCACTACTGATACACACATCTTTTGACTAGGAAGCATTTTATTCCGTATATTAATGTATTGCCCATTATTTTCAGCAACTGAACTTACATATGTGTTGACACACACATAATTACATTTCATGAGGTAAATTTTCCATGTCTGTTTTTGTAACTTAGTGATTTCTCTCCTTTTAAGTTTAATACATTTCCCCCATCACAAACAATATCCATCAGACATATCAGAGTCCAGGACTGCGAACTCACTGATCTTTCTGCCAAAGTTAATTTGGCATATAGTCCAGACAAGAAAGAGTGGTAAGCCTTAGAAAGGAATTCTACCTTGGAGATGTCAGGTTTCCTAGGAATAAATCATGCTAGTGCTCAGCAAATTTGCAGCGTTTCTGATTTGCAGGTACGTCACCATTTGGTTTCATGACTGTGTAAGAATTTTAGCCTATGGCAGCACTGTGCCAAGGACTTAGGATAGGAGAGAGGGAAGTGAGAGGCTCACATGTTGGGGAAACTGCCTCAAGGGCCATGGCCCTAATCACAGCCTGAGGTTGGCTAGAAATGGAGGTCAGTGTGTTTGCTTTCCTGTTCAGTCTCCCTTCAAAGAAATACCTCTGCTCCCCATGAAAGGGCACAAAGCTGAAAACTCTTTGTGTAACTTGAAAGTCTGGCTATACTGCATTTAGAGCTCTGCAGTCTCTCAGATTATGATTTCTCAACATCTTTTTCCCTTTCTTTGAAGACTAGGGTTTTAGTTGATGTTATTTCTTAATTAATTTATGTTTAAAATTTCTTGGTTTACTGTTTGAAGTTTAACACATCGAACAGTTTGACGCTTTTAAGTTCACCTAAGAATTATTTTTCCTTTGAAACAGCATACAGCAGTTGTTGACATAAACACTGTCACAACATAATAAGCTAAAGACCAAAAGGCAAAAAAACACCCATATTGTTTTTCAGTGAAGAAATAGAAATTCAGTCAGGGTAATGAAAGCTTTCTTAAATGACAGTTTCCCGAGAGCTCAATATGCTTGCATTTTGCCCCAGCCTGAGACATTCTGCAGCCCAGAGACCCATTTTGCAGGCACTGAGACCGTAAGGTCTGTCTCCTACGTAGAGTAACCTGAACTGCCCTTTCTGACACATCTCCTAGACAAACTCCCTAGTGAGGTTGTGTTGTCCATCTCACTGCACCATGATTTCAAGACAAATAATGTTTTCTATCCAATAGTAGGACTCTGGACCTCTTAACACAACAAGGATCTCACATGCACTATACTTTGCTATGGCGATTGATTTATTTTTATTGCCTAAGGATGCTTTTGAGGAGGAAATATTGGCATCTCTCCCCTTGAAGCTCTTGGGCCTGAATGTGATAGCAGAGAACTCTAGCAGAGACAACTTCCCCAGCAGTAGGAACTCTCAGATCATCACAAGCTACCTCTGGTATTTTATTTATCTTTATGGTGTTTTCATAAATTATTTGTAATAGGTTTCTTAACAGTTATTCTAGGGCATGTGTGCTTTTGCTCTTTGCTTCATAATTAAAACATATAATTTCCTGATTTTACCTGCTTGTTTATAACCAATTTATTGCACAAAGCTGAGGTATTTTATACTGTGTGGTTGATTCAAATTGCCTCTTTATTTAATTCTGAGATGAAAAATCAAACTGCTCTCAAACGGAATGGCAGTGATGAAGAGCTCTCAGGCAGGACTCTTATTTAGGGATGTCAGCTTTAGAGGAAAGTTTTAAAAGGGCAAAATCTGTTTAAGAATGCTCAGACTGTGTGCATCTCCTTGTGAGCTCCTGGCTGCCATGGCTGTTGCTGTCCTGAGGCACTTAACGCTGGAGGATGCACTTTACTTTTTGAGGAACAAAGCCAAGTGCCATCTCTATTTTATGCATGAAACATCTCTCAATGCCAAACAGAATAGAAGAAAAACATTTCCTTAAGGTCATCATCCAGGTCCTTCCATCCTAAGTCCCCAACCCCCTACAATTCTGAGACTTAGATGAAGCCTTTGCAGCCTGAGACCCTCTGGTATAGGCTTCTGTCCTAAGACTAGACTAGGAGGAAGAGGAACCTTAATGTCTTAGATCTCATTTTGGCAACTCTCAACCAGAAGCAATTTTGCCCCCTAGAGGACAATTGGCCAAGTCCAGGCATATTTGTCTTCATAAATCTGGAGGAAGGAATGCTGCTGTTACCTACTAGTTGGAAACCAGGGAGGCTGACAAGCATCTTTGAGTACACAGCATCAATGGAAATAATCATTTAATTTGAAATGTCACTAGCATCTCCATTTTATGAATGGGAACAGAGTCTCAGAGATGCTAAGTAACTAATAGAAATATGTTATTCATTATATTAACTCTCTTCCATTTTTCTACTCTGTTCTTCCTTCCAACCTGAGAAGAACAGTGCCCTTTAAAATTAATGATAGCAGCCATGCACTGAAGATGGCAGCAGTGACCTTTACTTGTCAGGGTGGTGACTGATCATTGGAAGCAATTTTATCAAGATCTTCTGCTAGATCTTGCAGGTTTGCAGCAGATTCTTATGAATCAATGTTACTGAGTTAGGTTGCAAGCAGGATGAGCACTGGAGTCACACTGACTCGAGTTTAGATGTCAGGGCTGTACCTGGCAGAGAGGATGTGTCCAGAAATATTAGTATATGTTTCTTCAGTGCTTACTTTTCCAGCCTGCATGTCCTCTTGTACAGAGTCTGTTCAAGAAGAAGCCACATGTTTCCACCTCTCCTGCCAGAGGCCACCTTGAGCCAGAGGTTACAAGCTAGAGCAAGCCAGAGATTTGTGAGTGTCTAGTCAAATCCGCTCTCCCTTGCTTGTTAGCTTTGTTGTGTCTGGCAAATCTACCCCAAGCTATAGCTTCTTACTATCAGTTGGAGTCAGAAGTGTGAGCTTGCTGAGGTGTTGTGGGAAATAAACAAGGTGATACACTCAGAGCTTTTTGTCTAGAGCCTGCCCTGCAGTTACTGTCCAACAAACAGTGACTGAGGCCATTGCCATTTCTGTGAAGACAATAGTATATCATTGTTTCTCCATATCTTAGACTTCTGGCCATAAGTAATAATTAGAAGCGTAGGCAGTTTTTTCTAGATTCAAAATACTTTATACACATATTGAAAAAATGTTTTACAAAGAAACAAAAACAAAACCTTTTTGTCTTTATAAATTCACTTCAAATTCAGGTTTTAACTAATTTATAGGTAATTAAGTCAACTAGTGTTGCTTACTAGCTTTGTAGAAGTAGCATTTGGAATTGCTTTTAGGTGTGCTGGCACTCTGAAAAGCCTACAGTGTCATGCAGTTGTCCTTGTTCTAAAGCACCACTATACAAAATTATGGTCTTGTCTATATCCTTTTGCATTAGAGCTATAGGTCTCAGAGATATAATCCAGCAGTATGAGTGGCAGACCACACTTTAGAACCCAGTTCTCCTGATCCTTCTAATGCCTGATATGTGGGTTGTGACGGTCACCCCATCCACAAAACTCTGTGGGAAGGAACAGTGAAGTTATAAGAGTTGGGCACCGGGAGGCCCTCAGTGAATGCTGACTCCTGTTGTCACGGTGGTATTGACCATGCTGGATTTGGTAACAGTGTCCCTGTCAAAGAACCGTCCTCCCTTCTTCTCTCCTTTCCTCCCTCCTTTCTCCCTTCTTTCCTTCCTTCCTTCTTCCCTTTTCTTTCTTTCCCTTCCTTTCTTTTTAGTAGGCGCTCACTGACGTGTTCTCCTGAGGCCTGTGTAGCGTCACCTTCCATAGAACGGCCATCTCATCTCAAGTCTTCACAAGACTTCAGAGAAAGATCTGCTATGTGCAAAGTGGTTTATTACACTTCTGGCTTGGACACACACACAGTGTTCCTACTGCAGGAGCTTTCTCTATTCTTAGTAAAACTTGAATCCATCAGATAGTTTTTCTTTATTTTTACCAGTCTGGTAGTATGTGGTAGGACTGTAGCAAACTCACTTTTCTTCACTATCTGATTAGCTTGAGTATCTATTTCATTATTTATGATAAGTAATTGTTATTTTGTCTTCAGCTCAGGCCTCTTGTTCTTTTCTCCCTCTCTACGTTCTAGGTAAGAACTTTGGAACAGGTATGTGTGTTTCAGGCCTGTTTCACTGCTCAGTAGCTGCAATATTTTTCTCTTTTTAGTAAGACTTTTGTGGGTTAACATTTAAAATTCATTCTGAAAAATTTGCAAAAACAAACCAAATAGACTTCCCTGTTAGTGACTGTCAGGTAATAAGTTTTAACATGCTTTCAAAGTGAAATCTCCATGAAGCCCCATATTTTATAATGAAATCATTTCGAAAACAAATATGAATTTTTACCACTTTATCAGTACACTGCTGAAATTGAATAATGTCTCCATCTTTAGTAAAACAGTGACATACTTCAATTTTAAAATTAAATTCACATGTGTATTACATCTTCAGATTACTATAGAAAGGAATTATAATAATGTTTAATGTAATTTCTTCATATACAATGTTAACAAATTTGTTAAATTTTCTAACCATTTTTACTTGCATAATAGCTCTCTGTGTGGTATTTACTAAGTTTTATGTGGAATTCTGCACATTTATAATGTGATTCAGGTAAGCTACCTGTGAGAAATCTCTCCTGATCATTTTAGAGCTTGCACAATGCATAGTAACCTTGCATGGAACATAGTATATGCTCACTGTTAATAGAAGTAGGTAAGTAACTGCCTGTCTGAAGGAATGTATGTCAACAGGAAATGTTCTTTATCACAAAATAAATTCATAAAATACCTGTAATGCTTTGGTAGCAGTTGTTGCTCAGGAGTCAGATGCTGTTACCTTTTTATATTTAGGTCCACAAAAAATTAATTCCAGATGTCATTATGCAGAGAATACCTCTTATGCTCTTGACGATCTCATTAGTAGCCAGTACACCTCTTTAATTGAAGGTTGTTCTAAAGTTACCACCAGAGCCTACGAAGGAGATCCACATTTATATGTTCAGGCCAGCATGATAGCTGTAAGTCTGTAAGCTGCAGAGAGCTGCTGTGTGTTGGAGCTTGCTGTTTGGTGGTTAACCTTTCCAATAAGACTTCAGAGAAGGGTTTTTACTTAATATTGTACCTGTCAAATTCCCAGAGCTGCAAGTAAATTGAAGATACAAATTATGTTGTAAAGTGAAATATTTTGTGTTATTCTACAGTTTGGTTGATTTAGGAAGAAAATGAACTCTGACAGCTTGATCTTTTCAGTTCAGTGGATTCTAATGGTCCAAAACAAAAGCCCGGCACCACAAGGCTCCTCTTTCCTTGTTGCTTGTCAGAGACAGTGCTGTAAGTTGCTTTTCATGCTGCAGATCCCCGGTCCACTGATTCTGTGTTGTGGACACACAGGCTCTCAGGACAAGTTGGACAGTGCTAACTGTTAATATTTGTGCATGTAAATATTAACATGCCCACAAGGGAAGGGTTGCTTTCCTTGTCTGGCTGCATGAGTAGCTGCTTAGCACCTGCCAGTTTTCTCAAACACAAATCTGCTTTTTATAGGCAGAAAAGACTTTCTTTCCCAGTTTGTTGATTTGCTTAGGGACGTGGCTTTGTTTGGGATACAGAGGGTTGAGGTAAGCATAAATGGGCCCCTTTTCCTCTTCTTTTTCCTGAGTATGCTACTCAGCCTTATCTTTCCTCCTAATTCTTTGCATTCTAGGGAAGCTACTTAATGGAGTTTCCTGTAAGAGACAGAGGATCCTAAATTACTAACTTAGATTCTTCAACTGTGATGCAGTGGAGCAGGAAGTGGGCTTTGAAAAGATGGACCGAGAAGTGTTTTGTAAGACTGGGCTCCTTTGGTGGTGACTGAATCATTAATACCTCCTCCTTTGGGTTTGCTTTACAAAAGGGTCTTTGGTCTGTCATGGCTTTGTTAGGATTCTTCCTTTGCCTAATCTGAGGAGGGCTCAGCTGGTGTGCAGGCTTTGATAGGCTGTGGCTATGGCTATGACTCTTCTCACTGAAGTACTCCCCCCCACTCCCACTCTAGTCTCTCCCAAGCTAGAGTTGGTTCCTTACTGCAAAGGCCCCCTCCTCCCAGCCCCCAGATTTAAGGGTCAGAAATTTGATTTGCTTCTTCAAACTGAATGTTATTGCTTGACTAAAGTAAATGACCATCTCATTCCCATGTGATGCTGCAGCCTATTGTGTGAGAGGTGTTTTTAATTTGCCATTAACCTGTAGATGATTTGAAATGAACTATAAGAAGCAAACTGAATAGTGGACACATTTCTTTATTTTTGATATTAAACCTAAGAATTGAACTGGATTCAAAGAGAGTAGAGTGTTTCTCTGTTAGGAGATGCACTTGAAGGTAAACATGAGTTGCATGCAATTCTTGGGGCTGGCATTTCTGAGCAGCATTCAAATAGGGTGGTGTTCTCTTGTGGACAACAGGCTCCCCAATAGTCAGTGTGTGAGGACAGTAGTCCTCTCAGGCTCACCAAAATGGTAAAGAAAGGAAACACTGCGTATCATTGATGTTCTGCCCTGGGATGGATTTGGGGTGGTTTTTCAGCTTTATTTAAGAAGCCATATCTGCATAGGTACATGTGTTAAGGTGGGGACCCCTGACTGAAGAAGAGTGTGAAGGGAAGCACTGGGAGCAGCCAAGGCCTGCTCTTGTAATATCAGGGTTGATTTTGAGATGGAACGGTGCTGGAAACATTAAACCAGACAAATGACATCACTCAGTTGGTTTATTTGGGCTTCTGTGTGAAGCACAGAGTGTGGGAATCATTATGCCTGCCAGGGGGCTGATCAGAAGCCTTCACAATAATGTGGATGAGAGATGGTTTTCTCGTAGGCTGAGCTGGTCTTTGGGGAAAGGAAAAAATAGGCGATTTGGGACATGTTTTGCTGGCAGGACCAAATGGACCTGTTACTAACTGAATTGAAGAAATGAAGAGAAGTGAACAATTAAGGAAAACTTCCCATTTGTGGTCTGAGCTGGCAGTGATTGGTAGAACTTTTAATGGGATCTAGAAGCAGCTTTGCAGGGTGAGAGTAATCACAAGCTCTGCTGTGACCTAGCTCAACCTTTTTACCCCATTATCACCCTCCTAAGGAGGAGTAAATTAAATTTAAATTTAATTAAAAAGAGAAATTAAATACTAGGAAATCAGATTTCATGGAGTAGGGTATACTTCGGAGGGCCACAAGCAGTATGATATCTAAAATGTTTTTGCTGCCCCCTCCCCAAGGACCAGTCGTCAGGTAGACATTATCCCATTGAGAAAGCATGGCCTAGTTTATTACCAGGGCCCAGGAGACAGCCAGGTAGAGAAGTTTAGGAAGCAACTGGAAATTCAAGGCTCAATTCAGAAGAAAGGGAGGATTTGGAAGATACAATTCTGGGTGTCATTAGCATTTAGATGATAATACAGAGGCCACCTGGGGAGGAGGTATAGGCAAAGAAGCAGAGGCATGTGGTAGAATCCCCAGGGGCTTAACAGTTGAAGATAAGTCAGCAAAGGAGACAGAGCAGCAGCCAATGATGGAAGTAAAATCAGGAAAGACAATGATGAGTTCCTAAGAGGGGGCCTGCAAATTAACAGAAAAATGGACCGGAAGGTGTGGCTGTGTAGGGGTCAGTGTTGATGCTAACCAGTAAAGTCCCCCTGGAGAAGCCACTCTGCTGTGTGTCACAGAGAGTGTGGAACAGGGGAAGTGGGCTCACTAACTGTGGTGCTTGGCGATGGAGGAAGGAGGTGTGCAGGGAATTTGCTAGCAGTATTGTTTTTATATACTTCATGTTTACTTAGGGACTAATCTGGTGAAGGGAGAAGCAGATGATGGGCAGGGTGGGGAGGATAACGAAAGTGCTGTAGTTCAGAGAAAATAATGGAAGGGGAGGACTGGCTTGGATGGGAACAAGGACAGTCCATTCATATGGAAGAAGAGAGAACATGTGTGTAGAGGTGTTTGGATAATGAGAAAACACCCTGTGCGGTTTCTGTTTACTTAAGTATGCAGTCAGTTCATTAGCAAAAAGAGGGGCAGGAAGCAACTTAAGATCATGGTATATCTGTAGAAGGTGCTCATGCTAACACAATCCCTATGCCACCTTCCCCCTGTGTCCCACACAGAGGGCAGCCTGGCCATGAGGGCCCTGAGACGCCTGCTGCTGTGTTACATAATGACCAGGACAGTCCTCAGGTGTACACGACTCTAAAACGATATATTGCTTTAAATAACTCCTGCGAAGTCATCCTTCTGTGCATATTTCCAGATAGATCTTGTCTTTTAAGCTTCAACAAACCCTAATAGCCATCAAAACTCTCTGGTCTCTCAAAATAGCTCTCCAGGCTTCCTCCCATGCAGGTGCATCATGGCTGCTTGACTCCTAGAGAGGCTGGACTAGGATGGGAGACAGAGCCCACTAGGGAGTTGACCTCTGTTGAAGTCCCGTCACCATTCTGAAACTTCTCTGCTTAGTTTGCATAGAGCTTAAGAATATTCCTTTTTGACAGTGGGGCATAACTGTCTAGTTGCCAGTTCTCTGCCCTCAGATCCCAGTTCTGCGATGCTCTGGCATCTCCCTTCCATCTGCACTGTGCGCCTCCTTTACTGTCTGTCTCCTTTCAGAATTTCTGGAAGACTTGGGCTCCTGTTCTTTTTCTTGTATCCCATGTCTCATGTTTCCCTCACCCTCCACTCCTTGTGGACAACAAAGCAGAGGCTCAGAATATACCGTGGATCCTGGGTATTTCAGGTCCCACCTAGGATTTGCTTCACACGGACAGGTCTCCATCCCTTTCAGTTTGTTTAGAAGTATAGAATATACACCTCTGGTCTGAGCCTCTTCATCAGGTTTGGGGAACCCTGAATGTGGCAGAAATTTTGAAAACCAAGTTCTTCCTACATGGTCCCAATTAATCTTTGGTCTCCATGTGACTGTTTTATCTCCTCTTCCTCTACTGAAGCATGCTTGAAGGGAATCTAGAAATCACATGGTAAGTGTTATGGGCCATTTTCTGTTGCTGACTTCAGCTTCGCAGTTCCTCAAAAGACATAAGAGGAATGTGTCTGGGGGCAGAGGGCAGCCAGTCAGTGTCCACAGAGCTGGGAAGGCTAATAGACTGGATGCATCTTGCTGATCACAGTCATGCAAAAGAAGTGCCTCGTCTCTCTGGTCCAGCTGGAAATATTAGAGCTAACTTAAGGGCTTCCTGTCTCAGCTACCTCTCTACAGAGGTAACCTCAACTGATACATGTTTAGTTTCCCTTTTAGAAAAGAATGTTAGTGTACAAATATCTTTTGACCATGAACGATTCTAATGGCCTTTTAAATTTTAAAAATTTCTGCACTATTACTATAAAAGCACTGTATAAAATCAGACACATTATCGGCTGTTAATCAAAAAATTTGATAAGGTGGATGTTATTAAAAATTTAATACGTACATTCCTTTCACACTTAGTTCTGATTTATAATACATGAGTGGACATCCGTTTCATGGTGTGCACTTGTCAAGTTGTTCTTCCTGGTGGTTTATTGATTTGATTTAACACAGGCGTGCCCATCAGTCATGATTATCAGTTTGGGATAAGAGAGTCCCAGGGAGGTGATTGGATCTCAGGGCCCCTGTACTCATTAGTTGATTAATCTATTGATCACGGCTGAATGTGCTAGTATGAGGTGGTGCCCCGTTGGAGGGGGCAGGTCACAGCAGGCAGGCCTTTGGAGGGTGTATCTACCATGACAGTGGCTCCTTTCTCCCCTGCTCTACTTCCTGGCTGCCATGAGCTAAGCAACTCCACTCTGCTACAAGCTTTGCCACCAGGTTCCTGGCTTAAACCCAGATAATCGGGACTGACATTTCTAGAACTGTGAGCCAAAATAAGCCATTTCTTTCTTTAAGTTGTGTGCCAGACACTTTGTCCCAGCAGTGAGAAAACCAATTAATATCATGAGCATTTTGCATGCCCTTTTTGGTTAGAACATCTACAAGGACCTAATTTTGGTACCTTTTAAAGTCAGACCTGAACTAGAAAAGCAATTGAACATCGTTCAGATTTTTATGACTCTCCTAGTTGTCTCGCACCCATCTGAGTTGACAGCAGCTTTTAAAATGAGTCATCTTTTTAATATTTTCAAAGCTTTTGAGTTCATTTTCAAGTAAAAGTCAACTTTCTTTTCATAGCCATGTCTTATCCTACATACTATTTCAGTACATAAGGTAATAACAACAGATTTAATTGAGAAGAAGCAAGCAAGGAAAATGCACATGGTGTGTACACATAGTTCATGTGCATGTAAGCAGTTTTCAGACACACAGCTAAATGTCACCTGAGAGCTATTCAATGGAACCTCACAGTGTCATTATTATATAAATTTTTTAAAAATTCAGAATGAAAATTTAGGTTCTCATTGGTCAGTGCTAGGTATAAGCAATTTTATTTCTAGTGTCCCTTAAGGCAGCCCACTTACTTTTTAGAAGGAAGATACCTGAACTCCATTGTGTTTGTCTGTCTCCAAAAATCTACCTACATATTTAAATTAGCATGAAGTATAGTTCTGTTAATTGTGCAGCTATGGTGTTTGCTGTTATTCATTATCTCCTCTCCAAGATGACAGGTTGGGAACTCCCAGATTCAGAAAGTGAGACCAAAATTTTGTAAGATCTGAGGGAAAAAAAATCAATAAAGAACCAGAAGTAGAATTCAGTGGACCAGGTTTTGTTCTTTCTTTTCCACTGCCTCTCACCCTGATACTCTGAGGGAGAAGTAGAGGAGAGTGAGAGAGTTTGAGGTGACAGTTCAGAAAATTATAAAAGAAAGCCAATTGAACTTCAAAGATTTATATTCTTCCTTAACCCTAGGACATTGAGCCAGCACCTGCTGACTCCCTGGCTGGCAGAAGAGAAGAGAGGATAGGTGAATTAACAGGTTCTGTCCTTTCTTCTCTGGATTTACTCAGTAATTTCCAGCACTTTCTAAGGAAGGAAGGAATACAAATCCACACACATGGCTTCTTCACAATACGGTAACATTCCTATTGCCTGAAAACAGCTTAAACATACACAAATTGTTAGATTTATAAGTGGATTTCATACAGATTGTCATTAACACTAATCAAATTTGTATCACAGAATTTAATATTTACTAAGCCCTTTAATCCAGGCCACACCCTTTATTGGTATCACATGGTCATTTTACAGCTGAGGCAGCTAATGACTTCTTAGCCTACACAATATCTCAAGCGCTAATGAAACAATAATGAATCATGTTTGCCTGGCTCCAACATGGCCTTTTTTTTAACTCTAGTTTTTTTTTTAACCTCTGTTATAACTTATGGGAAAGAAAAAAGGGCATAAGATCATCCAGTATTTTAACTGCATGGGCAAACATTTTTTCCTGTGTTGTTTTGATGTGGAACTTCTATTCCAATCTCAACCCTTTGCCAGTTGAGTAAATGTTTAGGGACAGACACAGGACTAAAATTGAGATAAGTCTTTTGTTCACTATTGGGTCTGTCCTCATCTTTTTATAGTGTGCTTTGGAAATGGTGGAGAATGTAGGCCCCTGGCTTAGCACACTCAGTCCAGGCTTTTGCTGGACTGCAGCTGTGGTAGGGAGCCGCAGTTCCCTTCCCTACCCTCATACACTCAGGAAGGATAGCAGAGCACGGCAATTTATAAAGCATTGTGAACATGCAATAGCAATATTTGTTTTAGGCCATCATTTCTCATTCACCCACTGTGCTGGCTTTTTCATATCTTCATGTAATAGAGTTCTAAGACAGTGACCTTAAAATTGAAGCAAATGTCGTATTTCGAGAACACATTCATTTTTAAAGAAACTTTTGTGGTTTTGGAAATTTATTCCATATATTTTTACTTTTTAAAAAAGAGATAAACCTTTGTTCTTTGAGTAAGATTCCCTGCTAGTGAGTTATCATTTTATATATATATATATATATATATATATATATATATATATTAGACAAAAATATCATGCATTTCACACAGCACAGTATTCACTAGTTCTCATCACCTTGCATTCAGGCAGCTTTCAGGCACCTGGAAAATTGAAGGGCAGGATGAAGGGGATTCACTCATCCTTGACAACTGCAGGGGACGAATTTGACAATTTGTTCATTGTTCGTGCAGGCACTTAGCCTCTTCTCTTGCTTAAGCACTCTGACATTAGAGGATTCAGGGCGTAGATAAGAAATCAATAGCTGTAGAGACATTATGCACTGGTAAGTTAGGCTGTACTAGAAATGCAAAATGGCATTAATCTTCAATGTCTTCTCAGTGTTTTAATACTGCCATTGATGGCTATGCTGGTTTATAATTAAAGATATCTTTCTTTTTTTCTTTTCATTCTTTCACACCAAGTGAGAGAAAATCAAGAATATATTCAGCTCTTCCATTTGTAAAAGAGTGCAAAAAAATTGAAGATCACTTCATTCTCCTGATTCATATTTTGTTTTTGAGTTACAAAAGTAGCAACACTGTTTAGTTTAACAAGTTACTCCCTTGGAATTTATAGTAAAGCCATATTTAATGTAATTCCATTTAGCAAGTATGTGTTTTAAATAACTGCCTTGGTTCCCTTGTTTGGTTTGTAAAGGAGAAAAGTCTTTGTGTTTCCCATGTGGCTGGAGATGGATGTCACCTGATACAGTTTTATTTTTAAACTGAAAAAGTGCATTTTTAAGACATCCTTCACGAAACAAATTCATAAAGCTCTAGCTTCCCTAAAATACATTGCCAAAATCGTAATTGGTAGGAAGTTAGCAAAAAATAGGGATTAGCTCGCTGAGCCATAGCATAGCAAATTGTCATGGTCTCCAGTAGTTTTGTGGCTTGTTGAGAAAATGATCCAGAGTTTAGTATGCATAAGCACACACAGGGAAAGATAGTCTTTGCATGGAAGAATCTATTGTAAGATGGCTCTTGACTCTGCTGGAGGAACATTCAGGGACATACTCCTGTAAGGATGGGGAGGGAGGTGTCGTCCTCTGCTGGAGGAACATTCAGGGACATACTCCTGTAAGGATGGGGAGGGAGGTGTCGTCCTGTATCGATGTTTCTCATGGGCTGAGTTGTTGACACTTTGCAGGCACATGATGGCCTAGAGAAGCTGTCTCTACTTATCAGGGACTAGCATTCTCTTCGTGTCCTGACCCAATGCTTTGCTAGGATTGCTGTGGATGGAACCTTAAGAATCCATGGTAGTCAAAGGCTTTCAGAAAATACCTGGAGCTTGCTGTACGGGGTCTCCTCATGTAGTTCATGTTGGCCTTAAACTCATTATGTAGTGCAGGCTGGCTTCAGGTCATGGCAGTCCTCCTCCCTCAGCCTCCCAAGTGGTGAGGTTACAGGTGTGCACCACCATGTCCGGTTTACTGAAGCTAATTCTGTGGACGTAGCTCTAACCTTATTTCAAGGGCTGGATGTCCACCTGGACAGTATGTTGACAACTGAATGAATAAGGCAAGTATTGATGTAGATGACCAGGTACCACCTTAGCACTTTTGGGGCCCATGGTCTTGTCCCTGAGGTTCAGAATACAGGAATGAGGAGGACACTGAGTGCCACGTGGTTCAGTGATTATATGTTAGTTACTTTTTAGGTTGGTTTATGGGCTATTTTGAAGCTTTTGGCTTAGTCGGTGGTATGTGTACAGAGCCTCCTGACACAGGACCTCAGCAGAAGCATCAGGTAGAGTTGATGTGGGACGTGAGCTTTAAACAGAGAACAGGAAGTTTTCTTTACACTTCTGGGAATTAAATCCAGAGTGTTCTGCATGCTATGCACATGCTTCACTACTCAGCTATACTCCACCCTGATAACAGAATTCGATGGGCAGAGGTCTAGGGTTAGTTCCTGTGATTTAGGGGAGGTATGCGTGCAAATACCCAAGGGTTTGTCATAGGTTCTGTCATGCAATCGGTTGGTAACCCAGGATGGTTGAAAAGATGTTTCCTTGGCAGGCTCTCAGGCCAGATCACAGGGGCTCTTTAGGACAAACTCAGGATGTACAGTAGGAACTGTGAAATTATTTCTCACTTCGTGAAAGGAGTACACTGGTTTCTTGTCATTGGTGTAACAAATTATCCTAAACTCAGTGGCTTAAAGCAACATACTTTTATTCTTTATAGTTCTGGGGATCAGAAGTCCAAGATGATTTCAGCAAAATGAAGGTTTCAATTGCCACATTCTTCCTGGAGGGTCTCAGAGCACATCCATTTTTTTGACCTTCCCTGTACCTAGAAGCTCTCTGCATTTCTTCCTTATCCATTATCAAGGCCAGAAATACTGCTTGGTATTTCTCACACTGTTTAACTCTTAACACTGATTCTCTTTCCTCTGTTTTGTAAAGACTTATATAATTTCATTGGAATCACTTGGAAATTCCAAGATACTCTCCTCATCTCAACGTCAGCTTATTAGCAACCTTGCTCTCCCTGCATGTAGTATAATATAATCACAGCTTCTGGGGTGTAAGACATAGGCATTTTGGGGTCCATTTTCCTGCCTTCCAAGATAACCGTAGTTTTTCTTGCTTCTCCCCTATATGAAAGTATAGAACAGGGCTCAAAAATACAAACTTAAAAATGCTTCCAGAATGCATAGTTGGTATACCACGAATGCGTGCTGTCCTCTCTCCCTTTTCCTTCCTGCCACTGAAACTGTCCCAGGAGATACATTTTACTCTAGGAAGTCCTTGTGCAAGGTTGGTAAGGGGACACTTTCCCTTTCTGGCAAAGCAACACCATCCAGTCTTCACTGGGGATGGTCTTTCTGCCTTTGAGTTGCCTGGAAAAATGTTATGATATCTTTCTTGAAACAACTGAGTTAGAGTCTAATTAGCTAAATTCTTAATCAACTCTAGACTTTTCCACACCTGTTAAATCTTACTAAATCATGACACTGACTAAAATAAAATCAGCATGGCTTGATTTCTGTGGTAGTTATAGGGCTTTTACCTTTTTACAAGACCAGTGCCATCATTAGATTTGGTTAGAATAAGTGAAGTTGTATCTGTCATAAATCGGGATAATTAATGTCTGAATGGACATACCATTCTTCCTTCTTTTTCTTCCTTCCTTGATTTTCCTCTTAGTCTCTTTCCTTTCTCCTTCCCTTTCTTTTTCTTGCTTTTTTGGTTTAGAGGTTTCTTTGTGAAATCTAAGGGGAAAGGGAAAGCATTCTCTTTCTTCCAAAGGAATAAAAAGATTGTTTCTTAAAACGGCATCCCTGTTCAAAGGCATTTGGGGTAGTCTGTCTTTAATTGACTTCTGTATTTCATCAGTTTTATTGATGTATAATACACATTTACTTAAATTCATTTTAAGTGTATGAATTATTTCCAAACCTAGTGGAGATTATATTAGGGGAATAAGTTTCATCTGTCACTGCCCTTTGCATGGCTCAGTGGAAACATGAATTGTGATGAAAATCCTAAGGAGCATCCTTACTGTGATTCTGATCCTTTGGTTGGTGAAAGCAACATGTAACTGAAAATCGTTACTGTCATTTCAACTTCCAGTGATACTCTGTTCATCAGCACACAAGGTCAAAGAGCTGTCAGAGTTTCTGGGCCTGTAGGGGCTTTGTGTTTAGTTGCAGTGACTTCTTGCAGCTTTCTCCAATATTTTTTCCTCCTTATGTAAAAAGCCAGAGGCTCAGATAAACTGACTTGAATGAAATTCTGTGGTTCCGTGATATAGTGGGGGTGGTTTCCTGCTAGCCGAGACAAGACTGATTTTCCTAGTCTTATGCTTTGTAAGTTATCAGGCACCAGCCTATTTGCAGTATAATTGTTATCAGAAAGATTGAGACTTTGGCCACCAGATGGTGATCTGCCCAGGAAGAAATAGTGGTAGGAATTGTTGCAGGGAATAATTTGGAAAGACCAAGCCATGCACACAAGAAGGGCCCCTGAGAAAAGATATACTCTCCTCTCTTTCTAGCACCTGCCATGCTCTCACTTTTTAATGTTCTTCTCTTTCTTGTGTCTTTCTTTGCTCCTTTAGCAGACAAGATACAATTGGCTCCCTATTCTTTTTACTGCAGCTTGCTCCTGAGAGCAAGCTCTGTTCTGGTGACTTCTGGTGTATTTTAGTTGTTATTTCTTAATGAAAGATGTTTTTATAAGACAGATGAGAACCAAGCAGTCTGCACAGTGGTGGTGGGCAGCTGCCAGAGGGGCAACAGTTAATCAGAAGCTTTTCCAACTGTTTCTACACCCTCTTGCCTCCTTCTGTATAAAAACAAATAAATGGAGAAGTTTGTAAGAAAGTTTTCCACAAGAGAGCTTGTGTGTCCCATAAGTTTAAAATGTGGCAGTAAAGCAGGACAGTCCTAGGGAGCTGTTTGCAAAGACAGGAGTGGGAGCCCTTTGCTTAGCTCCTGAAGGAGTCCTCAGGGCCTCTACAGCTTCACACTGAGGCATCACTCAGCTGCCTTGAATTAGTAAATCATCACTTTCTCCCCCTATCTGTGCCTCCGCATTCCTGCTCTGCTCTTGAGTGGGACTGCCAGGTTCCTGGTCTGCCACCAGCAAGAGCTGTTGGAAATAGTAGGTCAGACAAGGCAGAGGAGTGGACTGCATAGGCAAGCAAGCGGCTGAGCCCAGCCTTGCAGCGTGACCTGATTTCTTCCCATGGAAGTTACAGAAGCCTCCAGAAAGTACACTGCTTCCTCCACCCTCACAGGGAAGAGGAACGTTGAACAGCATTTTCCTTCCATTTATTATTTTATTTAATTAGAGAAGGAGTAAGCCATCCTATACCTAGTCTGAAAAATAAAAGAGTGAAATATCCATGTACAGTCCTACCACTACTGCAACTATTTTGTTTGGTTTCCTGCAAATCTATTTCCATACATATTTTACTTTCTTACAACCCTACTATAATATTTTCTTCATGCTGCTCTTTTTCCTTAACAGTGCACCATGAGTATTTTTCCTTGTTACTATAGAAGTTTCATTACCAACATTTTTACGACTGTTTAAGAGTCTATCCAATGGATATATCGTAATTTCCCAGCATCTTCTCTTGTTTTTGTACGTTCAGTTGCTCTCCAACTACTTTTGTTATAAGTAACATTGTAGTGGATGTACTTATGCATCTGGTTTATATTTGGATTATTTCCTAGCATTCATTCCCAGAAGTGAGATTATTAGGGCTTGATATACATTGTCAAAGTGGTTCCCTAAAAGGTTTTTACTAATTTTATTGTGTCCTTACCAGATTCCAATGCAGTGGTACTTCAGCTCACAAACTTAGTTCCTTCCACAATTAATTCATCCTAATCATGGAACAAACCCTGTGACTAGAATCGTGGAAGGGAAAAAATTTGTGAACTGAAGTACCAGTGTATTCCTCTAAACCAGAATAGTGTTTTTTAATAGTCTCATCTTGATTAAATTTGTACTTCTTCAATTATTTGCAAAATAAAGTAATTCCCACCCATTTTCTTTCTTACTACAGTTTCTACTTAGAAACTGTTAATGTCTTTTGCCCATTTATCTACTGAATTTTACTACTGTTTCTTAAGAAATCTATCAGTATTTTGTGTAGCACTCATATTAACTTAATTTTTTGTTTGTTTGTTTGTTTGCACTGGGAGTCAAACTCACCATCTTGTGCTTGCCAGGCAGGTGCTTATGCCACTGAGCTAAATCTTTGTCCCCAATTTAGTTTATATTTCCACAAATGTGTTTTCTGTTTAATGTTTAATGTTTCACTTGGCTATGATTTTCCAAAATTCATTTTTGTTTTTTCACATACAAATGTTTAACTTATAAATTTCCATCATCATCTTTAGATTTCTCCAGAATTGCATTCTCCCTCAACAAATTTAATATTCAGTTTCACCATTTTACTATTTTATGATCTTACATATAAACTTTTAGTTTATCTGGAATTTGATTCTTGGTGATAAATATATCAAAACTGACTTTTTAAATCTCAGCGATTTATTACAACACTAATTGTGAAGCAATCCATCTGAATAGTTTAAAAGTGATTATTTCAATTACATTTTTTAAATACTGTTAACATTCCAGGCAGTCTGCTGTTTCAACATATAACCCAGAATTCTTGAGTTAGGACCATATTAGGACTGGTTTATGATATGGATTAAATATCTGATAGCAGTTCTCCTTCATTACTCCTTTTCTGGTTTTTCTTTAGTAATATAGCTCATTGTTCTACCAAATAAAATTTGGAAATTGTGTGAAATCTATCAAAAGTAGTTCTTTTTCAAATTCAGATTGCCTTTGCTTCAAAGCTTACTTTAATATATGCACATCCTGTAGTGCTGAGTTTCATACTCAGTTGCATAGGTGGTCAGGTCAGTGTGTATTATGGAAAACACAGACGATGAAAAAGAAACCGACTCATCATCCCCAAAGAACCACTGCTGACAGTTTCACAGAAAACTTTCCAGTGTTGCCCATATTTTCCCTTTGTACGCTTTGGTGGTCTAAATATTGCTCCACAGCTTATTCTCAGCTCTGTTTCACCTCCAGTGTGGAGGTCCCAGACATTCCTCTTTCTCTTTTGCAAGAAATTGGGTCAAGAAAGTGAGACATGTGGAGACTGACCCTTTAGCCAAGGGTGCCATCAGTCCACTAAGGTCATGCAGGCCTCTGGGCATTAGTGGTCTTTATAAGGCTGCCGTCAGGGCAGCATGGAGGCACTTGGGGGATTTGACGATGGGTGCTCATCAGTGAATATGTGTCAGCCGCCCTAGCACAGTACTCCACAATATGTTATCTGTCAGATGGCGTCTCTACAAGAAGCAGTCACCTGAAAGATTTCCACCTGGGCTCACTGAAACTTTGTAATAAGCAGATTGTTCCTTGACTTGATATCACTGGGCTTCTGCGAGCCTGGATACATCTTCCTGCTTTCAAATCCTCCTTTGGAAGCCAGGACAAGTGTTACCCTCTGATTAGCAAGTGGAGTCCCCTCTCACCTTATTCCAGCAAGTATCACACTGGACTTGGCCCTGCCTTTCCTGCATCCTCCAGGTAAATCACAGTGAAGGCCTCTATCTCATTGTGTCTACGGAAAGCAAGTGAGGACCCTTCATGTATCCCTGACTTTCCATCTGTGGTCATTTACTTCTAGCTTGAGGAACATCTGGGCCTGCTGGTTTTGAATTCTCTCATAATTGTCTGAAAATATCTTTGATTTGACTTCTTTTTTGAAGAAGATT
This sequence comes from Dolichotis patagonum, assembly GCA_004027295.1. Taxonomy (NCBI): domain Eukaryota; kingdom Metazoa; phylum Chordata; class Mammalia; order Rodentia; family Caviidae; genus Dolichotis; species Dolichotis patagonum. Next base: position 184,495 of record PVJX010000512.1, on the reverse strand, counting down.
TCAGATTTTAGATTTGATACTGAGTTCATTTCTTTCAGCATCTCAGCAAATAATTATTTCACTATTTTTCATCTTTCATTGTTTTCATTAAAAACAGTGTGTATCTTTTTCTCCAGGGGGGGTTTAATCCAAATTTTTTTGTTTTTATTTTTTATTAAATTTGTATTAAGGAAGCTTTCTTACATGTAAAAAATAAAGCAATGACTCTTTCTTACAACCATCATTCAACTTCAACTACTGTCAACTGTGGCTAAGGTTATATTTATCATACCAGCCTTCTTTTTCATTATTTTGAAGAAATTCCAGCCATGTCATATCATTCATAAATATTTCACTTACATCTCAAATTAAGAAATTTTCTAACACCACCATATTAAACTATTACCCCCTTAGAAAATGTTGACCTATGTACATTTTCTCTAGTTTGTTTAATTAGGTATCTAAACAAGGTCCACACACTGAATGTGGTTGTTGTAACTAGGATCTTAAGGTCTTGAGGTTGGCTTTTCCTTCTGTCTCCTTTTCTAATTTTGATACCAATATTTGCCCTGTAGGAATTTCCCCATTCTGGACTTATAGAATGGATCTCCCTGGATGCTCGGGGCATCACTTCCCATATTCTTCTGCCTGCCATATTTACTGTAAACTCATAGAGCTACAGAACTTGGACTGCCTTGTTTGGTGGTGGTTTTTTGGTAGCCACACCTGACAAAGATAAGGTGGTCTTCCCATCACAGTACTCCAGGAAGCACATCATGTTTGCCTTTCTCAGAATGTGAAGATTGATTTGTGGCTTCAGGTATTGACATTATTCATCCACTTATGTAGATTCGTTTAGTATAGAGTAGTTTTTCACTGAAGGAGTATTTTTAGTAGCCAGTGATGATTATTGATTATACCCATTATTTCCTTTGGGGTTACAAAGTATGTTCTTTTAATTATGTTTTCCTACCTACATTGGAATTTATAAAGTAGAATATTCTGCCACATGGTATTTGGTTGTCCTCAAGAATAGTTCTTAAAGGAAAGGAAATATATATGCTTGCCTGTTTGCTTTTATGAGCCTCTTTTTCAAAGTTAATTGTTTTCGTACTTTCCTGCAAGAATGATAAGTGGAGGTTTCTTAATTTAATATTCTCATGAATTGGCATGTGTTTCAGTGTACTGCAGTCAGCATTCCTACTTTGGAAAAACAAGAGGCTTTCCAGGTAGATTCCCGGATCCTTCTCACACAGCCCAAATGGTCTTAAATAATCACTTTGCTTTCACATATGACAAACTATCCCAGTGTGACCTGTGCATTTCCTGTTCCAGACATGGAATAAGCCAAGAAACTGTAGTTGCTTTCCGTAGTAAGCCGTGCTTACATGTAATCGGTGCACTAAATATAATCATTGTAACTGAATTCCTCATTGTTACCCAGTCTTTTAGTGAGCCTTACATTTTCAATAGCAACAAGCAAAATATGCATTCATACTAAAATAGACTTCTGTTGTAGGATTATGCAGATTTTACGTATCCTATTTTGTAATTCATTTTTTTCTCACTGAAAGTCCTCATCCCTGATTATTCTAACATGATTATATCCTGTTTTGTCTATATATCTGTGTCTATCTTTCTGTCTCTCACTGTCTCTCTCTGTCTCTCTCATATATATGTATATATAGATACATTTCTAATTGACAGCATGTAATGTAGAATACATGTAATATCTATTATATATATGCATACATAAAATTGTTTCAAAATGCCAATTCCAATTGTGATTTGCAAAGTAACAAATTGAGATAAAAGCAAAGGGAAGTAATTTGAGGAGGATTTAAGGCAAAGTGTCTTTTACTGCAGTAAATTTTTTTAAAAGCATTTACTGCATTTTTTTATCATACCTCATAGCTTATAGAAGTCCACCTGTCACTAGAGTCATCAATTTGATATTTAGAATAATTTCATTTTGTTTGTTACTTTTACTGATTATATATTATTTTTGTTATAAGTCTGTGGTTCAAATACAGTAAAAAGATGTTTTTGTATAACTTTCATTTCCCTTTCACTTTCTCTACAGGAAACCATTTTTATTAGTTTCTTGTTCATGTATGTATTGTTATTTAAGTTTTTATATAAGTAAGTACATATTTGTATCCCTTCCTCAGTCTTTTTTTTTTTTTTTTTTTTTTTTTTTTTTTTTTTTTTTTTTTTTTTTTTTTTTTTTTTTTTTTTTTTTTTTTTTTTGTCTTTTTTATCCTTTTGTAATAGGATATCACTATGCAGTTCAGGCTGGCCTTGAACTTACTTTGTAACCCAGGCTGGTTTTAAACTCACAGCATTTCTCTTGTCTGAGCCTCCCAAATGCTGGGATTACAGGCATGTACCACCATGCCCGGCCTCCTTTCCTTCTTCGTAGGAAAAGTTAAGTTACAGGAACCAATGTGATCCCTGGCCTCTCTTCCAGTCTTAGTCTATTTTTCTTGCTTTCCCTTTGTCAGGAACAGTCTGACCTTTGTCAGCTCCTCAGTGTAAAGGCCTTCACTTTCTGATAAAGGCTTTTTCTGTAAGGAAAAAAAATAAAGAAATGTTAACTTATAGTTTTCATCTAAATTTGTGTACTGGACAACACTAGAGACACTTCTCATCACTTTTTATCATGGCATGGGAGTCCATTATTATGCTTCCAAATTTTTATGTTTGTTACCAATCTATCAGGTGAGAAATGTCATCTGAGTGTAATTTTGTAGTTTGGAGTGTGTGTGTGTTTCTTATTGGTGTGTTTGCATGTTGCTTGGACCTCACATTTTGGAGAATCCTTACTCAGTACCTCTGTTTTTATTCCTCATACTCCATTCCCTTTCTCTTCCCCTTGTGGAGGTTAACTATATACATATTATATCTTTTCATCACATCACATAATTATGTATCTCTCTTATGTTCTTTTTAAAATTTCATTTTCTTTTTTATTTTAATCTTGTTATCTTTTGGTGATATATCTTGTGGTTGTACTTTTCCTTTTTTTGCTGTGCAATCTATTGGTAAACCTATATATTGTGACTGCAGTTTCTATGATGGAGCATTTTTGTTTGTTTGTTTGTTATCTGTCTGGTCTTTCAGTCTCTTAAATTCTCTTGGTATTTTTGTTTCTTTCTCTTTCTTTTTGGTACCAGGGATTGAACTCACGACCTCACGCTTGCCAGGCAGGCACTTAAGCCACTGAGCTAAATCCCCAGCCCGGTAGTTCTGTTTCTATAAGTCTATTTCTACTGACTTTTGTTGAAGAAGTAAATCTTGGTTTGTAATCATATGTAGTTTTCTTCTATTCCTGAGTTTTTCTGACATGAATATCAGAGATCTTGGGTAAAAGGAAAAATATAGAGCTAATTAAAAGTATAGCAATATTATATTAAAACAGATAGCATATAATTTTTCTCTGTGTAGTCTATTTTTATATTTTGCATTCTTATGTAACATAAGGAAATTCTTTTCTGTGATATTCAAATGAAGGTGTTTATTTTTAATGGGAAACAAATTTTAAAGGTATTTTTAGAAATTTTTTTCATGTTCAGATACTTGTGGGTTTCCTTTGGGTTATAAAATATAATATAGAGAAAGCCTGTATATCCCCCACGTACTTTTCTCCAGTGCTAACATGTTGCATGAATGTGACATATCCCAACCAAGACACTGGTTGACCCTATTTATCCAGAGCCATATTTGTCTTCCTCACCTTGCCTGGTTCCTGTTCATCTTTAATCACCTCTGCATCTCTGTAATTTTTACATTGTAGGACTGTTCTGTAAATGAGATTATGCAGTAGACATTCTTTTAAAATTAGGTTTTTCCATTCAGCATAATTCCCGTGAGATCCATTCAAAATATGTGTAGCAATAGTTTTGCCCCATTGTGATTGTTTTTGAGCACCATCCAATAGAATGGTTGGTTTTTCTGTTCAGTTTCATTTTGTCTTACCATTGAATGGCATTGTGTGTGTGTGTGTGTGTGTGTGTGTGTGTGTGTGTGTGTGTTTCTCATTTGGGGGCCTATCTGTGCAAATAAAGCTACTACGACAGGTCATGTATCGATTTGGATATGTGAACATAAATTTTCATTTCCCTGGGATAACAAGATTACAGTTGATATGACCTATGGTCACTGCACATTTCCTCTTGTAAGCATCTGGGACCCAGGATGTCCTAGTTGCTGGGGCTTCAGTGTACACACTGTGCCTGGGACCTTGTATCCCCGTCACTTCCAACGTAGGCATGACACAGCCTTCGTGTTCCCCACTCAGGTGAGGAGGAAGAGACATCGCTGCCCTCCCATCTGAAGCACAGAGCTCAGAGCACCTTAGGCACAGTATGGATGCCCTTGAAGATCTCTTAGGCACAGGTAAAGTAGCCATACTGGTGGTCCTAGGGGGATAATCAGAATTAGGGACTTGGAAGTCGACCTTGTTGACTGTTCATGTATGCCAGCTTCATTCCTTCTTGCCATTGTTCCCTTCATCTTTGGGGCATGCAGAGAATATGGCAGTTGGCATGCTTAGCCTGAGGCCTTAGGGACCGTAACCCAGAGATTCATTTTGTTCCTTTGTTTGTTTGTTTGTTTGGGGGAACAGGGTCTCTGCTGTGTCGTTCAGGCTGGCCTCAAATCTGCATTGATCCTCCTGCCTTAGCCACCCAAGTGCTGGGATTACAGGCATGTGCCACCACACCTGGCTCATGCTTATTTATTAGTTTCAGTTCTAGAAATCCTAGTGTGGAGGTCTAATTCCTCTGTGGGTCAAATGCCTCTCTGTGTCACTGTGGCCAATGGTAGGGTCATAAAATACAACCCTGTAAAACAGAAGTGCCAGAGATGAGGGAATTGCCATTGGCCAGCAGTACCTCCTTTTGGTCAGTACTTTATGAGAACTCCAGAGGCAAGGGTTAATCAAACAGGGCTGCTGGCCCAGACTCCCCTCGGTCTGCTTCCTACCCTATAGCTTGATTCCCATCCTTAGCAAAACAAACTCATGCGCTCAATTTTTGTACTGGGTTCTATTGTACTTTAGAAGCCTAAGTAAATCTGATGTGGTGGCACATGCCTGTTTTCCCAGCTATGCAGGAGATGGAGGCTGGAGAATTGCAAATTCAAGGCCAGCTGGACACCTTGGTGAGATCCTGTCAGTGGTAAAATGTCTGCCTATTATGCTAGTGTGTACAAGGTACTTATCTTGTATGTGCCAGGCCCTGGGTTCAATCTGCAGCACACACACACACACACACACACACACACACAGCTTAAATAAAGAGAACACAGGATAGACAGGATTTTTGGTAACAAGCCAAGAGAAGTGAAATATAGCCCATAAATAATCTATTAGACAAGGGTTGATTTGCAGTAGGAAGTCCTGAGGGAGGAAATAGGCTCTGTGTGGCTTCCTCCCACTTTCACAGTGAGCTCCCCCCAACCAGGGCTGTGTACCAGGCACCAAGCCAGGGCCACCCTGGAACAGCAGTCTCTGGCTTCACAAGGACACCAGAAGCTGCAAATCGTTGGAAAGTCTGTGTGTCCAAAGTGGATATAATTCATCCGTGGTGTGAGCTGAGTCACAGTTGGCCTCTGACAGCATTTCTGATAGACCTCTCTGATTTTGGACAGTTTGTTTATGTGCACCTCCAATATGATCACTCCAGCTTTTTTTCCTTATAGAATGCTCCGTAAAACACGTGATGGGACCTTCATGTCTCTCTAGAAATAGCCATCAAGACCCTGGGTTCTATTCACCTATGGTGTCAGCCCCAGGGAATGAAGTTCAACATTTTGCCTGGGTCCACGATTCTGGGAGCTCAGATAGCTCTTCTGCTGACTGGAAGGAGCCACCATCCTGGTCACTTGTGCAGCAGAGCTCTGTTGTGTACCTCATAGAACACAGCAGTGTGAAACAGTGCTACCTGGCATTTATGGGTCTTTATGAGACAGCGGTATAAGTCATGGGAGCTTCAGGATAATGCCTAAGATAATGGAAAGCAGGGCCATGAAGCAATAGAAGTCATGCTACAAAGAAAACTGTTAACTGAAACTGCCAGGTGTGATTACTCTCTGTGAGTCACCTGTTCTTAGGTGCATTTTTACACACATCTTTTTGTGATTTTGCATTCCTGTTGATTGGTTAAAGAAAAACCATGGCTACTTGTCAGGTATGCTATGATCACATTTATTTAAGAAGAAATAAAGTTGTTCACGCAGCTCACCCTAAGTGATGGGCTTTATGTTTTGTGCTTTCCGAGGAAAAGCTGCCAATGATATGAAGTGACATTCGACCCGCTGAGAGTTGATATTGGCATACAAATTTCATGCTCTGTCTCCTGGTCACCAGTTTGCTGCCTCAGAGTTGTTAGGGATATTAAAAACAGACATTGAAAATCCCTACTTGACAGGTTCAATTTGTAACATGAAAGACTGAGAAACTAACTAAAGGCCCAGAGAGCTCCCAGCCAAACTCTTGGCCAGAACTCTGCAAGGCAAAGAGAGGAGAGGGTCTGTTAGAGGAAAATGTTGGAGTGAGCCCATGTGGGATGCCAGAGGGCTTGTGTGCTTGGCACTGAGAAGAGGCTGGGGTAGCCAGAGTCTCAAAGCTTCAGAGTCACTGGCATCCTCTTTGCTGCCCCTGCTGCTTTGAATCTTCCAAGAAGCATGGAACTAGCAGAAGTGGTCTGTGGATCGAGGCACAGTGCACTGCAGCTGGGTATCTAATTTGTTATATCACAGGAGATGTTAGTACAGGTGAGAAAAGAAACAACTATCCACTTGTGCAGAAGGAAACCCAATGGCCTGAAGGTGGCTGCTGTCTCCCTTATCTATGGTTTGAACCCATGAGAGGACATTGTTGTCAGTGGCTGGACATTGGGCTAACCCCAGGTTTTATGCGCTGCTTGTCTTCTCCCTTAGTGCACAGTCAAGACTGAGTTGTTTGTCCCTTCTACATGACATAAAAATGGCTCTGCCATTGAAGTGGACATATGTCTCTGGCCACAGCTTTCCTCTCCTCCAAATAGACAGGACGTCCTCTCTTCAACCTGCTTTTAGAGGGATAAGTTTTAGTTCATGATATACAGACAGAAGGAGAAGTGCTTACTTGCCAGTGAGTCAGTTGACCAGCCCCTCTGAAACTAGCCAACAGGTTCTGTGACCACACTGCCATTTGCACTCACTGCAGCTTCCTGCCCACAGTAAGCCTTCCCCGTCATCTTGTCTACCTGTAGTATTCAGTAGTCTTGAGCTCCTTCATTTCTCAGGAGAAGCTCCTGGGGGGGTGGTACCAGGGATCTGCAGTATGAAAACCCCTATGTGTTCGTACGTTACCATTCAGCAGAGAAGTGGGTGGCCGCTTCTCTTAGCTCATCTTCCCTTTATTTTTGTGTTTCTTGGGTAGGTCATTGCTATTCATTGTAAGGCTTATCTCAAATATACTAGTAATGGTATGGATAGTTCATATTTATAAATTGAACTCTCTTTTCCCCAAGAGACCATTGTTTTCACCATGTTTCATTTTATGTGTTCCATTAAATAAGGATGTGACATACAGAACCATGATGAGAAGGTTTGGGTGCCAGGATGAGGAGCCCCTTGAACAAACACTGTGTGCTAACTGAGATTCACAATTCTTGCCTGCCTCCTAGAATGCTCACTGTAACATCTATGCCTAGCTGTAATAGCTATAATATCTTTTGTTCTTAACAAAAATTTTAAGTGTAAGGAAGGTGTTGACAGCATGAAAGCATAACAGCATTGGGATAAATATTTGCTTCTCCCCTTGTACACTGTTAATTGTACTTTTAAATAAAACAAAATTTAATGGGATTGACTGTTTTGGGTAGACAAGTTCTGGCTCTCTCACAGCATTCTGTGTAGTTTTGGGCACGTTTCATAACATCCGTTGGATTTCCTTTTCTCATCTCTGAGAAGAGTCATTAAAAATTTTGCATGGCATTACCTTTCTAAACCTGACCAAATATATGCCATTTGGTAGCAGATTTTGTTGTAGAAGAATGTTGGCCAGCTAATTTTTACATAGACCTTTACAAACCAAAGAAACATCTCCATTGCCATGGAAGGCAGAAGAGGGGGATGGTGCCTGAAGCCAGGCCTTTCTACAGTGCGTGGCTGTACCTGCCCTTCCACAGCAAAGCCCCCAAAATGCAGGCCTTTTCTTTGCATATCATTGCCCAGAGAATTGATCCAGACTGTGATAGAGTTTACAAAACAGACAGTTGCTCTACAGTTGAGTTTGCTTTTCTCTTTTTATATGGCTGTCTAAGCCAACCAGAAACCTGCATTTGGAGTGAAGTTTGGTAAGCCTCACGGGATGCTATGTGGAGCATCTGTGTTTTTAGGGGCAAATTCAACACCTCCCAGCAAAGGATTGTGCAGAAGTTGTTCTCTCCTCCATTCATCTCGACACTTAACTTCCAAATGCCTGATCTAAGGTAGAGCAAAGTCTATGTACTACCAATTCTAGCACAAGTGAGGGCAGAGGTGAGAATCTAGCAGAGGTGGCCTCTACATGGTATGCATACAAGGCGACAGGAAGCACTCCTGATGAGAGATGGGCTGGTGCAGCTGCACCTCAGGGTGCATGAGGAAAGAGAGCAGCTGTCTCAACACATCCTACAGATCTCTGCCATCCCTGCCTTATGAGAGGTGTGTCTAGTCAGTGGCTAGAGGTATTATCATCTGTTTCCCCCAGAGCAGAGACATGGCCAAGTGTTCTGGACTGCATGCTCTGGCCTCCTATGAGGATGCCAGGGGTGGAGGATGAAAGGCCAGCAGAGAGGGAAGGGCAGTAAATTCCAGTTCACAAGCCAGCAGCAGCTGGGAGGATACAAAGGAGGACTGAATGCAAGCATGCCTGGGAGTTAGAACCTTCTGCTTTGCCAGCTGGCTGGTTGTGGAAGGCAAGCCAGACCAAGGAGGGCTGTAGCTGAACATGATTATCAAAGACGAAAGGGAGGAGTTGCTGGAAAGGGCACGCCTAGTTTGAGATGCCTCCAGAACAGGAAGATAAGCTGACCAGCTGGAATATGGTGCTGCAGTCTACAGCTCAGAAGCAAGTGGTAACCAGAAGATCTGCTTTTCCTGGGGGATAAAAGATAATGGATGGGTCACTTGAATTAAGAGCCCAAATTTCTGACATAAGAAGTATCATAAGAGAGAGAGGGGTGTCCATGATGAGACCTGTGTTCATGGAGCGAGGGAGAGAGGAGAAAGGAAGAGAGCAGTGCACTGGAGAAGGAGGAGCGAGACCTACAAGCCACACAAAAGAAGGGAGTGTTAGGTGCGGTGAGTTATCAGCAACTTTTCTGAATCAGGTAGTAATGCTTCTCAGAATATCAGAGCATTGCTCAATCATGTTATATTTCTTTCCTGATTTTACAGTCATATGTTTTTTTAACCCTCTCAAGTTACAAATATTGAAAACAAACCAAGCCCTCACAGCATTAGCTTGGAAAACCCTTACAAGGGGAATCAGTTCAGTGAGAAAGGAAATGAGGGATGCATTTTTAGAAGAAGGCTGCAAGGATCCTGCAGTGATGCATTATTCAGGCAAGTTGAAGTGAGGGCAGCTGCTTCTACCACTCTTCCTCCAGCATTACTGTTGGGATGCCTGTTTCTCTGTGTCTGCATCCACATATTATTCATTGCAAGGTTTTGTTTATATTATCTCAAGAGAAAACAAACACAACCTTATTAATCCCACCAAACATAGTAGTAGAAAAGCAATTATTCCCACCATGTGTAGTAACCCATCTACAGGGAAAATAATCCATTAAATGCGAATCAGTGTGAATTTAAAAACTATTATTAAGATTAGATTGGTTCCTAGTTATGAGCACCATAATTTCAGTGTTTGTTCATGCATACTTTGTACTACCATGTTCTGTGACCTTGGATCTTTAATTCTCAAATAAATAATATCTATATGGTAATTAGTGTCCAAAACCACAGGTCAGCCAATCGGATGTTTCACAGGTGAATGTCTTTGTTCGAGATTAGTTTGAATCTGTGATTAATTAAGATGGTGAGTCCCCTATTTTGGAATTCTAGTAATTGTAGCAGAGGGCTGCATTTGTTTGCATTTTTAATAAATCATTCATTAAATGAAATGAAATCTTTTCATTAAATTAGCTCTCCTAGTTCTGTTATTAGGGAGTTTTCCTTTCTTTTTTAAATTTACTGGAGTGTCCTTTGGTTCTCTTTGAGTGAACCAAGCAATTGGCTTTCACTGTTGTCCACCAGAAAGCATTTTCCCTCAGCATTTCTCTCTTCCCAACTGGACCATAAATTTGCTCCTGACCGACATTGCTGTCTGCTCCTGGGGATCCTGGAGGCTGATGATCTGCGCAGAGCTGGGCCTTCTTCAACCGTATGAAGATGTATGAAAACGGTTAGTGTTGATTTCCAAGGAAACATGTGACACACTTGTGTAGGGTTATAGCACAAGGCTCAGGGCCTGCAGTTAGAAGTTCATCATTTTTGGAAACCAGTCTGGCACATTTATCAGGACTTTTCTACATCTTGACTTTGGAAGGCATGTGAAGGCCGTGCTCATGACACAATCTGCTCAAGGGAGGTGAAATGCCCTGGTGATTGTTCTGTTCATCTAACTTGGGAGATCTTGGGGTGGTTGGGGAGGTGTGATGTAGCCAACCCATCTGCTGTGGGATGAATTGTATGCCCTCCAAAAGATGTGGTTACACTGAGTCATGGTGAGGTAGTGTGGGATCTCAGTTCAGTAGCTTATGTCCTTATAAGAAGAGACACAGATACAAGGAGAAAGCTGTGCAAGATTAGAGTGGTGTGTCTATAAACCGATTGCTCCTAGGATTGCCAGCAACACCAGATGTTTACCAAGACCCCAGACAGGGTTTCTCCTACAGGCTTCAGAGGAAGCTCTGCCCTACTGATTGCTTGTGGACTTCTTGATCTCTAGAACTGAGAAAATGTCTTTTGTTTTAAGCCACACAATTCTTGGTTCTCTGTAGCAGCAGCCTTGAAAACTAACACATCATTTTTTGTGTGCCTCGTTGAGTCCTGCTGTAAACTTTCAGCCCATTCCTGCTACTTGGGCATCTCAGTACAGTATGGTCTGAGGATAGCAGAGGACTTGATCATACTCATTTTTATCCTTCTCTTCTGCCTTTCCAGAGGTTTTTTGTTTTTTTAGTTTTGAGACAGGGTTTCACTATGCGCTTCAGGCTGGCTGTGAATTTGCTTGATAGCCCAAACTGGCCTTGAACTCTCTCAGTCGTCCTCCTGCCTCAGCCTCTCAAGTGCTGGGATGAGAGGCGTGCGCCACCACACCCAACCAAAGGTTTTGGGGAGGAAAGTATGCTTGGAAAGTTACACATCTCAGACTCCCTGTCATTTCCTGGCATATCCCAGATTCAAGTGCAGACTCGATTTTTCCAGAGCCAGCTCCCTCCTATTAGTTGTGTCCTTAAGCAGAGATGATAAAGATGGGAAGGTGACTAAGTGACTGACTTGGTTCAGCAAGTGCTGCCAGACCAGTTGAACCTCAGGACTGAGCTGACATTATCCCCTGAAACAGGGACCAGAGAGCTACAGAGGGAGTACTTGTCCTCTCCTGGGCTCTTTGTCTTCGCCAAGCAGAGACCACAAAGCACAGGGGCAGATTGAGGTCAGCAAATGAAGGCCTCACTGGCATCAGATAGTGCTCTCTATGACTACATTCCAGGGTCCCTTCCTGTCATTCTTGTCTTCCTTATGTTTCTGATTCTCTTCTCAACCACCTGGGAAAATCCATATACAGAATGAGGCACCGAGAGTTTAGCTGTGGGGAAAAAAATGGATGTTGTGTGTTTTAGCATGGAAAACCTGGAGGAGACAGTCCCTCTTTGCCAGGGACCTACTGAAAGGCATGGGCAACGGACTCTTGGAGCACACCCCTGGGAGTGGTGTTGGGCCATAGAAACGAGCCATGCCAGTACCGGGGATTATGCTCCAATTTGTTTTCTTTTTTCCTTTCCATGCCTTGGGATTCCTTTATATCCACCTTAGAATTCTTTTAGCTATTTAGTTTCACTGCTTCTTGATCTACTCAGAGGCCCATGAGTGACTTGTCCCATGGTCCTGTCCCTGCTGAACTCTGAAGCCTGGTCTGCCTGTGCTCCCTGGGCACCACCCTAACTTCTTTGTCTTTGGGCTTGGTGAGCTTATTGCCTGTACTCTTCCTTGCAGGGGGCTGGAGACCCACGTCTTCATGGTTGAGCCACCATAAGGCCAAGCCAGGATGACGTGAAAATGAGCATGTTCCTTTGCTGTAATCTCAACACAGCCATTAGCTCCCCTGACCTGGGAAGTTGAGACCTATGAGCTGTTTGAGAGATGGCAGATCAGCAGCTATCCTGGAAAGAGGGTCCATGTTTCTACCTTAGCAAAGACAAAAGGCATCTGTTTGATCGGGTCTCCATAAAAGCACTGAGACTGACCAAGGGAAGACCTTTTAAGGTTTTTTCCTAGCTACAGTGAGATGCTAAAGTCCATTTCTACCAAAGATTAAACATCTTTGTCTTTCGTGTTGCTTGAATGCAGGGGCCAAAATGCAGGTTACATCTGGATCAGAGAGTTAATGACCAGCTTTCTCCACAGCTGCTTTCCACACCGGTGCAGCTCAGTAAGAGCTTTTAAAAATAAACTTTGCTTCATTGTTTGAGTTGCTGGCCTTGTGTATTGGCCCTTGCAAAATGACCCCAAATATTTGGATGATATAACAAATGAGCATAAAACAAACTTCAATGAGTACTTTACCAACTACTTTTTTTTTTTTTTTGATGAAGGTAAATAATGAAGACTGTTTGCAAAACTGTTTTACTGTGCTCTTTTTCATCTCTGTGGAAAACAACCTTCTCTGGGATTTGTGCTCGCCTATGAATATGTGGCTATGATTTGGATGAGTGTCCCCCAAAAGTTCCATATATAAAAATTGCAATACTGAGAGGTGCTTGGATCCTTAAGAAGTGGGGCTTAGTGAAAGGTCCTTAGCTTACTAGAGGTGTGTCCTTCATTGCAGGATCTCATGTTTCAGACTCTCTTCTTCCTTGTGATGGGGGCCACTGTGCCATGTGATCCTGTTCTGATGCCTGCCCTCATTCGAGGCCCAAACCAATGATGATGCCCAGTCTTGGACCAGAACTTCCACAATAATGGGCTTAATAAATCTTAACTTCATAAGTAACCTATGTCAGGTATTTTGTTCTAGGGATAAGAACATGACTGATAGATGTGTGCATCTGGGGTTTAGTGTTTGTAAAAATTCCTGTGTTTTTCAGGCAAGGGTTTCTAAGTCAGCTACTTAAAGATCCTTGGATATAAAATGCAGACTTTTAACCAAGCCTCCTAGCCCAACTGCCTATGCCCCTGTCGGTTTTATGCCAGGCGCTCATTGGTAGACCTTGCGGTCCAGGGTCCCTTTTGCAGGCAGCATGTGCTTGTGAGTGCTGATCCTGGTTCCTCACTGGCCTAGCTCTTTCCTGGTGGAATTTGAGTCATTCTTTATTGCTAGGTTCAGACTAAACCAACAAGAGATGTCTTGCCCTTGAAACCCAGGGGTGTCTGCCCCCTTCACAGCCACCTGCAGGAAGACAGGCCTGTGGCCCAGGTGCTAAGGAGATGTCACTGAGTGGACAGTGTAGGATACTGAAGGGCGATCTCCCAGAGGCAATTCCTGTGGGCCCATGAGCTGCACCCTGGGGGAGTTCTGAGGCTGTGTTGTAATTCTCAGCTACATCTACCTGCCCTGGATGAAAGTTGTGGCTGCTTCCCGTAGCCAAAGGCAATCTAAGGGCAGAAAAGATCGCCTTCCACAGAATCCACTGCTGACTGCTGATGTGTCTGTAGTTCAAGCCACAGCATGGTAGGTACAGCTTAAGAAACAATGCTGAAAGAATGGCGTCCTCAAAATTTTGTTACCTGTATTTAAATCTTCAGTCAAAGTCTTTGTTTTTAATGTCGCTAGTCTTCAGGTCCACTATACATAGGTGAAGCTTTTCCTAACTCTTTGCCTGAAGGATGTGTGTGCGTGTATGTGTGTGTGTGTGTGTGTGTGTGTGAAAACTGATATAAAAGAAACATTTCATAATGAGTGTTGGCAGAAGAGCAAGCAATGCAGATAGCTGTTTCTGCAATAAAAATGCAGATTTGAGATCACTACAAAAGCCATATTGTTCTTCCACTTTCTAACTCTTGACACACTAGTGTGATGTTAAATTTTTCACTGAAGTGTAACATGTTTATGTTTGTGTTAAAAAAACAAAACAGCATGTAGAGTTAAGCAGAAATTATCCTGACACTTGCTAAAAGAGGTAAATAAAGCTTCATTGAGTCTGTTGATTGCCACAGGTGCCAAGACATTTGCAGTAGGGTAGAGAGATTGATCTCTAATCTGAGTAAAGAACAGTGGGGATTTGTGGCCTAGAAGTGGGTGAAGTGGGGGTGTGGGGTTGACAGACAGAGTATTACTAGGAGAAAGCAGAGTGACTCTTAACCAGACTTTCATAGGAGTCTGCAGGCCACGGACTCAGGCATCAAAGGTGAAGCGTGAGGTATTTGATCAGACATTGAGAAGGAGGGATTTTCTCTGAACTGATTTGAAAGGACAGGGCCAAGGTCAAAACCTACAGAGGAAGAGGGCCCAGAGGAGACTGATTGTAGTGTGGCCAAGAAGAGAGCCTTTGTCAGACCTTGATCGAGTTTATTACTCAACAGCTCTGGGTCAGGCACGGAGAAAACCACTCAGTCACGATCTGCTGGAAAGTGCGCAGGTGGGATGGTGCGTGGCACCCTCTGGTTCGTTTACTGGAGGGTGCTCTTTGAGCCCAAGGAGGAGGCCAGCAAAGAACTGCCCGCAGGGATTGTTCTTAAGAGATTGTTTTTAACAGTTTGTGAGGGTGTGAGTACCAAATCCTTCCTATCCACAGTTTCAGTTTGTTCGAATTCATTTACCTGTGATTAAGAGTAATCCAATCATATTACATGAAAAATACAGAAATGAACACTTGGGAAGTTTTAAATAACTTTTATTGTAGCACATAGTTCTAGTTGTAATTGTTCTACTTTAGGACCAGTTACTGTACATCTCTTACTATGCCTAATTTATAAATGAACCTTTATCATATAGATGTATGTGCAGGAAAAAAGAAACATAGTCTGTGTAAGTTTCACTACTAGCTGTGTTTTCAGACATTAGCTAGGGGTTCTTAGAATGCATGACCCAAGGATTGGGAAACACAGCTACATTTGAGGACAGAGGGGCATCAGGTGAGGAGACAGTGTGCACGAAGCAGTGACAAACACCAACCTTCCTTTGATGTCCCTTTGATGGCCACTGCATTTTCAGCCCTCTGTTGCTAGGGATGAGTCTAGTGGCCTTTAATGCACTTCTGAAAATAAATTCCTTTTTTAGGATGAGCAAAATTCTAGGGTATTTTGGCATTTTCACTAACCACACTTAATAGAAAAATGTCAGCTTTTTTCCTGAAGTTTCTTATAGTCTTGAGACTTTCAATTAAATTTTAAAACTTTCCAGAGGAGGGGGGACCTTCAACAATGTGTGGTTAAAATCAGAATTTGGCTGAGTGATTTAAAAAGAGTTGTTTTTATGATTATCACATCTCTTTACCCTTTTATTGTATTTTAAACATGTAAATATACCTTTTGTTTTTGTTACTCATGCTGTTACTGTTGGGCTCTTTCTGATTTTTTAAAATGTAATTCTAAAGCATGTTTTCTTTGGTTTGGTTTGGTTTTGTGTTTGTGTTTATGTGTGTGGTGCTAAGGGTTGTACCAAAAGCCTTTACACTCAGCTATATGCATAGCCCCTTTGAGACAGGTTCTGGCAAAGTTTCCCACATCAGAACTTGAGATCCTCCTGCCTTAGCCTCCCAGAGTGCTGGAATTACAGACATGTACTGCCATGCCAAACTCCAAATCTTGTTTTTGAATGTCATCCTGCTGGTTACATTTTATAATTAGTAGCCAATTAATTCCATCTAATTTTTAAGGGGGGGGTTAGAAAATAATTTTTACCTACTCTTGTGTACTTTTCTTTAGTTTATAGACTTTCTAGAACATTCCATGTAGTGTTTCAAAATAGTTTTTCCATTTTTGCCTTCAAATATATTGTTTCATACCTTATTTTATTGAGTTTTATTACATACTTGCAGTATCAAGGAGAATTGGCATAAAGAATTTTGGATGAAACCCAGTGACTTTGGGAGTGCTGATACATGGGATCAAAACACCCTAGGATTCTAAGAGGAACCAACAGTTTCCCAGTGGACTACAAAGCACTGGTTTAGTTAGGGATTTGCCTTTTAGAAATCATATAAGAAAATTTCAACTGTCCTTGAGTGCCCAGTGCATGTTCCTCTAGGCCTTGAAGGGAGCTCCATCTAGAAATTTGTGACCTAAAAGACTAGAATGCCATCCTGTACCATTTAGGAGACAGGATGGCATGCTACTAGAATCCTGTCTCCTAAATGGTACAGGATGGCATTCTAGTAGCAGTAATCAAAATGAGATGTGCCCTCAGGGATACATCATCAAACAGTAAACAGGGAAGCAGTGTACATGATCAACTCTCCAAAACTGATCTCAGAACAGAATTTTATGTTTGATTGACAGTCTATAATCAGAAAAAAATCCACAGGGACCACATGTAAGATGCAGCATTGGCATGTCAATTTGATGTGGCTTCTCTGTACCGAAGCAGAAGTTTATTGATTTGTTTCCTCTGATTTCAGAAGTCATTTCAGTGTGAGGTTCATCTGAAGTTCATGCCTTAGACCAGGCCCCTAATTTTACTCCACTGGGAAGACCAGGTGGCTGGAGCCCAAGATTGTGGCATCTATCTACTTAAATATGATAAGTGAAGATTGAAAGTTTTTGTGGTTGGCTTAAGTTTGTATTCACATGTATTTGATTTTGAGTTGTTGTGTGGAATTGAAAACCTCAATTAGTAGGTTAGGTTGTCAGAAACATTACTTCTGGGGAACACGTTTTCATGTACACTGACTATACCCGAATGGACTTTGGACGTTTTGCAGTGTACGGTGACCTTGCTTGTCATTCAGGCGCAGTGAATGTTTGTGCTCATCTTCCAACCTGGTTCATCACTGTGCATAGAGGCACAGTGGTATGAGAGCCCTTGATATGAGAGGGACTCTGGTTCCTGGAAGACTAACCGCCTGAAAGCCTCTGCATGCTGGTAACAGTGAGAACGTTTTTCTTTTATGTAGCAGTTTGTCCCCGGGTCAGAAGCATTAGATCAGCTTTCTCTGGCTTTGGCATGATCTTAGGAATTTATCAGGGAAATGTGGTTTGTTTACATTGATTGCATTATAACAAACCTGTATATGTATTTAGGGGGCTTTAAAATTTATCTCTGTGATGGATTTTCAGCTATTATGAAAAACACAAAAATAAAGCAGTAGGGGGGCGTTAAAATGAAAATCTGAGAACCTAAAAGTCTTGATTTCCTAAGAGGAATTTTACCGTAATATCTCTCTGGATAAGAATAAAAAAAAATATTTATGTATATTTTATGAAAAGTATAACATGCATTTTATGCAAAGTTAAATTAGCCATAATTGAAAAGATGCAATACACTGACAATAGTTTGGCAATAGTTTTAGGATTAAAAGAAAGATCCATTTATTAGAAAAAGGTATCTGCATTAGTAATGCTAATTTGGTAACTTCAAGATATTACCTTGAAAGTAGGTATAAAGAGATTAAAAGCCCACAAGAGCCCGTCCTGTCAGATTTATGGTACTTCTTATTTTCCTGGCCTTCCATCAGTTTGTTTGAAATTTAAGTCTTGTGTGTTGACAACTTTGTCATTTAGTGAAAGATGAGTGGAAATATTTCCTGCTTTCACACACACTTAGGCAGCTTTGTCCCTAACGTGGAGTGGATATTGTAAAGCACTTGTACTGTTGTGTCCTTGTGCATTTTCAGGTTATGTACTTTCCCTATTGGCCTATCCACTCTTCCTGATTGATCCTCTTCTGTTGTAGAGTTGTTTTGTTTTGTTTTGTTTTGTTTTGTACCATGGGTCGAACTCAGCACCTTGCACTTTCCAGTCAGAAGCTTATGCCGCTGAGCTAAATCCCTGGCCTGTTTGTGTGTGTGTGTGTGTGTGTCTGTTTGTTTGTTTGTTTGTTTGTTTTAATAGTCTCCAAACCTGGAGGTGAAACCCTCAAAGAACATTCTTGCATTCCATGCGCCATGATATCAAGCAGTGCCCCACTGAAAAGCAGACATCAGGTGTCTGTGGGCTGCATGTCTTCCCCAATTCCAAAGAAGGTGGCGTAGCAGGCCCAGCACAGCAGCAGGTATTGAACACCTCTGCAGCCTTGGGCAAGAGCCATCCTAGGGCAGCCTGGCTCCATCTGGTACTTGTCCTGATACTAGTGACCCCCCTTCCCAGCAGAGCCCCTGACCCTCTCCCTCCATCTCCTGGACACATATTTAGAGACTTGTCTTCCTCTCCTCACTCTGATTGTCTGCATATACCCTAGGTGTAGACACCCCTGTCACCGAGAAATCCAGCTGTCAGCCCTTCCCTGTCTCTTTCATCTCTTGCCACCGGCAGTCTTTTCTCAGGGGACTTTCACCTCTCAGAAGGGGCCCTGTCTCTCCTGTTTCTCTGGAGTTGTCACTGTTTGGAAATAGAAGAGGGGAGCATGGAGCCTCCTGGCTGCCTAATATGTGGCCCCTGTGTGACAGTGAGACAGCTACCTGCTCGGCTGGCTGTACTTGGGACTGTGTTTTGAGCTGGAGGATCGTCAGGAAAGGGGCTAGAATTGTCCTGTTCAATTCTTGGGGTATGGTGGCGCTGTTTCCATCAGCCCCGCAGGGACATACAAAGACTGCTTGCCTTTTCCTCCTGGCATGATGCTTGTGAGTTTGCACCCGCCCCTGTAACCTCCATAAGTGTGGTAGAACCTGGTTGGGGCTTTGGGCTTGTGTAGTAGACAGCAACTGCAATCTCCTTGTATCTCATTATAGGTGGAAGGAACCTGTGATGCTAGGCCCACACTCTGAACTCAAATCAGAATTGTCTACATCTTCTCCCAGTTACACCACTGTGATCAAGTATTTCTGACCAGTACCAAGGATTTTCTTAATTACCAATAAAAATGCTGTTAATCAAAGAGATGACTCAAAACCTTAAGAAATTTCCTATATGTACCATGTTTTAGGCTACTGAAATACCATGTCTTACATTTTAATTAAGATCCTGGTGGTTACTGTAATTGAAAGCCAGAACTTGGAGCTTTCTATCAATGGGAGCTGATAATCAGTTACATCCCACAGCACACCCCACCTTCACTGCCTTCCTAATATAAGAAGGAGGTGAAGCAACCTGTCCAGTATGAAGCAGATTACCCTGGGAAATGAAGGGGCTGGATTTAAAACTCTCCCTCAGTAGCTGAGCCCAAACAGCTGTATGATGGGATGCCAATATGTAGTTGGGCTTTGTTGCTGCCTTATTATGGATTTGTTAATAGAAAACAACTTTTCTGACTGTTTACATCATGGAAATTTGATAACCCATTTGTATTACTTAAGCCGCATATTTTGCAAGTATTGTTAAAGTGAGGGAGTAATTTATAACAGAGACAGATTATGTAGAAACTGTTCTTGTAAAAGTGTTCTCTGAATTGCTTTGCTTGCAGCTACAGAGGTTGCCATAAAGAATAATTTCTCATATTGGATTTTCAAAGCCACAGGAGTGGCCACAGAGCAGGCAAGGGACAGGCCAGTGATTTAAGACTGTGTAATGCCCCCATTGTTGTGATATACAGGAAATAAGCTCCAGTAGGCGGCTACAACACATTACTAGCATCTCATAATGCCCCAAACTAAGAGGTTGATTTATCTCCTGTTATGTCTTATTAGGTGGTATCAGAAGAAGAAAAGAGAAAAAGGACAACCCAGGCCTCATGGCAGGAAGTTAGTCTGAAATGAGGGTAATGCAGGCAAGCCTCTTCATCCTCCTGTGCTAAACTTATGCTCTGTGGTCATAGAGAGTGCTTGCCTTTCCCAAGTCAAGCTTGGACTCAGTGGCCTGTTGGTGGGTTTTTGTCCTTATAGTACATATATCTTTGGTATAGCAGAACATGAGTAATGATGGTTCTAGAGACTACCTACTCTGTACTTCCCAAATGTCATCATGTACACCAATCCCTTAAGAATCTTCTTCAGTGAAGGTGCAAGTTCAGAGGATCTAGGAAGGAGCCCAGTACTGTGCATTTCTCTCAGGCTCTGGATGTTTCCGGGGTGGCCATTCCACAGCCAGCTTTGAAGATCAAGGTTCCATCTATCCCTGCCAACGGCAGGCAGGTCCACCACACAGCTATGGAATGGGCTTTGTGTGGCGTTCTCCTTGTCTACAACCAACTCTGAACAAGCTATCAGGCTTTACACCAGCCAACCCATTCCTCCTTTTTGGAGAGATTTTCTTTTTCCCTTCCGCCCCCTGTCTGGTCACCTCATGCTCAGAGGGGGAGAAAGTGAGTTCCCTTCGTTTCTATGCAGGGGTGGGGGCAGTATCTCCTTCAGCCCTTTAATTTTGTTTCCTTACCAATTTTCTCAAGCCAGAGTCGTGCTTGCCGTTTCCTCAGGGAGTTTGGAGCTTTATTTTAATCAAGCTATGAGTGGTCCTGGACCCCACCCCCTCCATTTATGCAGTGTGTTTGGACACCCTCCAATTTTGCAGCCTACAAATACCGCCCAATCTCTTTAATCTCTGCCAGTACTTCTGGCATCCACAGCAGCAAAACGTTCTCTCACTTTTTAGCACAAGCAGGACATTTCACTTGCTCCTTACTCCCCTAGGAAAGGAACCAGTGATGGTCATGGATAATGGGCTGCTTTGGTACAGTATCCAAAGCTACACACTGCTAGCACAAAGCCATAGGTATTATTTATTGAGCTCTTTTCCTTTCTCTTCTCACTGTGTCATGCCTATGCTATAGCTCCCATAAGGAAATTCAGGGAGATTACAAAGGGAGAAAAAAAGGCAGTGGTTTTAACTATTAGATTATTTGAAGCCATTAGGTATAGGACCATTTTTGCTATTGTTAGGGCTCTCCGTCCTTAGCGTAACAGAGAGCTGCCACAAGGGCCTACTCCATTTGCTTGCAGAGTTGACCTGGAGTTAGGAGGCAAGGGCCAACTAGAAGTTATCCAGTGGAGGTGAGATCCAAATTGACACCTGTGCTTTCAGTACAATTCTCGGTTGCATTTTTTCTCACTTTTTATCATATCCTAGTTGGGTGACCAATTAGTTGATCTCTACCTCTGTTGGACTCAAAGCCTTTACTACATTATACACCAGCCAAGAACTAGCTGCTTCTAAGTGTTCTGTTTTTTTCCAGTACTTAGAGATTCTTAGTCATGGGTTGAAAATCATCAGATTGAATCATTAGTTCCCATGAAGAGACAAAACCCACTGATGAAGGAAAGAGGTTAACTGAATCCCAAGGTAGAAAAAAAATGCTGTTCAAATGAAGAAATGGCTACTGAAAATGCTTATTTACTGTATGGTACTCTGTAGAAATAGTAATAAACCCTCTTGCTTTTTTTTTTTCTTCTGCTTTGGCTAGTTGATCTAGCAAAACGCAGGTAAGTCACAGGCGTGTGGTTAGTTTCATAGATCAGAAGAAAACTTAAAGGCCACCTATTTACTCATGCATTTATTTATCCACTCAGCAAATCTCATTTGTCTTTGAGTTACCTGACACCCCATTTGGGACACAGCGGTGACCAGCCTAGCCTAGAGCAGACCATCGGCATCTCACTGCATAGTGGAAATGATTGGGGACACTCACATGGCTATGGAAAGGTGTGCCTCTTCTGGATTGTACAAATACAGTGTTCAAGCCCACAGTCATCACTTCCACCTCGTTTTGACTTATGGGGAAACTGAGGTCAGAGAGGTGAAATGACCATTAGGGGCCCACAAGGAATTAGGAACAGGGCTAAGATCAGAAACTTCAGCCAGGCCAGGTGTTCTGTGCTCCTTCACACTGCATATGTTCCTCCAGGATTTTGGACTGAACAAGAAATTCTTCCCATTTCTTACTTTGGCTCCTGGATGCTCAACAGGAATTTTCACAGGGTAGTAGTTAGCTGTTTTGATAGTACTGAGTATTGCCCAGGTTCCTAATGGGACCATCATTATCTAGAAATAAGAGAATGAAAGCTGTTAAGCTTGTAGGTTTCTCTGGTTTAAAGGAATCCTAGCCAGCACTGAGGGACGAAGGGGACATGAAAGCACCAACCATAATTGCTGTGCTCTTAATGTGAGTTCCTAATACATGGAGTGGAGTAGTTCATTTTGCTGTGTACTAGATAGCAACAGAAACTGTCCCTACCCCTTTGGGGCTGCTGACATCAGCAGATTAGCTTTTGGGTCTCATCCAGTCCTACAGAGTACACACAGATTCTTGTAATCTTTTAGTTCCTACAGACAGAAAAGCGTGAAGATAGTCTCCATTGAGGGATTCACACTTCCTTTTCTCATGGGGCATTTTATTTTTTTTTAATTTTTTATTTTAAAGAAAAGAAAAGAAAAAAGAACAAATAAAATCAGCACAGAACAATGCAAGCAACATAGGACTTCAAAACAAGACAACAGGGTATCAGCAGTGGCTAGCATAATGTCTCTTGTTTTGTTTTAAATAGTTGACCATACCTTCACACACAATAATATCAAACATAACAAAATAGTATAAAACTAATCAAATGAATAAAAGCATTATAGGACTTCAAAACCAGATAACAGGAAATGAACAATGGCTACTATAATATCTCATTTTGTTCAAAAAAGTTGTCTATACTATCACACATAATAAAATGAAACACAACAGAATAGAACCAATCAAAGCAAAAGAATAAAAGCATGATAGGACTTCAAAACAAGATGATAGGAAATCAGCAATGACTACCATAATGTCTTATTTTCTTCAAAATAGCTGTTCATACCATCATACATATTAAAATCAAACAAAACAGAATAAAACCAATTAAACAAATGAATGAAAGCATTATAAGACTTCAAAACAAGATAATGGGAAATCAACCATGATTACTATAATATATCTCATTATGTTCAAAATAGCTGCCCACACCATCAGACAAAGTAAAATCTAACAAAACAAGATACAACAAAACCAAACCTATCAAAATTGTGAAAATAATACTAGATTTCAATACAAGACAATAAGAAATTAACAGTAAGTATCACCTTTCTCTCTCAGATGTTTCCTCCCCTATCACTTTTACAATAACTATTTTGCTTTTGGGATCCCATTAACTCCTGTTTTTTGTGGTAGGCTTCACTTGTATGAGTTCAAACTGTTTCACCCTTGAACTTGATCTCCAGTTGCATCCATTTACCTACAAGAGCTTCGAGATTATTCTACTTTATAGCTGGGTAGCTTTTCATTGTAGGAAAATACCTTATCTTTCTTATCCATTCTGTGGTTGATGGACAAGTTACTTGATGGATAAGTTGCTTTTTTTGGTCTCCTATGGCATGGAATAATTGTTTTTCTCCTTTGATTTTCAGTCTATGAATTTCCTTTCCAGTTAAATATGTTTCTTGTCTATTGATGAGTTTTGTTTCTTGACCCACTCTCCCTGTGTTTCTGTTTTGTTTTGTTTTGTTTTTTTTTTTCTGAGTAGAAGCCATCAACATTAATGGTTGCAACCAGCATACATTGCTTTGTCTCTGCCCTGCTATCCTCCTGCTGTTGACCCTCCACTTTTACCCTTCATTCAGTTGCCTGTCTTGTTTGGTGATCCTCCTCTGCTGCTGTTCCTGGAACCGTGGTCATCTTTATCTCTCTCTAGAATATCCTTTAGTGCTCTCTGTAGGGTTGGTTTGGTGGTCATGAATTCCTTCAGTTGTTCTTTATCATGGAAGTGTCTTATTTTTCCATTAGTTTTGAAAGATAGTTTTGTAGGGTACATCAGTCTGGGTTGGAAGTTGTTTTCTTTCAGGATTTGAAATACTTCACTCCAAACTCTTCTTGATTTGATGGTTTGTGTTGACAAGTCTGCCATGATTCTGATTAGTTTTCCTTTGCAGTTGATCTCTCTCTTTTCTCTAACAGCTTTTAATATTCTCTTACGCTGAGTTTTGGGGATCTTGATTATTATATGTCTGAGTGTAGATTTACTTTGGTTATGGCTAGTTATAGTTCTGTATGCCTCACTTACCTGCATGCCAGATGCTTTCCCCCTATTTTGCAAGTTTTCTGCTATTACTTCTCTAACTAGTCTTTTAATTTCATTTGTGTTGACCCCTACTTCTTCACTAATACCTATCACTCTTAAATTATGCTCCTGTACATCATCTTGCAACCATTGAATTGTTATTTCTTGGTCCCTTGTTATTTTTAAGAGAGTTTTCCTTTCATGATTGCCAGCTGCAATCCTATCTTCAAGGTTTAAAAGTCTGTCTTCAGTCTCTTTCAATTATTGTTGCCAGCTTTCAACTGACTTTTTAATTTCCAGGATATCTCTTTGAATCTCTTTCATGCATTGTAATTCCTTTCTATATTGTTCATTCAAGATTTCCATTTTCCTATGCTCCTCTTTTTTTGAATCTATGTCTTCTTTAGATATGCTGAGCATTTCTTTCCTTGTTTGTGATTTATTCTTTTACCTGAAGATTGCCTTTTGCTCTTTCATCTTGACATCTTCTGGGTTCCTCTCAACAAGCTGATTGTGGGGCCCCACGCACTTGCCATGTTGGCTTCCCCTCCACAGGTGGGGTGCAATGGGGCTTGCCTGGCTGCGTGCCCACTCTACTGCTGGCTGCCCACAGGAAGCAGCCTTCTGGTGGCTGTAGCCTGCAGGTGGAAACCTCATGGGGCATTATGGATAGGTGAATTGTTTACATTGGTCACAAGGATTCATTGTGCCTCTGTCTTCCACTCC
The DNA here is from genome assembly GCA_004027295.1 of Dolichotis patagonum. Classification (NCBI taxonomy): domain Eukaryota; kingdom Metazoa; phylum Chordata; class Mammalia; order Rodentia; family Caviidae; genus Dolichotis; species Dolichotis patagonum. The sequence goes on along the minus strand of PVJX010000512.1, from coordinate 159,488 downwards.
CAGATGCCTGGATTTTAAAGACAAGTCCCTCTAAGGGCTCAGCTTGGTGGCTTCTTGAAGTTGGAATGTCTTTCCCTGCTCCTTTGATTGAAACCCAAGTGTATTTTCTCCCTCTCACTTGCAGGCTTACCCTCTGTCCTTGTGCCTCCACTACCATCTTTGGAGCAGCAAAACTGAATATGTCTCCTCAGGCCTTACTGCTGCCCACCTGCAGGCTCATCTTCTGGTCTCTGGTACTTAAATACCAATTCACATACCATACTCACTTCTCTCTCCTAATGGAAACTTTTCAAACATTGTTGCTCCATAGAGAAAGAGATCAGCTGTCTCTTCACTCATTCAGGATTGAAGGCCCTTGTCCCTGGGCCTCCCTGATCCTGAGGTGCAGACAGGTAGAAACACTGGATTATCTTTGACCTTCAGCCTTTGCCTGCACTGTCTTCTCTGCTAAGCCGCTCCTGAGCTTGATGGCCCACTCCCAATGCAAACCTCTCTTCAGGATCTTCCCATCTGACTCCAGCATACTGTTCAAAATCCCCAGACTTTCCTTTCTCCATTCCTACTTGGCAATGTAGTCCCTCTTTCCTGTCACATGCTGCCCATGTGTCATGGTATCCCTTTTTTTGTGCCCTGATAAACACAAGCAGAAACAGTATCCAATGACAATTTGCTAAGGACGTACTAAGTGACAAAATGGAAGAGAGGCTGCATGAATGATGTATGTTATTACTTGGTGTCTTCAACTACTTCAAGTGCTGGATTTGAAAATGACTAATGATATTTCCAAAATTCACAGACATTCTTACCAGGGACTTTGTCAACTGAAATACTTGTTCATTGAATCAACAAGCTGATTTCTTACTTTCTGATATTGTTGTACTTCTTGCTTTGGACTTAGCCACATTCTCTGGGGTTTACCCCAGAGAAGGTAGCAGACTTCAGAAAATGGAATCTTAAGACATTGTTATTCATTCTCTATCTGCACATGTTGTCCTCTACTCTACCCTGTCTTGCTTGCTTCCATCCCTATCCACCTTTGGGATTCTCTTCCTCCTTCCTGTCTGATTTCCTGATGGAGATCCCACTCAGAGGCACCCAAGATGCAAGGCTTGACTGAGAAACACAGCCTTCTGTGCAATCCCAGGGACCTTGGCTTCCATGGGCTCCTGTCTGACATGGCTGTAAGTGTTCATGTGTTTGATACATGTCTCTGTGTTAGTTTATTATAGGAACTCCCTCTGATGTACACATTAATTTATTCTGCTCTGAAGTTATGTGTGAAACAGATTTTATGTAGTGTTTTTAGAACCCTTTAGGGAAAATGATTTTCCATGCGCACTGATGTTGAAGTGAAATATTTCTCTTAACTCATAGCTACCACCCTTACACCTGTTTTCACACTTTGGCTGATGAGCTCACACATGACATGACATTCCTCCAGAGACCTGAGTTATCCTAACGTTGTCTATTTTTAGTGTGTCCTGAAAACAAGCAAGGGAAGTCTATAGGAATACTTTCCTTTGGAGTTGGGGATATTCAGTGTTGGGCAGAATTTGTGTGTGTGTGTGTGTGTCCGTGTCTCTGTTTAGATATGATTTGATCATTTTCATCATCTACAAGCTGAAGAAAAGAAAAAAGAATACTAAAAGGCCAACACCAGCAGCCACTGGGAAGGGAATAATTGTTCCCTGAGGTTGGCCTAGGAGCACAGTGGGTAAGCTCACCTGCTGATTTCTGAGATGAATATGACATCAGTCTTGAGAGAATCCAAAGCAGCTCAGACCATTTCCATTATAAATGGGCTTCATTCAAGTGTTAGTCACTTTGAAAGCTCACTGTCTCAAAACTGCTGCCCCTCTTAGTAATTGTGAATGGAAATGTATACAAGTATTTATAGTGTATTAGACCATTTCCTGTTGCTATACTGAATGCCACAGTCTGGGTAAATTACAAAGAGAGAGGGTTTTTTGGTTCAAGGTTCTGAAAACTGGAAAGTTCAATTCTGGGCCGCTGCAAAAGGTGAGATCTTCCTTGCTGGCTGGAACACTCTGCAGAGTACAAGCCATGATGTGGTGAGAGAGACACAATCACCTAGCTCATGTCCTTTCTCCTCTTATAAATTCACAGTCCCATTAGATTAGATTTTCCACCCCCATGACATCATTTAGTCACTTTCCATTTCTCAGAGATCTCACCTCTAAATTCCCACAGTTGAATTCAATTTCCATCCTTCTAATCAGTCACTCCCAGCAGAGGTTAAATTTCAACGTGGTATTTGGCAAGGACATTCACAAAGCCATGTGTCCTCTGTTCCCAGCGTTAGGTTTCTGATGGAATTCAGGAGTCACAACATGACTCAATTCCTGTGTCTCAAATCAGGATGAGCCACCTGGACAGGGAAGCATATTCCAAAGAGACCAGCAGTCGGAGACACCCCAGAAAGTGGATGTGGGGAAATAACCTTTTCTCTTGGCACAGAGAAGCTAGTTTGTGTGTGCACACACACCTGGTACCCTTCTTGGACTGGCAGCGGCCTGGGCATTCATGATTTGTTATTACCACAGGTCACTGGCATTCAGAATTAGTACACTGTAGGAGACGTTTTCAGAAAACATGTGTTGAGTCTTCCCCCACTACCTTTGGTATTCTGAAGTGAAAGCATTTGCTGTACTCTCAGGGCATTTACCATTCAGATGGGGAGATAGACATATTTAAGCATAGGTTAATAACTGCATTGCAGGGAGACTGCCCCAAAGAGGAAGGAGTACCCCCTGAGAGGAACAAGTCTTTCCTTTTGGCTAACTGATCCTAGACTGCTGGTCTTAGAAGGGATGGAGCCAGCTGTTTCCTCTTACACCAGTGGAGTTATCTAGTGTTGCACAGTGGAGAGTTGGTCCATTTTCAGTGACAGAGAATGGGGGAGGAGGTACTATGGGATGTTGACAAAGACAAAGTACTTAATGCCAAAGGTATGCAAAGATACATCCATGAGGCACTGTTCCATGGACTGTTAAAAGCAAAAGACAAAGATTCTCAAAAAGTGAGCCTGATATGGTCGAATTGTTTGTGTACATTTTGAGATCCTAACACCTGGAGCCTCAGATTGAGACTGTACAGGAGGTCATTGAGGTAGGTCTTAGTCCAATATGATTGGTGTCCTTATAAGAAAAGGAATGTAGAGGACATCCAGGTGATAGTGGCCATCTATCACCGACAGAAGAGGTCTCAGTAGAAATTAGCCTGCTCACACTTTGGTGCTGGGCTCCAATAACCTTCTCATAGCTGAGAGGTGGACTCACCTCTCACCTGAGAGGTGAGGGTTAGATGCTTTGACATATATAGAGAAGTGACTGCAGTCAAGTAGATAAACATACCATCTCACATGTTTATTTTTTAAGATAAACATATCTAAAATCTCCTCTCCATGAATTTCCAGTATATAAAGCAATATTAAACTGTAGTCCTCATGCCATATATTAGATCTCTAACTTACTCATCTGACATAACTGTGCTTTTGTACCCTGTGATTATGTCTCCTTTTACTCTCCACTCCTATCCTTATATAATGTGGGGAGAAAGGAGGCTAATGGAGTGTTTAACCAATAATTAACATTCTAATGTGGATTATAAAGTAGGATGTACCGTCAGTTTTCCTCTCTGGAAATCAGAAATCATGTTGAGGGGGTTTGTGTTTCAACTCATTTTGAATAGAATATTAAAAACAAAAACCTCTTTTTAGTTTCTTCTTTCATTACCATATTGAAAAAGATAATGTTTGTATTATTTCTGTGGTATCTTGGGCCTATTTTTTGAGACTGTGGATGATTTGGGCCAAGACACATGGCCTTACTTATCTGTAAAGGATGAGGTTGATAAAGAATCCTGACTGTGGGTTTATGAAATAGCATCATTCTTCTGGAAAAATGAAATGCACAGAAAGAGAATCTACAGAGTGGGCCTGAGAGCCATTAGTGAAGGCTCACACCCACCCATCCACCCACATCCACCCACAGCTTGTACCCCAGGGCCCCAGGGTACAAGTGTTTTGTATGTGGGCAGACTTGGAAATAGCCACTCCTCACTAAAAGCAAAGACTTCTCCAAAGCCAGGAAGAATGTCAGCATGGAACATAGGAATGTCCCTCAAATAATCAGGTGTATCACCCCAAACCTTGTTCACTTATTACCTAAGATGAGTTGACTTATCCATGTATACTTTTGTATCATTTTCCTGGATTATTTCTCAAGATTTGACAGACTTTAGTAAAGCTATTTTGAGATTCTTGACAGTTTTTCTGGGTCCAAACTATGTATTTCAGGCATCTCAGTATTAACTCTGTGCATATGAGTTAATGCATATTTTTATTAAATGCATATTTTCCCTTAAGCCTGTGGGTATGGGTTAAAGGCATACCTCATATTATTCAAAAAGCTCAAGTTAAAACAACGCACTCTATAAGTTAATGTCCATATCTTGGAATTTGTCCCAAGAGGGAAAGGTCTAGACCACTATCACCTGTTAAACAAAAGCGTTAAAACAATATCTTTCTAATTTTTGGTGTAATACAAAAACTGATTTGTTAGAGTAATACAGGCTTTTCTTCTTTCATCTACTTGTATTTTCATACAGGTAATTTTCAAACTCCCAATCTGGAGTGCAGGTGCCCTGCTTTTCATGTGTGACACAACTCAGGAGCTCACCTGAAGTAATTCAGAATCACCAAATTTTTAGTGAGGTGGAGATAACAGAGTATCTGGATTTAGGAGCTCTGGATTCAAGTTCACATTCATTCACCTTAGAGCAGCCAATTCACGTAAGATCACCTTGTGCTACAGCTTCTTACATAGACATTTAAACACATACACTGGAGCCATCTCATGCAGTTTACTTCACTGGAGTAATGAAATTGGCCAGTTTGGAAAATCCTGTGGCATTAAGCCATTCAGACTTATAAACATACTTGCATATTCTGTTGTGCCTCTCAAGTGGTATCTCGCTTGTTCTGTGTGTCACTGATCAACACCTGAGTTCTTACTGGACCCCGCCAAGTGTTGAAACAGTAGCAGCTGCTCTACCGCTGTGTACACGATAGTTGACACCAGTGGAATTTGCAACCAGAAGCTCTGACTTCCCTGTGTGGAAGGGTAAGGAAGATAGTGGCCTTGGGGTAATAGCCAAATACTTGTATTGAAGGGAGATGGAGTCTTCAATGCTGCTGGCAGCCTGCCTGGGAATAGTCCTTGCTCTCAATTATTTCCTTCCTCTCTTCCCACCTTAAAGTGGAAAAGTGCATAAGGACAACTGCATCCTGACTTGTTAGGTTCAGCATTCAAACTGAAATGATAAATGAGCTTCTGGATCATTCCATTGCAACTTCTGTTGATTCTTTCTTGATTTAAGAGTGCATTGAGTATGCTTAAGGGCCAAGTAGAGTGCTAGATATCAGGATGAATGTGAGCCACAGTAAATGTGGAGACTTTTCTAAGAAAGCTGGGCATCTACAGGTGCATCTCCTGGACATTGCTCAGATAATCAAACTGGTAAATTTGCAAGTGCACCTGCAATGGGGGCCCTTTGGAGAGAGGTACGTGAATCCACCGAAAATGGGTAAAGAGCCCTGAGTAAGTTTGGGAACTGAAGTATTGGAAGGGGTTCACCAGGTGTACAGAAAGCATGAGTCTCCAGGGCAAGGAGGGGGCATTACAAAGGCTCAGTGCAGGAGAGACAGAAAATCAGACAGACACTTTATTCACCCTACAAATCCATGTGTCTGGCCCCAAGGACATCTTTCTCTCCCAAGCCTCCTCCAGCCGGAATGAAGCTTACCCTGATTTGGCCTCAGAATGCAGGTTTTCCCTCATTTTTTAGGTGTTTATCCCTGTTTTAAATTCAAAAGACTTAGCAACCCTTTATCTTCGTGGAGTTTCCCTTCTATGTGGGCAGGACCTCAGACAAAAATAGTTCCGCAAGCATGTAACCAGATCAGATGTCAGTGACTATCGAAAGTGTTATGTAAATAAATAAATAAAGCATGGCAAGGGGAAGAGAACTCTTGGATGCAGGTCTAGGAAAGCTTTCTGGAAGGTTAGGAACAAAATCCTAACTCGACTAGGAGCTAAAAGGGTGAAGCCAGGTTTATGAAGAAGGCCTCCTCTTTTTGTGTACTTTCCTTCTGTCTCTGGCACGTTGATGGCCAGGAGGCTGTCTCCCTGTCTCCTCTCTACCATGCACAACTAAAGCCTTCCTCAAGGACAACAGAGGGAAAGAAAAGGCAACTATAAAATCTGAAAAGATAAAAACCAACAGAGATCGCCAAAGGCATATGGTGCAAATACTGATCACATCAGTAAGAAAATTGTTTCTATCCCTGATTTGCTTTTCCTTTAAATAGGACATTCAGTCATAACTTCACTATAAAATTGATTTATTGTGTTGAAATAATTTCCGTAGCAGGGGAACTAATTTGATTGTGTAGCATAAAGAAAATGTATGTGGGACAATGGGGAAGAATAGAGCCAAAATGAATCCAATATATTTTAATCTCTGCAATACAGATTATATTTTCAATTAAGAAGCTTAACTTGCATGTGTTCGGTTGGTGGGAGCTTCCCAGAACACTTCCCCTTTGTGTTTATGGGTAATAAGTCACTTAGCATTAAGAAGGTAGACAATCATTAGCTCATGATCACCCAATTGCCTCCTGTTAATAGCAAAGTCAATGAACACAATCACTGTGGCTGTACTTGGGTAGTAAAAGTATAGTAAAAGTGGAAAATGGAACTATTATACTGGTAAATACAATATATTAGTCAGAATAAGGAAATCCTCAATTTCATCCTTGACAGACCACATAATGACTGATTCCAAAATCCATGGTGTTGAGAAGGTGGCTCTTGTACTTTCTGTGCCCTGATCTCCGGAAGCAAAGTAAAAGATAACAACACAGTCCAACAGCTTTGCTTTGTTAATTTCATCAAATACTGGCTTTGCAGTGGCCAGACTCTGGCCTTTGCTCCGTGGCTGTTCGCAGCTGATGTTAGAGGTGCTCACTCACAGCCTTGTCTACTTGTGCTGGATCTTGTTTAATCATGAATCAGCCCATCAAGCGGACCCATCCTCATCCTCGCCTTTTTACAGGTAGTGGAATCTGCCTGCCAGGCTCATTCTAACATGAATAAATAAGAGAAAACCCAGTCCCCTTCTGCACTCATCAGTGCTTGCAATTCCTCAGCAATTCTGTTCTCTTTCTTCCTCCCTGTAGCCATCTAAGGAGCAGACTATTCTGGGACTTGGCTTTGCCAACATTGGCCCTTTGACTCACCCTCGCCCCACTTTTGCTCTGAGATTAAAATAAAGAAATAAAGGGGTTGAGAGAGATCAAGAGACAGTGTGTGTGAATCTGGCAGGAAGAGCAGAGGCAGATGTGGAGTTGGTTTAAAAATCTATTTCAAGCCTTTCCAGAGGCAGGCTGGGAAGCACAGACCAGCCAGCACAGAGGGCCGGTGCTGCTGAAGAGCAGTCGTGTAAGTAGAACGAGATGCCCAGGGCTCCCTCATGTGCAGCCATGCGGCTGGGTACATGTCAGGTTTGATAGCATCAAATAGAACAGTGTGGACCAGGGTGGAGAACCTGGAATGAGGTCAGAGGCGGGAAAGGGAGGCGGGCCCTGTAAACCAAAGGGCAAAGTGAGGGATGGGCGGAAGCAGAGCTGAGTGACTGCCATGAACCCTAAAACTGGACATGGGAAGAGAAGCGACAGAGACAAAAGCAATAGCAAAGATGTAGCATTCATTAAGTTTAAAATCTGCCCGATCATCCTTCATTTGAGTTCTCATTTCACGTAGAAATTTTTATTAAGCCCTAGAGCAAGTCAGCCCCAGGTCCAACACACAGGAGCACCCAGTGTAGCATCAGAGGCAGAGGCCTTCCCTGATAGACTGCCCTTCCTTCTCCAGTTTCTGCAACATTTACACAAATTCATCGTTCAAATGTACCTTGACCCCACTGTCACCCCCATCTGCCCTGTTTTTCTGCTTTTCACAGCCAGCTTCTCTCTAGGTCACTGCCTTTATTGCCTCCCCAGCCTCCCTTACCACACTCCTAACGTCCACTGTGGGTAACAGTGATGTCCTTGTCAGCTAATGCTTGGCATCATGCTTGCAGGTCCTGGCCATGGTGGTTGATGTCTTCCTTTTGAAATACTCTTGTCCCCTAACTGCCACACCATGACAGTTGCCCTGGTTCCCATCTCTGAAATGTCTGGTTCCTCTTCTCTCTCCTGTACCTTCCCTTCCCTATTCTTTCTCTCTCCCCATCTCATCCCTTGAAGGATCCTTTTCTTCTGCTCAGAAGACATACAAGAGTTCTCCCATGCTCCCTTGGCTTTTCTCTTTTCCTACCTTAATCTGAAATCCCTTGTAGTGGTCTTGCCTCCATTCCCAAGGTTTTATTCATAAGAAGACTCAGATCAGGTTCCCAATGTTCCTCCCACCCTTGACTTTTTAGTTTATCTTGGTTCTCCTGGGTGCTGAGGTCCCAGAGGCCAAGCACAGGGCCTTACCCCTCACAGGTGGCGCTCTCAGCACACTTGCAAGGTGCCACTCATTCCTGTATCTTTGCACCAGGCAGAAGGCCTTACCCTCCTTCCTTCATTCAGCTTGTCATTCCTTCCCAACTAGATAGTTACTCGCACTTGCAGAACCCCCAGTGTGTTTAAAGAATGAGTGGATGAGGAGAGGCCAAGAGAGATTGGTGCATACATGATTTTTAAACCTAAACAAGTTGGCAAACTGTATCCTATGGGCTGGGGTGGTTCGACCTTCCTCTGTGTGAATGTGTGTGTTTCTGTGTGTGTCCAACAAGCTAAGAATAATTTCTACATCCTTACAGGGCTGGGAAGAAAGTCAAGTATCTCATGTCTCATTTTATTAGCACACAGTCACACCCATCCATTTATTTATTATCTGTGACTACTTTTATATAGCATTTGACTAGTTGAAACAGGGACCATGTGGCCCGCCAGGCCTAGTTTATTTACTATCTGGTGCTTTACAGAAGAAGTTTGCTTATCCATGGACCAAATTGTTCAGTATAGAAAATGTTGTGTTAATAATAGCAGCATTAATCATTTGCTGTGGACAATAATAATAATCTTCTGTTAACTGAAAGACTACCATGTACCAAGCATGGTATTGGGGATTTAAAAAAATACCTCACATATGGACTGTGCCTTCCTGGAGACAGGACCTGCCCACAGAAGACATAATAGTGCAGAGACATTAGAAGTCCCTCAGGTGGCTACAGCAGGGAGGAAATGTGACATTGGTAATTTGGACTCATGCAGGTATCATAGCTGCTAGATGCTTCCTCATTTATGTAGAGCAAGCTGCATAAGAGTTCCTCAAAAATGTCCACGTCGTAATTCCAGATCCCATGAATATGTTACGTGACCTGGCCAGGGATGTAAAGACTGCAGTTGGAATATGACAAACCTCTGCCATATTTCCCCAAGAATAAGACCTAACTTGAAAATGACCTCTAGCATGGTTTTTTTTCAGGACACTCATAATATAAGCGCCAAGTAAGCCCCAGTTAAGATCGTCAGCCAGATGGATGTATTTAGTACATCTGTTGCAACACATAATGGGCATATTGAATTATAAAATAACATTAATATATAATTGAATATAAATAAATAGCATTATTGACATGAACACTTAAGATAAATGATAATGTAAATTACAATTAAGTATAAACACCCAAGCGGTGCCTTTGTATGAGAGGTAAAAACCTATGGAAACAGGTGGACTCAAGACTTACCACTGAATGACCAATTAGTGTACAGACACAGCACAAGAATCATGTGTGCACTTGATAACAAAGAGACATGCTTTTGTCTGATATGAATCCTCGTATTTCAGTGTGTCATGTGTTGTAGCAACGCACAAAGAGCAGGCTACGTGGACTAGAAGTACTCATTTAAGGAGAGCTGTATTGCTGGACATGAGAGATGGAGGCCACTTGTTCTACAGAAAATGGAGTCGCAGAAAATTCAGGCCAGAATTTGGGGTTTGAAGAGTTAGGATGTTGTAACTATGTTTGAATAAATGCAGATTTGTGTAAATGATAAATTTAGATTGTTGTACATGAAAAAATAAAACATTACCTGAAAATAAGTTCTGTTGCATATTTTGGAACAAAAATTAACCTAAAACCTGGTCTTATTTTGGGGAAAATATGGTGGTAACTAGAAAAAAGGAAAAGAACTGGTTTTTCTGAGAAACTATAGTAGGAACTCAACTCTTCTGGCACTTGGGTTTGGCCAGTTGCAGACTTCTGACCTACAGAAGCAGAAGATAATAAATGCATCTTATGGAAATGTATTTTAGCAGAACAGGATGCTGGTCCAAGAAGATCACCACATCCTTTTCAAGCTTTTGGCTAAAAATTGAACACCAAGTCTGCTTTCTTCTTGCTTTGTGAGAAACCATGACTGCTCCCCTTTCCCTGACAGTCTTTCTTTCCATGGAGGACCAGGCAGGTACTGGTGCCTGCCTGCTGCCTCAGAAAAAAGTTGAAAAAAAGCAAGTCTATTGCATCTTTCTCTGCTTTAATTTGACATTTGGGGATTTCTCCTAAAGAGCAGCTTCATCAAGGTTTCCTTTATCTCAGCATAAATCATCGTTGTATTCCATGTAACTATATTTTTGATACTGCTTAGTATTTTAACAGAGTGGACCAACTCAACCTGCGTAATAAAGAAAGAGTATTTCTTTTCCCCACCAACCTCAGCTCTTCTGAAAGACTGCCTGACCTCATGCAGAGCTTCTTGCTTTCTTCTGGCCATCTGTCCTCCTTTAGGATATCCTGCTGTCTTCCTAGGACAGGGACATGGAAAGCAGAAAACATCATCAACCCACTAAGCATAGATGAGCACTGTGACTTCTGGTCCAGATGCTGTCACCAAATCTGGTGATGAATGTGTCAGCTGGTCACCCTACTATAAAGTTCAGGGATCCTAAAGAATAACCTAGTCAAACACTGAAGTTCATGGTTACTTTATTATTTTATTATTTATATTTATTTTATTTTATTTTAAAAATCAAAACAGAAAAAAGGATAGAAATAATACAAATTTTTAAATTAAGAGATTAACAATAGTTAATATATTGCATATTGCTATCTTAGAAATAGTTGTTCAGGTTACAAGATCTAGGCATAAAAAGTGATCAAACAATCAAACAGTGACAGTACAAACTGTTCTTTTTGATGAAGTAACAGAGATGAGCATTATAGCTACCTACCTTGCATACATACACATACCTACAGTTATTTATGTATACCTATATACACATAACCTTCTCCTTCCTTCCTTTTCTCCTTTCCCCTCATGGTTACTTTTTGACCCAGACCTCTCTCCAGGCCTACTCTCTTCCCTGCTTTCTACCTTCAGACCCTCTGTAGGAAGGAAAGTGTCCACATGTGCTTGCCTGTGTCCACCTGGAGTCCTGTGGCTCTGCCAGCTTGTACTAATAATACAGGGCAGACCATGCAGCTAGACCATATCATCTCCATCTTCCAGAGGGACATGATGGTGCCTGGCAAAGCTGGTGCCCCAGAACTTTGTGTCTGCTATAGCACAGTCTTATGGACTGAGTTGCTTATAAACAACAGACATTTATTTTCCACATTTCTGGAGGTTGGATGTGCAAGATGAAGGCCTCAGATTTATTGGTGGGAGCCAGCTTCACGGTTAACAGATGAGACTCTGGCTGTGTTCCTACATGGTAGAAGAGAAAGCAGAGCTTTCCCAGGCCACTTTTACCAGGCACTAATCCCATTCCTGAGGGCTTCATCCTCATGATTTAATCACCTCCTATGCTATCATTGGCAATGAAGATTTGGGCACGTTTTGGGGACACAGACATCAGACCAGAGCAGCTGAAGATGTTATCTTCTCTTTGCCATGTACATTTAATGACATGCTATTGTCCTGCTCTCTTTTTCCTGCCCTCCTTCCACTTTTTCAGAATGTCCCCTCTGCTGGCACTGTCCCTCTCTTGGATACTTCTGGTGCAAGACCGAAGTGCTTATAGTTTCTCTCAGTCAATTGTACTAATGCATAGGCAGACCTTTAAATTAGGGTTTTGTTGATGTATCTTCTATAAGCTGTAGTTATCCACAGTGAGCACTGTTGTGACAATACCAGGCAGATAGTTAAATATGTGGGGTGCTCCCTATTGGAGATGGGATCTGGGCTTCAGCCCCCTTTTTTCTATACCATGTAACCAATAAACCATGGAGTGCAGAGGAGAAGATGCAAGACTTGTCTTATTTCCTTTGCTGTCTACTAGTTAAGAAACCTTCTTGGGAAAGGGGTGAACCTCTTAGATCATAGGTTTCCTTCTATAAACTAGGGAGATTAAACATGTGAGCTCCTGGCTCAGCAGCTAACATGGAGAGGCTGCCCCATTGATGCTGCTTCTTCCTGGGAAGAACAAGGGCCTGTCTCTCTCCTTGGGTGTGTCTTAGCATTGAGCTAGTGTCTAGCTGTCCTCTTGCTGCTGGGTGATGCCAAAGCCAGCTGTAAACTAAGCCTCTGAGCCCAGCTTGTGAGACAGTGAGGTAAGGCATTAGCAGAGGAGGTAAGAACTAGCAGGGGGTTATTCACACAGAGCTGTCCTTAATTCACTGAGAGATGGGAGCCATGCGTTCCTTGGCTTAGTTGTGACTTGCTGGTTGTCACGGGATCAAGAAACAGCTGAAAAATGAAAATATTCTCAAGGCTATGGAGAAGTGTGATGTAGACCTGACTCACAAGAGCCCTTTTCGGAGGAGAAATCTGCTTCCATACTGTGAACCCTTGAGCCTCAGACAGCAAAAAATTGGGCTGAGCAGAAAGCACCTGCCATAAATTCAGTTGACAACCTACTACTCACTGTATCTCCTGGGAAACATGAAAGGGTTTCACTGTCATCTGCCTGCTGTTTCATACTTGTCATTAATCAGCCAATCACTAACACAGCCTGTCAATATTTATATTCAGCAGTGCCTGGAAACTGGGTTTCCCAAGGGGCAGATTGAAGACATGGCCTCCTTGTGGCCCCCTGAGGTTCTGGGGCAGAACTGTAGTATCTCAGGGCAACATTCTTTGTGGATCCAATGTGCACATGTGGCAGCTGAAGTCCTCTCTAACTCCAAGTCACACCTCTCTGGAGAAAGTCCTCTCTACTGTAGGGTCTGACCAAAAGCCACTTTCAGGTGCTTTCTTTAGAAACACTGAGGTGCCCATCCTCAGAAACAGGTGCAGCAAGCTATTCTCTCACCAAGTTGCTACCAGGTTCTGATCAAGAAAAGTTCCAGATCCAAGCCTGCCGCATAACCAGACATCTATGAAGCATGTCTTCATAGTGCACACAATCTGTTTTTGGGCTTTCTGAAGCCCTTTTCTGTCACGTGAGGTATTCTGCTGTTGCCTTGAATTGTTTTGTTTGAGGCAAGTGTGAAAGTGCATGGGAGACAAAATTCTGGAGGTGATAGTCATTATCAGCAACAGAACCCTCCAAACCTGGGCCTTGATGCTGGTTATGGTTTGGATCTAAAACGTACCCCCAAAGTTTCATGCATTTGCAATGTGGCTGGATCATGGGGGCACTATACTCAGTAGGGGATTAGTCATAGCTGAGTTACTGTTAGGAGATTGGTCCTGGTTAGAGGCAGGTTGTGGGGACATTATGGAAGGTTATATTCTTGTCTCTAGCTCTTTCCTTCTCTCTCTGTGCTTCCTGGCCACCTTACCAGGAGCAACTTTCCTGTGCTATACCATTCTCCCATGCTGTTTCTGCCTTGGCACCTGCTAAGCATGGGCTGAACCATGACGCTGTGAGCCAAAGTAAACATCTCCTTTAAGTTGCAGGTGTCATGAAAGTGACTAACACACTAGAACATAGGGTCAGGTTTTGGTCACTCCCCTTGGACACTGAACTCCTTAGATCTGTACATCTTACTCAACACAACCAAGGAGAGTTCTTAAAATATTTTATCTCCTCCACACCTCATATTGCATTGATTTCAACAAGATCTCTTTTCCCCTGTCTATTCTACTTACTTGGATATTACAGAACTCTAGCAGTTGTGCTTTTAATCAAGGTGAGCAGTGACAAAACACTTGTCCAAGCCATTTTGGAATGTGATTGTCTCAGGAAAAATCAATAGCCAACTGACTCATTATAACTTATCTAACTAGCTTCAACTCATAGCTGAAGTGCTTGAGAACAATATACAGACTTCTTAACATGCGCATTTTGCTTACTGTTGGCCAGGCAGTGTTCTAGTAACTCCATACAATTTTAGGTCATTTAATTGATGCCACCTAGGAGGCCACTGCACTCCTGTTATCCATTTCCCGGTTGAGGAAGCTGAAGAAACCTGGCCAAGTTATACACATATCACAAGGCAGTGGAGACATTAGATTGCGTCTTAGGCTGTTTATCCCTAAAGTCTCTGTTCTAACCATTGTGCTAACATGTCTCTCAACACCAAGGAAGGATTGAATTCCAGTCTCCCCGATGTCAAGCCAGGGCTTTTATTGAGTGAGAAAGCTCAAGGTCAATTGATAGCTGAGCTCTAGGATAGATACTGCCTATATGACTAGCAAAGGGAAGTGAGATCAAATGGTATTAACAGTAAAAGGTAGCACATTTTAGTTGAAAATAAGAACAGGTTAATGAATTATAGGCAGTAAAGAGTGGAAGCGGTCCTTAGGCTTTAGGGGTAGGTAGTCATATCTCTTTTCTTGAATATATTTGTTACAATGATAGACCATATCTTTAACTCTATGAGTAGATACCATAGGGTCTCTATTAAATTATTTAACTTAGATGTAAAAAGCAGCCATAAGTGACTTATAAATAAATAAGTGGGTGTGGCTTTGTGTTAGTAAAAAGTTTTTTACCAAAAAAGGCAAAGGGCTGATTCTGGAATTTTGACTGTACTTTCCCGATCTCTGGGATATGAGTCTGTACAATTTTCTATTGCTCTGCTAGGGTTTTAATATGGTACAGAGAATGCTGGCTCCATCATTTAATGTGCTGGATCACACTATTTGCAGTGAAAAGAAAATCTCACCTCTTTAGTGTAGACGAGAGGAATTAGGTAAATATGAGTGACTCTTTAGGTACATTTTATTATTATTATTATTATTATTATTATTATTATTATTATATGGGGAAGATCATCATTGTTCATCTCCTGAACTCTCATGGTCTACTTTGCTACAGTGAACAGAGGAATTTGGAATCAGATGTTATGACAGGCTTAAAATAAGCGTATATCCTCCCCACACACAAAGAGTGTATCCCTGTTAATGGACAGTGCCACACAAGTGGATTGCAAGACAGGGGCTTCCAAAAAGTCAGTCTGTCCTCTGTGCAGCTTAGTATTTCTTGCTTTACTTTTCAGCCTCCCCTCCATAAAACTGTCTTTCCTCATGACCCAAATACTCAGAACAGCACTTTTGCCAACCAAGGAGTCACCCTCTCTAAGGCTGGTGATGGGCTGGGTGAGATTGTGAATGGTACCCAAAAACAAGTTTGCCCTCAGGGTTTGAGGCTGTCTGTGATCAGGGAGGAAAACAGTAAATGTACTGTGGTTATCAGAGTTCTATTAATGATGCGGGGACCCCTCACCCTTGGATAATCTCTCTCCAATGTGAAAATGAACTCTGAATATGATGCATTGTCACTTGTATGATTATGTCACCTTGCTTTGAGAAGGGAATCTCACAGGTACAGATAAGGTCACTAATGCACTGACTTTATGAGATTATGTGGTTGGCTCTAATGTAATCACACCAGTCCTTGCAAAGGAGAGTTTCCTCTGGCTGGAAGCAAAAGAAGGAAGTAAAAGATTAGAATCTTAAGAACTGTTTTGGCCATTGTGTGTAAGGTGATGGAGGAGGCTACAGGAAGAAACCTAGGTCACCTCTAAGAACTTCCAGTCACCAAGGGAACCAGCACCTCAGACCTACAGCTACTTTGACTTCAGTCTTCTGAACTCTAAGCCGATCCCCACTGAACTTGAATCAGAACTGTGAGATCATCAGTGAATGGGATTTTGCTTTGTTTTAGTTTTGGTTTGTTTAGTTTTTGTTTAGGTTTGAACCCAGGGCCACCCGCATCCTAGGCAAGCATTCAACAGCTCTACCCAGGCTTTTTTTCTTTTTTCTTTTTTTTTTTTTTTTTTGAGACCGTCTCACTGAGTTGGCCAACTGGTCCTGCCTGAACTTTGTAATCCTCCTGTCTCAGTCTCCCAAGTAGCTGAAATTACAATTGTGTACCACCAAACCTGGCTCAGTGAGTATTTTTAAACCACTAATTTTGTGGTAATTTGTAAGGCTCCAAAGGAAAACCTAGCCAGATGGCAGGCTCCTAGGCAAGCCCTCGGCCAAGGGCAAACAGAAGTCCGGGGCTGATGTCCTATGTCTGCAGCACCAGTAGAGAACAGTCTCAGAACTTGAACCGATACGTCACTGGGCCACCTCTGTCCACATTTGGAAGTGAGCCTTGTCTATGAAAGTGGTTGACACTTGCTTATGTCTGCTACAGGAACAAAGAGTTGAAACCTCAGGTCCCATATATTCAGTAGCAGAATGCTAGTAATTCTGAACAGTCCTGAAGTCAAAAAGCTGAAAACTCAGCTGGGAGACGTTTTTGTAAGTGCTTTGACAAGAGCAGACCTTTCTAGAATGTTAGTCCACTAAATTCCCCTTTGCTCACTAAAGTTTTTCAGAGACCTTTTGACACATAGAAGGCAATGAAGGCCTTTGCCCTATCTATCTTTATCATGCTTTTGGTGGGGGGGGGTACTGGGCATCAAACTCAGGACCTTGCTCTTGCCAAGTAGGCACTTCTGGCACAGAGCTAAGCCCCAGCCCCACACTTTTGACAGTAGCTGCTATCCGTTGGACAGCTGATACGTTCAAGCTCTTTACAAACACAGTTTCCCGAGAGCTGCACCCTACTGCCTCTTCTGCCCAGAGCCATCAACTGATTTGACCAAGACTGCATAGCCCGTACCTGACAGCACATGGTGGCACCTCCGGGTTCCTACTCTTTCCATTTCTCCACTTTTGTGTGTTTTTCCCCAAGTTCGTCTCACACAGAGATCCACTGGCCCAACCAGGGAAAAACTAAGTGAGTGGTGAATAGAAGTTTCCAGACACCAGTGAGGATAGGAAATGTGAAAAATGCCACCAGCTCTGAAGAATGCCAAGTCTCTGTTCTCAGAACACTCTCAGGCGCCCAGGCCTCAGAGTGGCAGAGAACCTTGTCCCATTTTTAGCCTGTGGCAAGTGAGCCTCCAGCAAATTACATTAGCTTGCTAAATGATTAAAGTGCCCTTAAGCAAGTCTTGAAAATGAACCATAATAAATTCTAGGCATCCCTGGCATAGTCTGAGCGTGAACAAACTGGAAAGAAGGTTTCTCTTTTGTTCACCCAGTTTCATTTTATAATTTCTTTCTTAAACCATATAGGTCTGTTGAGGTGCTGGGTTCTTTAGGTGGATCCACTTATTCTATACTTTATTTTGTTGAGGGTCCTTTACTGGGTGCCCTGGGGAGTCACAGTCAGCACAGGTGTGCCCTCTAGGCCTGCAGAGGACATCAGGGCACGTGGCATGTGGCTGGCCACCCTCCTGTGCAGTCATGGAGAAGTGGCCCACTAGAACCACTGCGGGCTCTGGATGGATGGCTTTTGTGTTTGTCAGCTTCCTTTTTGTGTGTCTGTGCTTTTTAATGCCACGCTTATGCCTAAACAGATCTGAACAGCCTAGTGCTTTGGGGAGTCAAGTCCAAATGTCCTTATTCCTGGGTGTGTTATTGTTAATCTTTTAAATTATTGAACTGAGTCACACTGATGGTACAGATGTAGACCAAAAAAATCATTACTCCAACTGCCACAGTTTCTGGAAAATACTATTTCTGTTCCTTCATTATGAATATATAATTAAAAATTATCATTTTAACCATTTACAAGTATATGGTTCAGTGGCAGTAATTATATCCACAGCGGTTTATGTGCATCACCACTGTTACCAAAATGGTTTGTCATCTCAGTCAGAAATGCTTGATCCTCAGTCCCATCTTCATCCCCTTTCCTGCATATCTGCAGCTCGGGAAATGCTGCATAGTTAAGGCACCATACACACCCTCAGGCTTTGGCAGAAAAGTCATCCAAGGTTTTCTTGCCTCCTCTGTCCTTCAGCCTGCCCTGGTCCTTATCTCACTTAGTGTTTGGGGAATGACAGGGAAAACTTAGGCGGGCCCCTGAAGAGTCGGCCCTGAGGTGCTGCTGGAGGAGTCTCTAGGGGGACCCAGAGTCCTGCTTTATTTGCCTTGGTTTTTGCTTAGCCTGAGGCTCCACACTCCACAACCTGCCTTCACCAGCAATGGAGACTTCTCCCTTGTGCCCCATCAAATGTCAGGCGGAGGCTCAGTGATGTAGCCCGTGAAGTAAATTCACCAACAGACAAACAATACAGGAAAGGAAGAGTTTATGTAGATCACTGAATACACTGTCAAGAGGGACAGCAGAAGTGTTTCCAAGAGAGGAATCCAATCCTGAAGTGAGAGTGAGGAATTAAGGTTTTTGTTAAGGAGATACAGATGTGGGAAACAGTCTGAGTTGGAAAATGTAGATATGTTAAGAATGCATTTTCAAGGCATCCTGTCCTTCATTAATCTTTCAGTTATTATAAATTGTCAGGAACATCTGTACTGTAAATTGTCACTTAGGCCTCACAAAAAGACTCGACTTAGTTGAGGATATCTGTATACCTTTAGGGCAAATATATAACATTAGCTCAGGTGAGGAAAGGGTGGTTTTTATATTTACTTTTATCTTAAGATGTTTTTAATTCCTCAATACTGCAGTGCTTCCTGACTGTCCTGTGTATAAGAATTTTCTTTTTTCTGTATCTTTAACAACTTTTATTATATTCCCTCTTTTTTGTTATGGTCATCTGCAACTCAACATCTGACTAGAATAAGGTGATATCTCATAGAAATTTTGATTTGCATTTTACTGATTGGTAATGTTAAGCAATTTTTCATACATCTTATTGGCCACTTCCATGTCTGCTTTTAGTAACTGTCTGTAGCCAGGGATATAGCTCAACCACACAGGCACAGCTCCTGCCTGGCAAGTGCAAGGTCATGAGTTCGATTCCTGGTGCCAAACAAAAAAATACTGTCTGTTTTGACCACTTTTTCATCACACTATTTGTTTTTATGATATTGAATTGTTTCAGTTCCTTATAATTTGGATATTAATGCAAAATTGTCAGATATATAGTTTATAAATATTTCTTCCCATTCTGAGTATTGTCTCTTGGAGAAAAGACTTAAAAATTCATGATTTTTAAGACTATAACACTGAGGTGGCCCAGTGCTGTAGCACTCTGGGAGGCTGAAGCAGGAGTTTCTCAATTTTGAGCCTAGCATGGACAACTTGGCAATTTCACAAGACCCTGTCTCCAAAAAAAAAAAAAGGCCCACAAGGAGGTGGGGGTGGAGTGGGAGGAGCTTAGTGTAAAAGCACTGGGTTCTCTCTTCAATATAAAGTAAGTGATAAATAAATAGATATAATGTAACACTGAAATAAGACCTCGTCAAGACAAATTGGTGCCCTAGCAGTACAAGTGGAGGGAACCTGTCTTTTTGGTACTACCTTCTCCTTTGGTGTTCGGAGTGACCTGTTACCTCTGCTAGACTTTGGAAATGGATTTTTAAAGTGTTTTTGGATCACCAAGTTTCATTTCCTGACAACCTAGAATTAGATGTATACCCCCACGTCCACCACCAAAAAAAGAAAAATTCTCCAAAGACATTTGTAAAGGACAGAGCAGAATTCAATCATAGCTTTTTAAGAATTAGCAGATGTTCTTTAAAGTGCAAGTGGAGGCTCACTATCCCTGCTGCTGTCCTGGGGAAGGGGCCTTGGCAATCTCTAAATTGTAAGTGAGTGGATACAGCTGTTTCATAAAACTTGATACCACTATTGAATAGCTATAAAGAAAAATATATATATATATATATATATATATATATATATAAACATGTGCTAATGAGGATAATTTGAAACACTCATGTTCCATTGGTGGAAATGTAAAATGGTGTAGTCACTCACCATGGAAAATAGTATGTGGGATCCTTCAAAGTAGAACTACTATATGATCTGGCCATACCACTTCTGTATATGTAGCCAGAAGAATTGAAATCAAGGACTTGTAGAGATACTTGGATAAACACAATATGGTGACTACATGCAATAATATTACTCAGCTTCAATAAGGAAGGAAACTTGTAGTAGTGGTACCAACATAGATGAAACTTGATGTTTTGTTAATAAGAGAAATAATAAACCACTCACAAAAAGATAAAGTGATCCCACTCATATTTGATACCTAGAGTTGTTAAATTAATATAGACAGAAGGCAGAATTGTGGTTGCAGGGGCTGGGTGGGGTGATAGGGGCTTCTTGTTTAATGGGGATGAGTTTCACTTTTTTTTTTTCCTTTGGACAGGGAATCGAACTCACAATCTTGCACTTGCCAGGCAGGCACTTTGCCACTGATCTATATCCCGACCATGAGTTTCACTTTTGCAATATACGGAGTTGTATGAATGGATGGTGGTGATCATTGTACATCCCTGCAAATACACTTAATGCCACTGAACTGTACACTTAAAAATGGAAAGATTTATGTATATGTATTCTACCACAATTTTAAAAAAGGTTTTAAAAAAGCTTCAGACAGAAAAAATAAATTTGGAGCCACTGTTTACTGATCCCTGATTCACAGAATAGAGAAGGCCATTGTAGCCAGTGTGGGAAGCATGTTTTCAATCAGGAGAGCCTTGGGCTCCTGTTGAATTGCAACTGTGACACATTCCAGACAAGTCTTAACTGTGGGGACAATAAAATGATTAGGGGTTGCCCGGGACTAGGAAGGAGGGATGAATAGGTAGAGCACAGAGAGTCGTTTAGGGTAGTAAAAATACTTTTTATGATACTGTGTCATTGCATGTCATTGCACATTTCTTAAAACCCATGAAATGTGCACTGCCAAAAGTGAGGCCTAATGGGAACTATGCACTGTGGGACTCTGGGTGGTAACTAGCATTTGGGTGTCAATAGAAGTTCATTAATTTGCACAGAGGTACCACTCTGCCAGGGAATGTTGATAATGAGAGAGGCTGGATGTGGAGGGAGTCAGGATAAATGAGAACTGTACTTTTCACTCAGTTTTGCTGGGAAACTAAAAAAAACATTGTTAAAAAGTAAAGACTTTTAACAACACTAATGCAGGATGGGAGGTACAGATTGAACAACTGTAGGCAAAATATACTAATAGTTCAAGGTGAGTGAAGAGTCTGTTATCGTGCTATCTTCATTGGTATATGTTGGAAATTATCCCGGATACAATCTGTAACCAAAACAATTGTAGGGATTTATTTGCATCATTCTGGCCACATTGACTGAAGTTCCTAAGAAAGGCAGTGTGATATGTGGCAAGAGTTTGCCTTCAGTCCAGGCCTGTCTTCTCTTTCCAGAATATGAGCATCTGTCCCACCAAGCCTCAGTTTCCATGTGTAGAATATCACACGGCTCATAACCCAGAAGGCTTGCAAGCATCAAAACACATGGATTATATGAAAGCCCTGTAGTGCCTGGAACAGAGAAGGGCCTTGGTACACACCAAACTGCAGAGCAGCGGGAGAAAGAAAATGAGACCCAGTGCTCAGGATTACCGGCCTGTAGCACACAATGACTCCTTGGTCACAAGTACTGTTAGAGGCACAGATGGGACTAGAGTGTGAGTCCTGTGTGCCACTGCGCTGCCTTCTTGAGACTTCTGTATTCCTATAGCTGATAGAGGGGACTGAAACTCCCGACCTACTAGATGCCCAGTATGAGTTCGTGTTCTCTAAAATCAAAGAATGAATTTTAGGAACAACGGAAGTTAAGAGCAGAATATATTTATTGAGAGAAACAAAGCTTCTGTCTGAGAGAGAGGGGTCTTGAGTGGGTTGCTGAGTACCCCACCTTCTCTAGGGATTTTTGTTGAGCAAAACATAAGGTGAGGTGGGTCCAAGGTAGGAAAAAATGGGAACTTGCAAGGCAGACAGGCATGAGATAGAACAGAATGATGGTCAACCAATAAGATTATGAGTGTAATTACTCAGGTAAAATTGATTAAATTGGGATCAATTGGGATTAAATTGGTATTAAATGGATTAAGTTGGGATCAAATGGAGAGCAAGTGGACATGAATACAGAATAGGGTCTTAGCCAGTGAGGCACTGGGTTAATGGTTCCTCTGGCTTCCTCAAGGTGATGGATTTAGAATATCAGTCCCTGATGTTTATATTTAGGATGTCGTTGCATTTGTTTTATCTTGAGCTCTGGCCCACAGCAGAGGTGTGACTCCCCCAAATTTTCAAGATATCTGGTCTTCTGCACTGGCTACTCCAAGGGCCTTGTCCTATCTGACTGCCTATAATACTTTTAATTAACTCAGCTGCCTATAATGTAGGCATCTCAGCTGGGACTGTTTCTACCAGAGCTGGCCATCAGAAAGGCTCAGTGTAGTTTGGGTCTTAGGAGTTTGATGGATGCTTAAACATTGATTGATTTGAAAAAGAAACTAGGAAATCATCATGAAAAGAAACTAAAGCTAGTACACACAGGAAATAGTGGCAGTTGATTAATTAAGCTTCAGGGCTTCTGCCCACAAATGTCCCTTCCCAGCAGTGTCCTCAGACTCCACCCCCACATCCCATTTTCTACTTACAAATGTATGTAAATTCTCTATCCCACATTCCTGGGTGCTTATAATGTGGCCCCAAATGATCCTCATTCCCAGAAAGTTCTGTGACACGGATCCTTCTACTCTTTCCCAAAACCCAAAGACTGGAGCAGGTCTCTCTAGGTCCCCATCTTCTGTACATTATTCACTGTTCCTGCTCTGGGGGCTTTGTTAGAAGTCAGCTCATCTATATGCTAGGCTTCCGTTTCCACCAAAGGTCCCATGATGCGAACCTACTGGCCCTGTTTAGTCACTAAATCCGCAAACAAGCTACACTGCCAACTGTGGGCTGTGCTAGAGGACTGAATAGCTGAAATGAAACATTCATTATCTCTCTTTCCCATTTAATTGAAGTGACATTCTCTGCATCTCTTTTATCACTTCACCTCAAGTTCCCTCTTCTTCCCAGCATTCCTGAATTATGCAGAAATCATTTGAAGGCAGAGTTCCAACTACTATCATTTGACTCATTGTCCTGCAGGAATGGAATCTGTCACTTTTAATTTGCTTCTTTTTTCCACCCATTTTGGGCAAAACATTTTGTTAAAGATGTATCTTCTTTTCCAAAGTGACCTGTTTTAATGCCAGAAGTATTTAAATGCCCTCATGTTGAATGGCACAATCTAATTATGTAACTTAAAGTAAGTTTAGGGGAGGAATAAAAAAAAAAGGTCCACAGCTTCAAAATTTGAGAAATGGAGCTTTATGTCTCACTGGAAGTTCAGTGCCTTTCTCTATATTTTCCCCTCTTTAACAGTGAGGCACCGCATCTTGAATTTTATGGGCAGCAAACACTGTGTAACAGAAATGCCAGAAATGCCTGAAGCTCCATCATAATAAAGTCATTTTAGTGCCTGTGATTGTGCCAGGAGCTTGTAATAGTTAAATTGGTTTCTGATTACTTTTCACTTGCTAAGTTCCCGTCTTTTCAATTAACACATAATTATTTAGGACTGTGCTACTTTTATTGTTTCACACATCGTATCCCAACAGGCAGCTTTTTGGGGGTGCTTTCCTGTTGGAGCTATAAGTCATCCCCAGCCCTTTTTGTGCAAGGACGGAGTAGCATGTGAGTCAAGAGGCCACCTGGATGTGAGACTCTCTAGAAATGCCACTCTGTAGAGAGGCTTAGCGCTCAGCAGGTGTCTGCTGCCTGCAGGACCTCACCGTGCCACCTTTACCCCACGTCCTGAAGATGTGCAGTGTGTGCACGCCATGGGCCCGTCTCCCTTTTGCTAAATGTGACTTAAAATCTTATAAAGTATCAGTGGAGATCAGCAGTGTTCAGTGATTATCATGCAATGATAGCTGTCATCTTCAATCTCAAAATTAAGAATGGAACAAAACCGAGATTCAAAGTTCTTGCTTGGGAGCTTAGAAGGGACCAAAGCGTAGTGCTTTCATCTGTTGGCAGAAAGTGTGAGAATCTCAAGAACTTGCCATTTCTTTTGGTTCACTGTCACATTTAATCTATTTTAAATTGGAAAATAATAATTTAACCTATATAGGCAATACAGTCTGATGTCATGATCTGTATGTAATTTGTGGAATGATTAGATCAAACTAACAGATCCGTCACTTCACATTTTTATAATGTCTTCCGTGTTGAGCAATTTTCTGAAGGTCATGTACCTAAATGTTTATATGGGTATGAAGACATTGATTGACATTTAGATAAAGCAGGATTAAGACTTTAATTGCATTTCATTGTATGGAGGAATTTGTCAACTACAATTAAACTCATATATGACAATATCAGGATTTAGCTGAATGTTGTTTTTCCTGTGAGCTCCCCAGGAGCTCACCTGGTTAAATGTCCAGGTCAGAAGAGATAGTTAGAAAAACTTCCTAGGTTGATTTTTTTTTGTTTGTTTGTTTTTTGTTTTAGAGGAATAAAAGCAAAACAGAAAAAAGGGTAGAAATAATACAGAATTTCAAAAAAATAACAGTAAGAAATGCCTAGTCAAAAAGAAATAAGAAATCACTTGTTGGTAAATTACATATTGTTATCTTAGAAGTAGTTTTTCAAGTTACAGAATCAAAGCATAAAAAGTGGACAAACAATGACAGTACAAACTATTCTGTTTGATGAACTAACAAGAAGTTAGTAGTATGGTTGTCTATCTTGCACACTTAAATATACATACAGTTATGTCCTTTAGAGCACTTTCCTTCCCTTTCATTATTATAATATCTGTTATACATTTTGGATCTTATTACTCTTTCAGAGACAATATGATATGTATAAATGTGAGTCTAATTTATTTCACTTATGAGAATAGTCTCAAGTTCCTTCCATTTACCTATAAAAGCCTCAAGATCATCCTCTTTTATAGATGAATAATATTCCATTGTATAAAAATACATCTTTTTCACCCATTCTGCAGTTGATGGGCATTTTGGTTGTTTGCAAGATTTAGCTCTTATAAACTGGGCTGCTATAAACATGAGTGCACATATAGCGCTGTGACATGACCTTTTCAATTTTTCTGGGAAAATAGCCAGGATGGGAATAGCTGGATTGAATGGAACTTCCAATCCTACTTTTGTTTTTGTTTTTTTTTGGGGGGGGGGTATTTTTGGTACCAGGGATCAAACTCACAACCTTGCGCTTGCCAGGTAGGCGTTTATACCACTGAGCTAAATCCGTGGGTGCCACAATCCTAGTTTTTTGAGGAATCTTCCATATTGGTTTCCACAGTGGCCACCCCAGTCTACACTCCCACCAACAGTGGAGCAGCGTTCTTTTTTCCTCACAGCCTCACCAACATTTGTTATCAGTTGATTTCTTGATGGCAGCCATTCTTTGTGGAGTGAGATGAAATCTCTATGCTATTCTTTTGCTTAGTTATATAGTCTTGGAAATGACCTGTTTCCATATCCCATGGGCTCCACATTTTTAAAAAGTGGCTTATGTTTTAACAGGTTTGATAAGCATCCTATTCTGACTTCCCTGAGACAGGAGCAGGTTACCCAGAACAGGGAGATTCATTTCTTTTCATTGGGATATTAGAAATAAAACTGGAGATATAGCTCCATGATAGAACACTTGGTTAGTATGTGTTAGGTCCTGGGTTCAAACCTCAGCACTGCATAGAAGCCAGGGAAAGAAAGAAAGAAAGAAAGAAAGAAAGAAAGAAAGAAAGAAAGAAAGAAAGAAAATAAAACTTGGTTTCTCAGTCTGATTAGGCATTTTGAATATTTTTAGGACATCATTTACTTCTGATTTTTTCTGCATTACCTATCTGTATGATTGTTTTTTTTTCTTCTAAAGTTTTACATTATAAACAAGTTCTTCCATAGATTAAAAGTGATTCTAAAGAATTGCATTAAATGCAGGTTTGTCCTTTTTAATCATTTTGACCATTTGGGATAGCATTCATGAAATCATTTAATTCTCCCATCCTTAGCGTTGATTTTTAGAAGTCACCTAATTCTTCTTGTTCAGGATAAGAAGGAACTTGTTTGGTTCATAGAGTGATTGATATTTTCCCCTGGAATCTCTGATTTTTCTGGAAGGGTAAAGCAGCACCTGTCAGTTCTATTTCCTCTATTCAGCTCTCTGTTCCCTGCAAGCATCTGTCTCCAGACCCATGCATTATGACTTGCCTGTATGCATTACATCCTGATGCTTACATATCACCATGCTGATTGGGAAAATGGAAACTCGGATTGCCAGAGAGAGGATTCTACCATCCTGAGGGTACAAGCTCGAAGTGTTTGTTTTTCTTTTGGTGGGCTGGTGGGAAGACCTGGACACACACTCTGGCTCATAGACATCTATGAACACAGCTATAAACTAGAGGTTCCTTTGCCCTGGGCATTTCAGAACATGCACAGTGGTGAGGGATCCTTCTAGATTTACTGGGGAACCCAATATTTAAAAGAAAAGATTCTTGCCTTCAAGGAACAAGCATCAAGAGAGAGAAGGAGGAATGCCCAGCCACAGATACAAAAGCCTAAAAAATCTGAATAACAAAAATCTAAAAAGAGTTGAAGCCACCACAGAAAATAGGTATAAACTGCAGAGACTCTAGGAAAGCAAGAGGCTTCCAAATACTCTTGATACCCCTTTCCTCCAGCTGGAGTCAGAGCCTGATCTGTAGGCAAATCCACCTACTTATTCTTCATTTGTTCCTGTGACAGTTACCAAGTAAGCATGTGCCTTTTTGCCAGGTGCTGAATGGGCATTGAGGGCACTTAGAAAACAACATGGCCACTACCTTTAAGATCCTCACCATTTGTACACAGTCAGGAGGCTGATTACACCAGTGTCCGGCACAGATACAGTTATCAGGAATGCAAAGGGAAGCCCATTTGTACCCCACAGTCCCTCCAGTTGCCTGCCTGAAAATTGATTGTGATCTTGCTGCATGGAGCTCAGCAGGAACCCTTCATTTAAGTCTAATACAGTATACTGTCCTCTCGCCAGCTGCATGACTTGGCTTCTGTTCCTTTTTGAATTCCTCCTTAAAGGCAATTGTTATGCAGATGCTTCTAATATGATTTTTAAATTTATGTTCTCCAGTTTGACATTTATTAGAAATAGCATATGAATTATATTGGGTAATAGATATTCTTACCTAAAAGTTAGTCTCTATTTGTTTCTTTTTGCCTAGTTAGCTAATTGATTTATCTTCAAGTGGACTTAGGGGAATAGCTAGGTTTTTAATCCCATCAGGTGTAAACAGTAGGATATTATTTATGTATTCCCTGGATGGTTTTATGCAAGTGATGCCCCTCTAATGCATCAAGCTTGAGCTTCATCTGATCTTTGTTTACTGCACTGATTATGGTTTTTATCTGATCTTTCCTTTAGTTTTCCTCTTGCAACTTGCATTCTGCGTTATTTGTTTTTCGTCTTCGCTTTTTAAAAAATTTATAGAGAATCTAAATTATAGAATCTATCTCTCAGCACTGCTCTTTCTCAGTTGACAGTTCATTAAAAAGTTTTTGTTCAGCCTTCATATTATTTCAGCATGACATGTTTTTTAAAAAGTCATTTTGAGAAATCTCTTTATTTAACTAGCTGAAATTGCTCCAGAGCTTAATTAGAAGTAGCATATTGCAACTGTTTGGGTGCTATCTTGAGGCAAAATAATTACTCTGTAATAATAATGCATATTCTAGTAAAGTTGTCAGTATTGTCATAGAAGGCTGGAAACTGTCTTCCTAGAGCTCATAAGGACCCTAGGGTACTCTTGGAAAGAGCCAAGTTTTAAAGCTCAAGAAAAAAAATTGAAGAAAAATTGTTCTGGTCATAAGCTCAGTGCTCTTGAGTGTGATGGGAGCCCACCCTTGTAATCACAGGAAGTTGTGTTCCACTGGCTGTTGGAGCAGGCAGTGTGATTCCTGGAAATAATGCAGTGCATATCCCAGTGGCTATCTGCACACAGTTGCCAAAGGGGTAAAGTGGACCATAATCTCTTTTACCTCATGTCCTTTATGTCACAGGGCTGAACATGTCCTAGTGGACCCCAGCCCAAGACCATAAGACTGAACAGAGTTGCTAGTCATCAGATAGATGGATAGATAGATCATGTCCTGAATTCTGTCCTGGGTCTTATATTTGTTTGTCAGAATGCCCAGTTGTCCTCTGTTCATCTTTACCAAAAACAAAGTCAACTACAAAATTCAACTGGAGCTATTTTTCAAATTTAATTGGGTGACCTATATTTGCAATATCTACCAGTCCCATGGCTGATGGATGTTGCTGTCCAATCTTGGCTCCTGGTCAATCGACAAAACAGTGATCTCTGTGGCCCTCCATTAAGAGTTACTTAAAAACACTAATTCCTCCATTCTGGATGTATTTTAATGACTGCAGAAAAAGCTCTACAACTCCTGTAACTGAGATAGCAAATTGTAGCTTGGACCATGTGGCCCACCAGTGTAGGTTCCTGCCTCCCCCTGATGGGCTTCCTGATGAAGTCTGCAGAGATCTTCTGTAGAGCTCTGTGCTGGAGGAGTGACAGAAACTGCTGTGACAGTAGGTGTTGGTAGAAGATGCCTGGGGCCAGTACTGATAGAGTCCACTTTACAACCCCAGGTGGTGAATCTCCTCCCAGGGTCACTGCCCTTTAGCAGCTCTGGGATAGCAGGACACAGCCAACTTCTCTAGGCATGCTTAGCTAAAGAGATTATGTCGTCAGATAGCAGAAGTTACCACTAAGTAAGGTAGATTCTTACACTCCAGGTTGCTTCCTGCTAAGTAGGGAAATGTAATTAAGTTTATTATCTGTGACCTGATGCTAATTCTTCTAGCATGCTTGCCTTGTGCAAAGGAGAGGGCGATTTACAGTGAAGTGGCTGGACTGAGCTTTATTATTGTTAACACTTTCAAGGGTTATAAAACAAATCTACTGAGAGAACAAGCTTGAGACAGTACTTTGGAGTCATTTTGTGACAGCCCAAATTGAATATTTCATCATAGAAAAGTACTGTCAAGGTGTTGAAGAATATTATTAAAATTGTATAATATCAATGAATCAAATAATTAAAACCCCTGCTGAAATTGTCAGACACTTTCCTATTGACTTTTGCCTTTTTAATTTTCCTTTAACAAGTGTGATTAAAATTAACACGTGGTATATGGGTCAGATGATACTAAAGTAAGCTACAGCTCCAAACATAGTGATACTGAACCAAAACATCCCAAGCCTGCAAGCTTGTGTCTTAAGTGTGCTTTCAGGCCCGGGGGTTTAGCTCAGTGGCACAAGTGCCTACTTGGCAAGCACAAGTCAGAAGTTCCATCCCTGGTACCAAAAAAAAAAAAAAAAAAAAGAGTGCTTTCAAATTCATAACTTAAACAGGCCAGCTAAGCAAAGATAATTTAACACAATAACATTATGACATTTCAACTTTAGGGCAGCATTCTATTTGTACATTTTATTTTTTTTTAATTAGATATCTTTTTTTTCTTGATACTTTTCAAGTGTTACTTTCAGGAGCTATTATTTTGATCTGTTTTCTTCATTTTGCTTGTGCTGATTTCCATGATTAATTTGGAAAATATGTATATCTAATTCTGTGAGTTTCTCATGAGCAAAACCTCCCAAATTTGCACAGGACAAGGGAGACTTGGCTTGATCCAAAAACCCCAGACAGTGTAGGGTGTAGCCAATTGAAATGCCAAGCCCACCAAGGTGCCAGAGCCTAATGTGTAATTATGTTATTTTCTCTTGATCTTTCAGAGTCTTCCTGAGAGCAATTAATCAGTATGCAGATATGCTGAACAAGAAATTTTTGGATCAAGCCAATTTTGAGCTACAGGTAAGAGAAGAGGCAAGCACATCCTTTGTGGAGGAATCATGGTAAAACAAATGGCTAGTGAACACTAGTAGTTTATTTCTAATCTTCGAACTTAATTGGTCTCCCATCCGAGGTGTGGAAATAGAATTTACAATATATGTTATCGGAAGCCAGGAGTGAAAATTATGCCTTGAGGGTGTTTGCTCAATTTAGCAAGTTAGGAGATGGAGCTATTTAAGAGAGAAACCACTGAATCAGAGTGACAAGGAGGGACTCTCCAGGCAGACAGGCTCCTGACCCAGTGTGCGAGGCTGCCAAGTCTGTCTTATTCCTAAGGCATGGAGAGTAAGGGGTCAGTGGAGAAGCTGGCTTGCTTCACTGAGCTCAGATCTAGAACTTTTTCCCCCTGATTATTCTACCGACTTTCTGCTACTTGTTATATTCCCAAACCCAAAATCTTCACCAGGTGGTTAATCAGTTTCAAAAATGCCTATTAGGTACAGGCAACATGCATGGGTGCATGCATGCATGCATGGTGCATGTATGTGTATTGTGTATCCACAAGGATTGATTTTTGCCTGGCATGATTTTCATGCATTGTGCATCTGGGATTTGTGGTTCTTGGTTCATTGCTCTCTGCAGGCATACCTGCTAATAATGATTTTATTTGTCATTATTAGTACTTAGAATATTTTACTGAAGTTTGCAACTAAAAAGGAATCATCCAAATGCTAACAATATATTTTATTTCCTGGGTGGGATTGTTCTCTGAGGAGGAACTTGGAAAAAATACAGTCAATGAATGGTCCAAAAATGTGTTACCACATAACAAAAATTAGATGCCCATATACTCTCCCATTTGAATTGCCTTCAAAAAATTTGAAGGTAATACTTAGTATAAAAAAGTATCTGTGGTCTTTTTTTTTATAAATTTAACTGTTTCAGTTTTTCATTTATCAGTATTATAGAATTAGATGACAATATAGTAAGCACTAGACATCTAGATGTTACTTTTTATAATTTTATCATTTTATATGCTTAATGCTCGTCTTCATATGTCATAAAGAGATACATCCTCACCGTAAAATATTTATGCAAGGTAGATCAGTATACCAAGTTAAACATAAAACACTCCTTCTAACCCTTTTGCAACTCTTGTTCCCTCTCTGCAGGGGTAACGTAAAACTAATTGTTGTGTGCATTTACTAACACTTTAATCATTTGTATGGGCCTATGCATGTTTTGTATTTGCTTTTAAAATTGGTTCCTACCCTGTGTTTTATAGTCCTGTCATTTTCCACAATCCAAATATAACAACGTACACTGAGCCATTTCTGCACTGATGACCTGCAAGCTTTTGTGGTTTTTCATTATCCTAAGCCTTACTACGGTATGCCTGTGAGACATGTGCACCTTACTGAATGAATTGCTGTAGAATAGTTTGATTGCCAGGCAAAATGGTGTGAGAATTTAAACTTGACGGATACTAACAAATTGCCCTCCTAAAATGCGTTAGCAATTTGCAACTTTTCAACCTTCCTTGAGAGCAGCCACTTAGCTCCCAGCTAGTTAGAGAATACTTACCAACAGTGGACGTTTCTGCTGTGAACTGCCTAGTCATTTTGTCTGCTCATTTTTCTTTGGGGCTGTTTGTCTTTTTAAAAGTTTTTGCTATATAGTTGGAATCCTAAAACAATCTGTTTACATTAACTAAATTTGTATGAGCTATATGAAAATACTTGATTTTTCTATAGACAAGTTAGTCATT
This sequence comes from Dolichotis patagonum, assembly GCA_004027295.1. NCBI lineage: Eukaryota > Metazoa > Chordata > Mammalia > Rodentia > Caviidae > Dolichotis > Dolichotis patagonum. The sequence continues at coordinate 127,600 of PVJX010000512.1, read as the reverse complement.
TTGTAGTTATTTTATTTTACGTTTGAGTTGGAAATTTTCTTCTTGCATCAATATTATAAGTTTAACTATTTTTTATAGTTAATACCTGCTAATACCTTTCGAGTCCTGTTTTTTTCCTTTTAATTTTCAGGTTTTAAATCTTTGTAGAATTTCTACAGCTAGTGTTAGGATAAGGGTCTAACTTTGCTTTTTCCCACAAATTTTGTTCATAGGTTTTTCTTTCCCAGTGATTTGAAGTGCCTTCATTAGCATAATTGCAAGAATACATGCATGTCCCTTCCATTTTCTGTGTTATTACCTTAGTGGCTTCATGCTACAGTAGCTTTATGCCGGCTAGTAGAGCCAGTATTTCTCTGTTAGTTTTGTACTACAAAATTATCTTGGCCAGTTTTGTGCATTTTTCCTTTCTTGTGAAGATTTTTTAAAAAGTAATTGAGTTTCTTTTTAAAAAAACACACATCACTTATATTTTCACTAGAATTCTACTAACTTATAAATAAATCCTGGGGGAAATCTGATACTATTGAGAGAATACTACCTTGATTCTAGTTGTTTGGCAGTGGTTACACCATGAGTGCTTCTGGCTCTGTAATAATCCTGTTCCTATACATGAAAAGAAGGAGTAAGGAGTTAGTGACATTGTTGTTTAAAAAGAAATATTCGTGTGTTGTTGCTGGTGTTTCAAAGGCATCGTGTATAAATTCAAATGTGTTCTGGCACCATGAAAATATGCCTGTCATCTTATTTGTGACACTGCGATTCTCAAAATGCAACCAACACTGGCCAGTGATTGCCAGCGCGTTGGCCATGAGGACACAGGTGAGAGGTGTGAGTTCCAAAACCAAAAGCAAAAGAACAACTTGAATTTTTTGGCGGAGTCACTCAATTTACAAAAGAGAGCAAAAGACAGAGTACCTTTCTGGACAGTGATGGAGTATGATTTGTGAGGTTCAGGGAACCTGGCCAACTTCACCTACTATCTGTAGTTGTGGACAATTCTCAGTCTCTTCTGTGGAATGAGGCTCCTGCACCTCCCTGGTAGTTGTGTAGGGCTCAAAGACACTGTTGTGTTGCACTAGAAAGAGCCAGTTCCTAATCTGGTTTGGATAAATGGAATCCAACACATACTTATATCTTATGAATGCTCTTAAATTCCCATGTTCCTTCAGAAATATGTGTAGAATGATGATAAATATCCCAGAGCCTTTTTGGGATCGTGTATGAAGCTTTTCAACAACTGTGCATCTCCTATTTTTGGTTTTCAGCTATGGAATAACTACTTTCACCTGGCTGTTGCTTTCCTCACTCAAGAGTCCTTGCAACTGGAGAATTTCTCAAGTGCTAAGAGAGCCAAAATCCTTAACAAGTAAGTCCTCATCCAGCTGTAGAACTGCGGGAGCCTCCAACTGTATTAGCATAATTTTCATGTCATTTTTAAGCCAACTAGGTACAAATTGAGATGTAATCACAGTGTGATGAAAGGGTGGTTTTAAATCATGTATTGGATATTGATTGCCTTTTCTAGCCTGTGAATCTAAAATTGCAGGATTCATCCTGGTCGGTTCAACATCAGTTCAATTCAATACAATTAGCGCAACACAAACTTTGAGTTTCTGAAGGTAATGACTTTTCCTGTGCACTATTCTGATGTCATTCCATATGTGGTTTACTTTATTGCTTAATTTTCCAGTTTTGCTTCTTAAAAGGAGGCTTCTGATGAAAGCTCTTGGTAATGTTGGGACTGTCCAACAACTCACAGTGGACTTTGAATTATTAGTGATTTCTTTCTTGGCAGCAAACAACCCCGGTCTTCTTCCAGCTAGAAAGTTTAAGTGAACTGAATGGTTTCCTGTATCAGTGCAAGCAAATGTCACTGAAACTCCATGAAAGCCATGGTCTTTACTCGGGGCTTTTGCCTCTGTCTGTCCAGTCTGCATCCTGCACTGCTCCTGCAGTTGTTTCCTGCTAATATCTGGGTGTCCCAAGGCCTAACCCCTTCTCTTTTTGCCTCAGTTTCACTAATTTTCCACTGCTGTGAGTGTTCGTTTCATGAATACTCTTGTTAAAAGTGTTGAACTGGCACTACTATTGCCAGATCATTGTATTTATAATTGTTCTGCAGTATCCTGGCTGCACCAAGGCTTTGGTGAGTCCCTGCCATTCCCTGGGGTAAGGGAGAAAGCTTCAGAAGATGGCAAATTTTCAACCTTCTTTATTGTTTCTAATTGTTTATCTTCCCTGCAGGGCAAAAAGAAAGTGTGCTGTCCTTGGAGCCTGAGATGTATTTTACTGAGCTTACTTTACTGTCATTTACTGAGCTTATCTTCTCAATATTTTACATGCATGCATTTTCCGTATACAGTCACTAAAACACGCAATTACTCATTAATACATCTCATCATCTGTGTTTTCCAAATGAACATGGTGAACTTCAGGGTGCTGAAGGACCTGGCCAAAGCAGATTCCTGAGTTCAGGCAGCTTAGAGCCCAAGGTTTTAACTTGTGATCCACTTAGGACCTACAAACATTTCATATGTATCTGTCTAATTGAATGTCAGCTTTCACTTGGCCAGCTTTCCTTTGCACCCCTCCCCCAAGCTGGGCATCTGCATTCTAAGAGCCATGATATAGGCAGTGGACATTGTCAGAAGATAGAAATCTACCCACCAACCCAAATACTGGAGGCCCAAATACCCATGACTGCTGGCCCAGTGCACCGCCTCAGAGCTTACACAGGTGTTATTCACTTACCTTGAATCACAGCATCCAATGATAGACTTTTCCAGGATGAACCTTCTGCAGACTGTCTCTACATGGAGCTTTTGCTTCTTCACATTCATGTCCTCAGGTCCAGGATGAAAATGAGGGCTGGCTGCTTATGATCCTCACTGTCCTTGCTTCAATGCTCTTGTTGTGGAAATTGCTGTCACAGAAACACTAGTCACCAGTACACACTAAGCATCACGCAGTGTAGCTCACACAGGGTTGTGAGAGCTACGGGTTCTTTTATCCATCCCACAGAAGGAAAGCTCAGTCTCAGCTGGGGATCACTGCCCATGCAGGCTGTGCTTACTGAGGGGTCACATCAAGATCCCACTTTGCTGCCGACTCCCAAATCCATTTGTTGCCAAGCACCTGCACTTCCTACTTGTAAAGGTGCACATGGGAAAAAAGAGGTGCGTGGTAACTGGAAACCTGCCTAAAATAACTGATAGACCACTTTGATGGCACCTTCCAGGCCAGGGTAGGTGACTCTGCAATGGTCCCTCCTATTGCTGTGCCAACAGCCCAAGCCAAATTGGTGTCAGCAGATGGACTAACCATGCAGTGCCCCTCCTTGGTTGACAGAGAAAATGTTCACTTCCCACATGGCTATGTGGATTTGGGGGCTTCAAAGCCAAAGAAAACTAAGTAAGCTAGTTGATGTCTGCTTTTCTAGAGCTGGCTAGCCCGGAAAGAGACAGAAGAAGTAAATTTTATGATGAAGACATTTATAGTTTAATGGGTAAAGGAGAGAAGTAAAAATAAGGAGTGGAATAGAGTAAAAGTGAGTGCCTTTGGCAGCTGGGAGACGGACTTAGAGCATGCAGCCTGGGGAACCACTGACCTCCCAAGAGAGGACACTTGCTGGCTAGGAGGGGAAGCTGGCTGAGAGGTCTCCCAGTCCACAGGGGGACATCACATGCAGCAGGGCATAGCTCCATCTATATGTACAGAGATGCTTTGAGTTTAGAAGCTTAAGGGAACAGTAGAGTCTAGGGACCTTGGACTTGGTGGCAGGGGAGGCCAGGCAGGGGACATGGAGATTGATCCTATGAGTTTGAGCCACTAGAGCCACATACTAGATTGAGATGTGGAGCTCAGTGGGGCACTTTGCATTCACTTAACTTTGTCGTTTTGTAGCCTCAGGACTGTCTCCAGTCTGCAGGACTGTCAGCTACTGCAGGAGTCATGAATCCAGCGATGGTCATCTGAGTGGGCATCTTCCACACCTTGAAGCCTAGCTTTCTCAAACCAGGCAGCTCCTTACGTCTACCCAGTCTGCAGCATTGTGGCTTACAACTGTAGAAAATTCTCTTGTCAGAAGACCTACCTGTTTACTCCTCTTGTTTAGTGCTCTATCCTCCTGATCATGGAGATCGAGGGACAAGTAGGATACCCATTCCAGCAAGATTCCCTGAAAGTGCCTGGGAGTAACATAAGAATAAGCCCTATCACACAGAGAACTGATGAGGTCAAACCCAAATTTAGTACAAGCTTTTCCTGCAATCCACAAAATAAATAACCCCTGGAAATCAAAGTCTGTAATAAGAAAACATAGCTCCCTCAACCTTCAGATATCCTTGATGCTGAGGATTCCAAAGGAGGAGACAGTTATACACAAAATGCTAAATCTGACCATCACTGCTCCCTCCCACCACGCCCCAAGCATTTTACATTACTGGAGCTCAGGAAATATGAATAAAGTAAAAAAGTTGACTTTTGTTTGTTTGTTTTTTAAGGAAGGCCAACTCTACATTGTTTTATTTTTGTTGTTGTGGTTTGGTTTGGTTTTTCCAAATCCATTTTTTTCAATGTGAAAAGAAGGGGGGGGGGACCTCAAACAATATTTCAAAACATGTAAGTCAAGGGGCAACAATGGTACATACATTGCACATTGTCATCCCCAGATCATTCACCCAGAGCACAAGACTTCTGCATTCAGTTGTCTGAACAATTCCAGCACAAATCTCTCTATCCATTGAACTCAGAGAAATCAATAGTAACTATTTTAATTGTTTTTTATGCATATCCACATACATATGTTGTTTCAACTTCTCATACTGAGACAGTGCAATGTTTATACATGTGTCTTATTTATTTCACTAATGAGTACAGTCTCTAGTTGCATCCATTTACCTATAAAAGTCCCCAGGTTATCCTTCTTTATGACTGAGTAGTACTTCATTGTATAAACATACCACCTCTTTTTTATCTATTCCTCAGTGGATGGGCATTTAGGTTGTTTCCAAGACCTAGCTATTACAAATTGTGCTGCTATAAACATGGGTGCACATATATTACTGTGGTATGATGTTTTTAATTCCTTTGGAAAGACACTCAGAAGGGGAATAGCTGGGTTGAATGGGACCTCTCATCCTACCTAGTTCTTTGAGGAATCTTCTCACTGATTTCCACAGTGTTTGCGCCAGTCTGCATTTTCTGTAACAGTGGAAAAAGGTTCCTTTTTCCCCACAGCCCCATCAGCATATGTTATTGCTGGATTTCTTTATAATAGCCATTCTTTCTGGGGTGATATGGAATCTCAGTGTTGTTTTAGTTTGCATCTCTTGAATGACCTGTGATGTTGAGCATTTTTCACATATTTCTTTGCTGTTCATATTTCTTCATCTGAGAAGTATGTATTCACCTCAGATGCCCATTTTTGGATTGGGTCTTTAGATCTAAGAAGACCAATTTTTTTTTTTTTTTAGTTCTTTGTATGTTTTCAGTAGCAATCCTTTGTCTAAGGAACAGCTGGAAAACATTTTCTCCCACTTTGTGGGTTGTCTCTTCACTCTGTGGTTTCTTTTGCTGTGCAAAAGCTTTTCAATAGGATGAGGTTGTCAATTCTTGTGACAGTTCCTGTGCAGTCAGGGTTTTATTCATAAAGCCTTTGCTTACACCAATGTCTTCAAGAGTTTTACCTACTCTGTCTTACACCAGATTTAATGTTTTCGCTTTAATATTAAGATCATTGATCCATTCTGATTTTAGCTTGGTACACTGAAAGATATTTTTGGCACATGTAGAGCCAGTTTTTCCAGCACCATTTATTAAAGAGGCTATCTTTCTTCTAGTGAATGTGTTTGGCACCTTTATCAAATAAAAGGTGGTTTAGTGTGTCTGGAGTTGTTTCTGTATCTTCTAATCTGTCCTATTGATCATCAGGTCTTTTTCTTTGTCCAGTACCACACTGTTTTTATCCCAATAACTTTATAGTATCATTGCAAATCAGGGATTGTGATGCCCCCTCTTGTCTTTGTTGTCCAGGATTGCACTTGCTATTCTAGGTCTCTTATGGTTCCAGATGAATTTTAGGGTTGTTTTCTCTAATTCTGTGAGATATGCTGTTGGTATTTTCATTGGGATTGCATTGAATCTGTGTAACAGTTTCAGAAGTATGGTCATTTTCACTATATTGTTTCTTCCTACCCAAGAGCACAGGATATCTCCATTTTCTAATTTCCTCTTCAATCTCCTTTTTCAGAATACTTTAGTTTTTAGTGTAGTGCTCTTTTACATCCTTTGTTAGATTGAATACTAGGTATTTCATTTTTTTTGTTCTGTTATGATTTGTGTTCAGATGCCCTCCCCATCAAGCCTCATGCAGTCATGGAGGCAGCTGAATCTAATATTTGTGATTGGTTCATTGTCTAGCACTGGGACTAATGGTGTGAGTGCTGCACCCACCCAGGGGCAGGGAGCTGGCGTACAATATAGGGAGGGAAGGAAGCATGCTTTTCCCCCATTTTCCCTTTTCAGTTTTGTCACTTGCAGCTGCCATGAATGGCTGCCCCTCAGTCATGCCATTCTGCCTTATTGGATGGAACACTCTATAGACATATACTAAGCCCATTTGTTCAAAATTTTGGTTCAGTTCTAATATTTCATTATTAATTTTTTGTCTAGTTGATCTGTCTTTTTGTGACAGTGGAGTATTGAGGTCTCCCAATACAATTGCATTAGGGCTTATTTGATTTTTCATGTCTGTTAGTAATTTCTTTATATAGTTGGGTGCACTAGTATTTTTTGGATATATATATATATTTATGATTTTGTTATCTCTGCCTCTTGGATTGTTCCCTTTATGAAATGTAGTGACTTTCTTTATCTCTCTTAATCACTGTTGGCTTGAAATTCACTTTGTCTGTAAATAGAATAGCTACCCCTGCTTTTTTCTGGGTTCCTGGCACACAGAATATTATCTTCCATCCTTTAACTTTCAGTCTGTGAATTTCTTTTTGAATTAAATGTGCTTCTTGTGTGCAGCATATTGTTGGATCTTGTTTCTTGATCCATTCTGCCAGTCTGTGTCTTTTGATTGGTGAATTGAGACCATTAACATTGATGACTATAACTGATATGTATTGACTTATCCTTGTAATGTTATTTTCCTGTTGTTGGCTCCCCTCCTTTTTCCCCCTCCCTCTAAATGTTTGCCTTCCCTGATGGATTCCTTCTGTCAGGGTTCATGTAGCTGTAGTGCTTATTATCTCTCTCTAGAATGTCCTTCAGAACATTTTACAGTACTGGTTTAGTGATCATAAATCTCCTCAGATGTTCTTTGTCATGGAAGTATCTTATTGTTCCATCAATTTTGAAAGATAGTTTTGTGGATTACATCAATCTTGGTTGAAAGTTGTTTTCCTTTATAATTTGGAGTACTTCACTCCAAGCTCTTCTTGACATGACAGTTTGTGCTGAGAAGTCAGCAGTACCTCTGATGGACTTTCCTTTATAGGTGATTTATTTCTTTTCTCTAATAGCTTTTAAGATTCTATTCTTGTGTTGAATTTCTGGAATCTTGACTGTGATATGCCTGGCTGTAGATCTTTTTTGATCATTACTAAGTGAAGCTGTTTATGCCTCATTTGTCCATATGTCAAAATCTTTTTCTCTACCAGGAAAGTTTTCTGTCATGATATCTGTGAACATTTTTTTAATGTCATTTGTGGTATTTCCTGCTTTTTGTCATTTACTTAAATCAATCTTAAGTCATTCTTTTTTGTCCCATCTAGCATCTGCTGGATTGATTTCTCATGGTTCCTTGCTATTTTTGAGAAATCTTTCTTTTTCTGGTCACTAACTGCATGCCTATCTTAAATATCTGAGATCCTGTCCACACATTGGCCTAATCTTTGAATACTTTCAGTGGAGTTTTTATTCTCCTGGATATCTGCTTGAATCTGCTTTATGGATTCCATTTCTTTCCTATTGTGAATGTCTATAATTTCTGTAAGCTTGTCTTTTTTGTCTTTTTAACATTGCTAAGTATGGTGTGTACTTTGGTAATCTCTGTACTTGTCTGAGAGATTATTTATGATTTCTTTTTTTCCACAGCCTCATTCAGTTGCTTTGTTGTTACAACAGAGAGTCTGGGAGGGTAGGGGCTTTCAGATTGTCCCACCTCATTGCCCCTTTGATTTGCCTTTGGTGAGCTGGATGCCTAGGGTTGCATTTTGCTTAAGTGTCTTCTCATTTTATTTTCTCTCTCTTTTTAGTTTAATTCCTGGGGTGATGCTTGTAAGTTGCCTATGGTGGGTTGCTTTATTGGTGCTATTTAGGACACATAGGGTCCTAAAGGTATCTTCCAAGTGTAGCTGGTTTTTAGATTTTGAGTCTGTTGGACTCTTCAGTTTGTTGGTGATGAAAAGTTGTTGCTTGTTTAGCCTAGTCCCTTGTTCTTTGTTTCTGTGTTCCTTATTTAATCTCAGTTATGGAATAGCAGGAACAGCAGCCATTTAGAACAATTATGTCAATTTTGGCTGTAGTGGTACCAGCAAACACTGTAGAAAACAACAAACTGAGCTAACCCTTAATTTGCACCTTTAACCATATGAACTAGATTTGTGATTGTATAACAAAAGATAAAACAAATTAGATAATTGTATACAATATAATAAGTCTATAGTGTGCCAATTTTGCTTTCCAGGGTTAAAATTTAAAATGGATTAAGGAGAAAGATAGGGAAGTAAAAGAGGAGAAAGAGATTAAAAGTAAAGTTGGAGGACAAAGGGGAATCATGCCAACTTTGGGAAACTGGAGCAGAAGACTGAAGAAAAAGAGAGATATAAGAGTTAAGGAGAAGAACAACAGAACCATGAAAGTGGTTAGGAACCTAACTCACCTGTGTCCGTGAGTCCCCAGATTCAAACAGCTCTTCTTGTACAGTGAGTCCCACCTCAGGGGACCAGTGGTTTCAAACTCATAGCAACAATGAAGGAGAAAGAGGAAGAAAAAGGGAAAAAGCAAAGTCCACTTCCAGGATTCTCTCTGGTTTCACTAGTGGACAACCTGTGGAGACAGAGTCCTGAATCATGCCAATCTATACCCACAAGCCAGCATTTGCTTTTTGGTGGGGTAGTGGATAATCTCAGCAGGTCTGCCCGGAGACCAGACTCATTGGGCTTGCTGCAGTTCAAGCAGTTTCTATGGGTCTGCACCCAGCTGAGAACTGCTACATGAAGCCAGCAGCAGTTCTGGGTTCTGTGTTCAGCCTCCGCATCTCCAAAGTGGCTCCCAGCTAATTGCTCTCTCCCTGAAGAGGACTAAGTCCTCTGCACTCACTGCTAGCCCATGTAGTCCTCCATGTCTACCTCTCCCTTCCACTGCTGTGTCTCTCTGCAGAGGCCTCTGGAGTCACCATCACTGTGTCCATGAGTCCCCAGATTCAAACAGCTCTTCTTGCACAGTGAGTCCCACCTCAGGGTGAAGGCACCACCAGGCACTACCTTCTTCTTATTTGAAGTTTTTCTTTTGGCTCTCTTTGTGGGCTTCAGTTTGTGCTTCAGATTATTCCTGGGTCCTGGGGACCCACTTCTTTCCTTCTTATCTTCCTCACAATACTGTATTCCAGTGTGTGGATGGTGACTCAGAGAAGCTGTTTTTTCTGCTTTTTACCACTCCACCATCTTCGAAGAGTTGACTTTTGAAGTAGCCAATTTGATAATTTTAGTATGTATGCTACTGTCTGTCCTCCTATCGGCAATGTGGCTAGTACATGTCTATCCTCAGGACTTTGCTCCAGAAGAGAAGAGGAATGTTCATGAATTGGGGCTCCAGGCTGAGCCTAAGATATCTGCTTAGAATGTTCAGTGCAAGAAGGTAAAAAGTTCAGTGGCAAAAACCTAGCCCTGTATCTGAACCATGTACAGATATCACACACACACACCACACACACACATACCCTTTCTCCCCGATGAGTACCAAGGCTGTTTTCCTTTTTGAAAAAATTCTGTTAAAGTCTACCACATAAAAACACTGAGGTCCCAAATGCCTGGTTGTTAAGTTAAACTGTAGGCATGACTTTTTATGGAAACTGAAAATGTGCTGTGACAAGCCCAATTTTGTAATGTGACCTAATCAGAAGCTATGATTCTATATTACAGATCATAACAGGAAATATGATCAATTTAATTTGTTTGTGCTAATTATTTTTTCAAGAGACTTAAATTATTCAAAACAAATTCACTTTAGGAATTAGAAGGGGACCTAGGGAGACAGACTTTATAAGCAGTAACTCCGTGCCAACTTCATGTTGGTAAAACTAATTAAGTGCCCCACATGCATTAGTAGTGATGTGTCCAGTAAAGGATGGTAAAAGCTTGGTGCAGACAGGTCAGCTCTGGGCCTAACAAGGTTAATTGCTGTTGGTCTTTTCTGGGTCCCATCCTGTTCACGTTCCCAAGAAACTACCATCTTTCCCAATAAAACAAAAATGCCTCACTCGGCAAGTTAGATCCCTCCTTGTCATCTTCAATCTTTTCTTCCTCTTATTTCTTCATCTTCCATCACTCACCTAAGCTATAGACCACTACTCCTCAGTACCCTGGCCAGATCAGAAGGCACTAAATTGGGTGTGGGGGCGTCCATCTTCCTCTTTGTTGTCTCCAAGTCCTTTAAAACTGTTGTCCTTTTCTCTCTGTATCTTAGTCCATTCTTTGTTTCTATAACAAAGGAACTTGGCTTGTGTACATTATAAAGAAAAGAGGCCCATTTTGGCTTATGGTCTTGGAGGTGAGAAGTGTCACATGTGGCACCAGCATTTGCTTGGCTTCTGGTGAGGGTCTTGTGCTGCATAGTGTAAAAGAGAAAATGGGCAGGTGTGCTCGTGTGAAAGATATGCAGGCTGACCTGCTTTCAAACAGCCCCCTCTCTGAGTAATGAATCCAGTCCTGAGAGACCTAACTCTGTTCCGGGAGACCTAACTCCCTTGAGACCTTGAGACCTAATCCAGTCTCAAGAGAATTAACCCAGTCTTCTGATAGACTTTAATCCATTCCAGAGAGTGGTGTTCCTGTTACCTAATCACATACACTTGATCTTGTGAAGGCTTCTCTTCCCCTCAGTTCCGCTGGTGAACAGCTTCACATGAACATTTGGAGCCAGACCACGTCGGAACCACAGCACTCCATCTTTAGTATTCTCCTTTCTTTGCCACTAGCACTGTATGCTAGTTTTTCCTCCTTGCCTTTTAGCCTCTTTCCTGGTCAAGTTTAGATGCCTCCATCCAAATATGAAGGGGTGGAGTTCCTCAAGCTTCAATCTTGGGTCTCATTCTGTTCTCTCTCCTGAAGAAAGCATTTTTTCAGGCTCTGCGTCCTCACCATTTACTGAGCAAAGATATTAACTGAATGATCACTGTATTAATCTAGTTCCATATCTTATAACAATGAACATAATGGATGGCTTGAAACCACAACAATTGGTTGTCTCGCAGCTCTGGAGTCAGAAGTCTGACATCAAGATGTTACTAGAGTGAGTGCTTCTGGGGGTTCCTAGGGAGAATCTCTGCCAAGTTACTCCTCCAGCTTCTGATGGCTGTCCCCAGTTGTTGGTGTTCTTTGACTTGTGACTGCATACTTATGATCTGCTCCATCTTTTGATCATGTTCTCTCCTATTTCCTCCTGTGTATCTATGTCTCTCACATTCCTCATCTTCAAAAGGCACTAGTCATTGGATTTAGGGCCCATCCTACTCAAGGTGGACCTCGTCTCAACCAGTTACATCTACACAGCCCGGTCTGTAAGGTCTCGTTGACAGGTGTTACGCATAGAAAGTGTATATCTGTCATATGTGATTGTTGAATTAATGTCTGTCTCTCTTGCAATGCTGATAGTCCCCTGTGGTCTGTGAGTCTTGTCTGAAACACATAAATGCTCACTAAATGAATTGGTCTAAATGATCATGGCAACAATGAGGAGGATATGGAGACGAGGTACAGCCTGAGATTTTAAAAGAAGGACCTAACCTGGCTCAAATGCTTGCTGAGATATACAGAGGCATCATCTCTTTCATCTTCGATCTTTCACAAAAGCCTGGGAGATGACCATCACTTATCAATTTCCTAGTACTAAGGATAAGAAGGTCAAATAGGTCAAATAACTTGCCCAGTTTTGCCTATATTTGGACTCAAGTTGACCTCACTTCAAAGAATGGGCTGGCTTTGGCAGACACAGGTTTTTGTCCTTGGGTTAACGATGTAAGAAACCCATGTGCTGGTATAGATCCTGTATCTCCCTGAGCAGTGAAAAGGCTGCCTCCTTCACATACATTTCTATGCTTCATCTCTTTGTAGGTGGGCACAGGTGAGCTAGGTGTGTATATGTGTGTGTGTGTGTGTGTGTGTGTGTGTGTGTGTGTGTGTGTGTGTGTGTCTTGGGGGAGAGCCAGACAGAGTAAGGACACCCCAGGCCATGCTGCTTTAGTTGTGTGGCACCAGCTATGTCAGCTAAGTGCCTCAGATCTCAGTCTGCTCACTGGAAGAGAGTTGCATCACTCTTTGCTTGCCCATCTCATAGTTTTACAAAATGAAATGAAAACACCAGGTAGGATATGACACAGTGCTGGGTCCTGTATAGCACTTGCCGGTACTGAAGGAGATACATGGGGGAAGGATGTGAATTTGTGGTCTGAGGTCTTGGACTCTTTTTACTTTCCTTGCCCTGAATCTGTGGCCACATCACTCTGCTTCTCCCTCCAGGACTGATCCAGCTCCTTCAACTATAAAATGTTCCAGAAGAACCTAATTGTGATTTCTAGGATTAACCACCAACTCCGAGTCTGTTTCTAAGTAATGGTCTTAAGCCCAGACACTCAATATTGTCATTTTTCTCTTCCATGGAAAGAACATGGAAATGTTCAGGAAGCCATCTTTTGAGGTCTGGTGACAGCTGTGACTTGACTTAGGGATTACTCTGAGGCATGTAAGGATTCATCAGAGCTGCCTTCTTATTAAAACCAAATAAAAGATCAATCTCACTGCCAGGGAAATCCAGTCTTCCCCTTCCTCTTTGGCTCCTGCTCCTCTTTGTCACCTTGATCAGGCTTTGGTGCCTTTGCTGATTTGACCAGTTAACAGCATTTTTGGTGTCTCATGCAATAGGCTTGCCTCTCATGAGAAATGTGTTCTCTGCTCTCTGCTGATCCCCCATTTCTCAAATGTTGCCAAGTAAGTCATTTTCCACCTAGAATCTAGGAAATGGAACTGAGAGTATGGGTCCCTCACCATAGCCTCCCTTGGCAACTGAAGGAGACGCACCCCTCCTGGAGCATCCAACAAGCACCCAGGTTTCCTCGTCAGCACTGGAGAATTGGTACATCATCATCATGACCCACTCAAGAGTCATTCAAACTGCCATGCCACAAGTCCCCTGGGCATGAATTTCTTTTGAATCATTACAACTGTCATCAAAGGCTCAGGAGAGGTTGATTCAGAGATCAGAGAGGCAAAGCCACTGATGAAGATCAGCCTATTAGATTTTCTTGTACTACCCCAGGATGGGAAGTGAACTCCATGTAGCTGAGAAGTCAGGATGTTTAAAGTTTGCGCAGTCACTTACCAATAGGCCAGCCCCAGTGCTCATGGTTTCCGCTACCTCTTTGGCCACTGACCTCTGTGGTGTGTGGAGAGCCTGAGTGCATGTTCACAGGGGATTCAAAGGCTTGGCCTTATCCATCCTGTCCGTAATATGCTCTGGGCTGTTCAGTGCCTGCTTGGCTGACGGGGAGATCTTCAGAGGAAGTTAATGCTGGGCATAGGTATGGTTTTACTTTCCATTTTTCTCTCTCCCTGGCAAGTACCAGGAAGAATGCCGAGTTTTCAGACCATCATGCAGCCAACTACATCCTGTCCCAGCCTGAGCTGCAGTGGCTGCTCTAGTGCCATTTTCATGTATGCAAGAACAAAGTGGGAATTAGAACACCTGAAAAGAATGTACAATTTAATGTCCGGATTACATAGCCATTGGGAAATTTGGGTTGCCCATTACACATGGAAGGGTAAACTCATGAACTCAGGTCTAGCAACTTTCTGCTGGTGCGTGTTCACTGCCTGTGACCAGCCTTCTCACTCATGACTTTGGTTACAAGTGAGACCCTCCTCATTCACTGAGTCTACCTGCATCAGTGCTTATCTATGCTGGACTTGTAAGTAACCGTCTGTCTTCAGAGGAAGTGGCTTACACTCCTAGGTCAGTTCCTCCATCTGCACCGGGGGCTTCCCCCACACATGAGAGGTTGCCCTGGGGAGGTGGCTCTTCTGTGTGTAAGCTAAGCAGGCGGGTTATACCCCTCCTGTCATACATGACAGACAGGTGCTCAGAGCATCAGAGACTTTAACCAGGCAGCAGTAGGCTGTGGTTGTTGATTCTTTGCCTGAGGAGCCACATGCAATGCCTGTAATCAGCTTTCCATGGCACATCAGCTGCCACAAGGATGAACAGAGCAAAAGCCCGATGACACAGCTGCTCAACTGCAATACTCTATGATAATTTTGCAAATTATTATTTTTAATATAATCAGCCTTTTCCTTAGGCAATAAAGGAAAAAGTTAAATTGCTCACAAACTAATAAAGGTTTCTCTTCTGAAGCATCAAATTCTGTTTACTCATGAAACACACACCTCCTCCGTTTGCCCACCGGGAGGAAAATTAGCATTTATTTTCCCTGGTAAACAAAATCTGGTAGAATATTTGTTGAAATATTTCAGCATTGAGCTATTCCTTACATTTAAGATGATATAGAAGAATGCAAAAACTTTGTAAGCAGTCTTCTCCAGGGTTTAATTTTACTATGGAAAAGCTACTTACTATACGCAATAGGATGCTATTTGGTACCTCTGTGCATGGAAAACAGACTTCCCCTAAGACCCAGGAGCCAAGAGACTGAAGGAAACAAAATGTTCCCCACAGCTTACTCCAGGCTCCCAAGAGGCTGTTGTATCAACTATAGGGATAAGAAAGTATGATTTCATGTCTTGATTCCTCTTCCTTCAATTCTTTGATGGCAGATGAAGTTAGAGCCCTGTCACTTTTTATTTGTCTCCATGATGGAAGACTTGGGTTGCACTTAGAAATAGTAGGAGTCTGATTTTCAGTTGCTCTGTAGAGTGACTCAGTATTTTTCCTTTTCCTGGTTTTCAGGTATGGAGATATGAGGAGACAGATTGGCTTTGAAATCAGAGACATGTGGTACAACCTTGGTGAGTAGCTGGGATTTGAAGGTTTGGCAAACATCTTGAATCCTTTCCAGGTCATGACATTGGCCCTGTTTGTCAATGTTGAGATTTCTTTAAAACCTCAATTTCCTTTCATTCCTGGCACAGCAATTGTTAACCTTTGTAGTAACACTTTAACATAATTAAGAAATACCAAACCAAAGAAAAAGAGACAAAATCTGGTTATTGGGGCAAATAGAAAAATCAAAAGAGTGACCTCTTGGATTAGACAAACATACAGCTTTGAAACTTCCTTGCTCCCTGGATTACTGACATCCCATAGTTTCTCTGTTATCAAACCAGGTAGCTCATCCTACTGTGACATTTGGTATCACTTATCATATAAAGTTTTGCATATTTTAATACCGAAAGCATTTGCAGTATTCACCTATGCAATACTAGATCTTGTATTTAGATATATTCCCATTGAGTGGTCATAGTATAATATACTTACTCAATTAAAGAATTATGAGTAATATGTATGTTTATGGCAAATGATTAATACAACTTTATTGATTTATATTTTCCCACTAACTTTCATTACTAGCAATATCAGGAAATACAGCTACAGCAGCCTGCATGTCTAGGACCCAACTACCAACTCTTAAAACTTTAGTCAATGTGATATGTAGTTCTTTTACATAAGCTCCTTAGAGATATGAATAAGAGATCACAATTTGTTACTTTCTCACTGTCTTTACTGTGCCCTCTAAGAACCTGGGCTCATTTCTAGTTGAGATTACGCGCTTTCTGGCACCTACACTCTGCTTTCAGGCTTGCCTTATGTCCCAGCCCAGGGACAGGCTGATGACATTGCCCAGGTCCTGTGCAAGTCTTCAGATGTGTTTCCAACTTCACGTAGCTTTCTTGCCTCAGGACTTACAGGGCTTGACTTCCTCTCCTCAGAGGGGCACCAGAAGCCTACAGTTACTTTTACCCAGACTCTCTTCTCTGTGTCAAAGTCTTTTTCTCTCTGCTAAAAAGAGTCAGAAATCGGCACTAGAGCTATGTAAATGACTTAGCTACAGCAGCCTACATGTCTAGGACCCAGCTACCAGCTCCTGGCTATCCATCCTATGTTTCATCTGTCTGCCTTCCCCTATGGCACAGTAGGAGCCCTAGAATGGAACCTACAGGCTTCTTAAGTGCCACATGTGAGCTTTTATCCCATGCTGCCCGTACAGCTCAGTCAAGTGACTCGGTCCTTTTGTGTTTGCCTCACTTAGATCTCTCAGTTGTAAGAGGTCAGGGTGAATTTTTCAAGAGCCTCAAAATCCTAAGGCTCAGTACATTTATGACATGTATATATGATGATCTCAGTAATAAAATGTTAAGGCTCTTAGAACAGAGAGGAGGACCATTCATGATTCATTCTAATTGATCTCTCTGTGTTCTTTCTTAAAATCACCATCTGACAGATACATTCATCATTTGCCCTGGCAGGCCAGATGGCAGGACTCACACCAGGCAGGAGTGGTGTCTGGTGCCATGAGAAAGGTAGGCAGGAGAAGTGGAAGAGATCTTCAAAAAGGCCCTTGCAGACAGACTAGCTCTCTGTTAATTACAGGGGGTCCAGGGCTTTTCTAGATCCAGTACCCAAGAAGGAAATGATATGAGTGTCACTGCCAGGCCAAGTCTCAACATGGACCATGAGTTCCTGTAGACATAGGCTGTTTCTGAGGCCACCATGTACACTGGTCCTTAAAAGAGTGGCACCTCCCACCCCCAAGAGGATACTGTCATGCATTTTAAATGAAGGTACTTCATGCTAAAATGGAAAGACAATAATTTTCATTCTACTTATGATTAGGAGAGATACCACCCCCAGCAGTGGTTCCAAAGGGTCACTACAATGGAAATACTCTTTTTCTCTTGAAAAGTAGCTGCTGCCACCACATAGCTTGCCCTAGATCTCTGAGTTCCTGGTACCCTTGTTTTCTTGGAGTGACCTAAAAGAAACTTCCAGGCCTTAAGTTTCCACTGGCTAAGGGTCATTTCTTGTCAAGTTTTTGTTGTTGTTTTCACCTTTCACAGTGCTAGCTCTATGACTAAGCTACATCCCCAGTTTTAAGTGTGTTTAAGTAAGTATAGTGGCACACAACTGTAATCCCAGCTATTTGGAAGCCTGAAGCAGGAGGATCACAAATTCAAAGCCAGTCCAAGGAACTTAGGCTCTATCTCAACATATAAAGACCAGTGCTGTTCAGTGGTAGAGCACTTGCCTAGTATCCATCAGGCTCAGGGTTCCATCCCCAGTGTTGCAAAAATATGTATATATATTTAATGTCACCTTTGGAGTCCATGAGATTGAACACCATGGGAACTGGCTCCATTTCATTTCTTGCTATTTTCTATTATAATAGAAGTGAGAGAAAGACAGCCCTGAGGGCAATGAGTTTCTTTTCCTCCAAACCCTTGGGAAGGTCTGGCCTTTGGAAAATAGATACTTAGGTCTTACTCAGATTTCCAAAACCATTTCAGAGCAGTTGATTTTATTGATATCATCTATCATTATACCCCAAATAAGCTGAGCCCGGCAACTACACTTTTGATTTGCAATGTAAAGATGCAGTTAAGAAAGAAAATTTCCTCATTTCAACCTGTCACCTGCTGATCTGAATGCAGTGATTAATGTGTAAGACATCTGTTCTGCACCTCTTGAGCTAGGAATATTAACTGTGCCATGAGAAGTGGCCAAGGGGTCAAAAAGGACCTTGACCAATTAAGAGTAGGAACATGAAAACAGCAAGAAAGAACAACCACCAGAATTGGTTTCCCTGCTACCAGAATAATTATTTTTAAAAGTTAAAGAAACAGTAATAAAAGCATCTATTACTTAATGGGAAATTCCATGTCAGCCCCCAAGCGGCTCCAGGCGGTCACCTCTGGCAGGGTGGCCCCTTCCTGCTGCAGTCTCCAGTGTCTGCACCTGCCTGCAAGTGTCACTGTGCAGGAACCACCTTGGAAGTTTATGACAGCACATCTCAATTTCCCAGGATGTGCACAACCTATTTTCTACACAGCTTTTTATTTTATTTTTTCCAATGGGCTCAGGTTTCAGAATAGGTTGGCAGGCTGATAGAGTTGGCTGTGCCAAGAAAATAAAAATAGAAGTCAGATCAGATATATTTATAATGTTACAGTTAATTAGGAACCTATCACTCAAACAAGCCTTGTACAGAATATTCCAGGACACCAGTTGTTCCTTGAGTTTCATCTGTACTATGTGTGGTCCTTAAAGATGGGTGTCCTCAGATCCTGCTTCCGTGCTAAGCCCCACACCAGGGAACGGGGGTCTTTCCGATCGGTTTGGTGTAAGTACAAACCCACACTGGCCCGTGCGATAGAGCGGCATGGTGTTTTCCCTTAAAATCTTGTCAGATTTTCAGCATAAAAGGGAAAATCAAAAGCAGATTTTCTTTCCAAAGAAAAAAGAAGAGAATGTGTGTATTTACCAGCTTTTCAGTTATTTATCAAAGCTCACTCTGAGACAGCCTGCTGGGGTACCTCAGCTCTCTCTCCTCTTCGCCACCTCAATTTACATTTTGTTTATTGCGTCTAGCATGTGTGAGCCAGCACACACTGTCCAATCGAACCAGAACAAATGCACTCACAGCAAGATCTCTCTTAGCCTGGATCTCTTTGGAATATTTCTCATGCAGGGATTCCCTTCATGGGTATTGGGGGGGAACTGGACAAATTGTGTGCTTTTTAATAAAACCTATGTACTGTACACTGTGCCCTGATTATTACAGATAACAGACCAAACATGGGAAGAAACGGCACCAAGGAGTTTTAGGAGGTAGTTTATTATACCAGGGACCTGACTGGGATCTCTCCCAAAGAGTCAGAGCCTTACCTGGTGGGGTTTCAGGGCTTTTGTGGGGAGAGTAAGCAGGAAGTACAAAAGGAGACTTAGCATATTATGATTGGAGGATTGGTGGCATCATGGGTTGTCAAGGGAGGTT
The DNA here is from genome assembly GCA_004027295.1 of Dolichotis patagonum. NCBI lineage: Eukaryota > Metazoa > Chordata > Mammalia > Rodentia > Caviidae > Dolichotis > Dolichotis patagonum. Next base: position 108,372 of record PVJX010000512.1, on the reverse strand, counting down.
AAACATCTCAAGTTACATTGCAAGGCCATCAGTTAAATAAATATGGGTTACACAAAGGAGGGTATGTTTCATTATCAGGCTTGTCTGGACATATCTGTGGGATTTTTGTGGTAGGTGCTCTTGGTGGGCTTTTACTTAAAATTTTAATTTCTACTTCATGATCAGTTTAGCTTACTGGCAGAAGGTTTCACTTTGCCTACTCTTGTACATGCAAGGCCACTAGTGATTATAAAACAATCACCTGATACCTAGGGTGGCTGCTGATTAAGGTGCACATGCTTTGGTGGAGGAGCAAGTCCTCGCTCCTAGCAAAGCCTGCAACATGTTCTGCATGCAGAGTAGAGAATCCTGATGGATCTTAAGGGACTTGGAGAGTCACCAGGGACTGGTAAAGTGACCAGAGATGAGCTTGTCACCTGACATTAGCTTACTGTTCTTTCATCTTAAAAGAAAAGGTATATTGTGTGTGTGTGTATGTGTGTGTGTGTGTGTGTGTCTACAGGAATCTCTCTGGCCTTACTGATCCAAAACCAAGTCCATCATTAAATTTGAGTAGATGTGCTTCAGGGGAAGCCTGTAATGCAAATGCCAAAATAAAATAAAAGACATAAGCAGATAACATCACCTATCACTGCCTTGTGTAAGTGTCATCACCAGGAACCTCATGGTCCAAACACCCCCAGGCCAGCTTAAGAACAGTGTTTCATCTATACCAATGAGGAGGGTGATGAGAGGGGTTAAGAAAACATCATTTTTTGTAACTTTGTTTTCTGATCCTTGCATCTACAACCACTTGTTTCTGCTTTATATTCCTCCCAGCGTGAAACAATAAAAACGGATGGTGACAGACAGAACTTTATGACACTGAAATTGTGGTTGATGAACAACTTGCTGTCACTATCATCTGTTTTCTGAAACATTGGCTCTGACATTTTTTAGGTATAATACAACAAATTGTCACCTGCGAGACTGAATATAATGGCATTTTCAAGAGAATGCTTTGCAGCAGTTACATGCTTTTCAGAAACATTAAGCATTTTAGGAAGTGATGAGAATCACACTATTATAGTCTTAATCAAAATATTAATTATTTACTAAAAGTTTAGAATAAGATTTTAATTCACATTTTTTATTAAACATTACATTTTGCATGTTTTGTCTATTCAATAAAAATTTGTTCAATATGTGAGGATTATATATTTTCTACACTATTGTTAGTTATAGTAGCCTGATTTGCTTAATGATTCTCTTTATGGGATTCTATATAAGTTGCATTGCAAAGAAAACCAGATTCTTCATGGAACTTATCATGTTTCCTAGTTGAGTAAAAGATTGGTTAACTCGAGATAAATTGCTGGTGTTAATAACAAAATGTCACACACAATTCATTGAAGCATATAATTTCTTGTGCATTCTGCTATTACATGTTGGAAATAATGTTAGTCATAGTGGAGTAATAGGGAGATCAATGAATATTTTTGAAATTAAAAACAAGAAGGTATAATTTTAAAAGATCACTTCAGCAGGCCCTGCCTCTGTGTTTTACTGTGTCATTGGAAGGAAGGCTAATCTCCCTTTGTGTAGAAATGGGATCCCTGGCAGCTTGGTTCAGAGGCACAGTGTCCAGGCAGTGAAGTAAACATGAGGCTTGCTACTACTTTTTCTCTCTGCCTTTCCTGGTTCAAGCTCTATACGAGGTAACCTTGGTCACCCCTTTCCCTCCATAATTGAGAAGAAGCACAGCCAAAAGGTATGCCAGGGTGGGGCACCACGGGAACAAAATATACAACTAGCAGGAAGAAGGTACAGACCACTCAGTCTGCCCAGCTGCTGGGTCTCTGTTCTTAGCCTTCAGATTTTCCAGTAGTGACTCTTAGTGTCTGAGTCAGACAGAGGCCCACAGAAGCAAGAATTCCATCAAAAACAATCAAAGTAGAAAAGTTTTGATGCTTATAAGAGGCCAGCCTACTTTCCAAAGGATTTATTTTAAAATTGTAATATCTCAGCAATGCCAGCGAAAGTGGCAGGTCAGTGACCTGTTTTATGATGGCAGCAGACACATCGAAGAGAGGCGTGGAAAGCTCACACCATTACCACTGCAGAGAAGTGGGCAGGGCCTGAGTGCCATGCAGAGGTCTTGTCACCCAGAGAGGGAAAGGATTCAGAAAAATGAGGTCGCAGCAGAGCTTTTGGAACTGCAGACCCACCCTAAGTCCTGTTCCTCTGTTTACCCCTAACAGCGCCCTGAGCGGCCAGGGGAACTGTCTCATTATTTCATCTGTAGAACAGGTTTAGAAGGTGCCCATCTCACAAGATTATGAGGACTCAAAGAGCTAATGCTTTCTCCTAGGCTGGTGTTGTAGTCGTATGTAATTAATCATGTTATTATTATTCACAGCTGTGTTATTTTTTTTAAACTATTGAGAAATATTTTCCTGAACTCTTTAAAAATTATATCTGACAAGATAAATGAGAGACTACTAAAGTACTTTTTTAGGTAAGCATTTACTTATCAACCAGAAGCCAAAGGAAATAGAGAATCAGTCCTGTTTTCAGTTCCATAGGCTGTTGGCAGTACTTTGGTTTACTTCATATTACAGAAATTATTCTTTTGTTTAAAAAAGTACCAGATGGTAAACTCTTCTTCGTGAAGTGTTTGAGATAGAAAAGACCCAAGAGACTGTCTGTGCTTTCTCTGTATTGACTCCTGTCCTTGTCATTGTCCACAAAGCTAGATGTTGACTCTCCAATTCCAGCCCCTGCTTGGTCCACAACTGGGTATCAGGTGGTATCTCATGCCCTCTGTCCATGAGATATAATTATGTACTTGTCAAATGGTGGTTTATTTTCTGTAATAGGCAAATCACAGTTATAGACCTTATGTTGGGTTTTTTAAAATAACTTCCCCTGTAACATTGGGAATACAGTTCACTTCTAATGCTGGTGAGACTTGGATACACATTCTCAGTCTCTCTTGTTCAAATGCACATGATCTGCTTTGTTTTGTCTACTTAAGCCTGTTTTAAAATCCTTTTTTTATTTCTGAATAAATACATTTCTTTATTTCAAGGGCAACACAAGATAAAGTTCATTCCAGAAATGGTCGGCCCGATTTTAGAAATGACGTTAATTCCTGAGACAGAGCTGCGCAAAGCAACAATCCCCATCTTCTTTGATATGATGCAGTGTGAATTCCACTCAACTCGAAGCTTCCAAATGGTAAGGACACAAATGTGCTCAGTGGCCTGGGGTGAGTGGCGTAGCCTAAAAACTTTGAAAGAAATGAATAGATGTTCTAGTGCTAAAGATGTTAAACTTGGAAACATCGTACTCTGCAGCTCTAGAGAGTGGAAGCCTATGATTTTTCCAACTGAACTAGTTAACGTCCTTTTTCTTCAACTTTAGCAGGGGTTCTCAGTTTTTAGCTATTGCTTATTTAGTTTAATCTGAATTTACTTACCTGAACCCTGGATAAAGGTCTCTTCCTTCCTCTCCTTGTTATACATACATGTAGAATATAATCAAACATTGTTTATTATATTTTGGAAGCCTGGTTGCTTATTGCAGAGTTATGTCATTTTGAAATCTAAAGTCTGCTTTTAATTTTTTAAGCATGTGTCTGGATCTTTTATCTGTGCAATGAAACAAATGAAAATTCCTCTCAGTGCATACAAAGTACTCAGCTAACACATTGTAATAAGAAGAAGTACAAGATCTGAGTAACTTGTGCTCTAGAAGTAAAAAAATCTCCTTCCTGTATCTCATGAAAATAAGCATAGTGTTTTTGTATTCTTGAGTTGATGCAAACATACCTCCTTGTGCACACACATAGGCATATGCACTCACCTACCCTTGTATGTACTCAAGGTTTGGCCATGGTGCTTTGCAGAGATATGAGAAGGAACTCAAGAGATAAATTGAAAGCAATCTGTTAAAAATACAGCAACTGAAGTATAAAGTGACTATACTGAACAGTTTACATGACTTTTAAGAAGAAATTCCTGTATTAAAAAGAAATCAAAGCTGATTAATGAAGATGGCATGATTTTAGTAGTATCTAATATTTGAAAGTAGATTTTCCTTATCCACTTTCATATTTTATCATTTCAAGGACTTTTGAGTAATTTACAGCATTTCATTGATCAATCTTCACCATCATTGCACAAAGGCAGAATCCATAAGGAACCATTTTTCTATTTCCTAGGACAGAAAAGAAAGATACAGTTAAAAGAATCTCTATGCTGTGAACAGAGTTTGAATTCCAATCCCCAGATCAGGTAGTATTATTGGTTTGCAGGTGCTACCTAGGTCTTGAATCACTCAACATCTTAGTGTCTGTTAAGTCAGGGTTATAACATTGGCGTGAAATAGAATCTGCTTACACAGTCAGACCCTAAACACTCTTAGCACAGTACTTGACAGTATAAACGTCTCTCAGTTGTTGTGACTGTTGCAAGGCCAGAGTCCTGGCCTTGATGTGGTCTCTGGGCTACACGGGGGCCACTGTGCAGAGTATGTCCCCAGCATCTGCAGAACCATTTGACCCAGCACTTTGCACGAGCCTGACCATGACCTTCGCTGTGGAGTTGGCCACTGAAGCTTAGGGGAGGTGGTCAGTACATAAAGATGAGCAGAGTCTGGCTGTTGGAGGAGCCATTGCTGTGATGTTGACCCACACAGGGTCACTCCAAAACCTACTGGACCTGTGTTACTACACAGCTAGAATATCATTGTTTTTGCACTTTAATCCTGCAGGAGGCTTTTATAAAATGACTGGTGATTTTTATTTTGATATTATGGAGGATATATGATATTATATGGAGGATCATAGAGCAGGCTTGATTTTATTTCCCCATGTTATACCTGGTAGGGAGGGATGAGTGGCATTAGCACTTCTTGCCTACATTCTTTCCTTTCTTCCTTGCTTTTTCCCTTTCTTCTTCTAGTTTTTTATGTTTTTTTCCATTTGACAGTATATTAAAGACATCTTCCTTGATTTCAAGGTAGGATCAGTGATTTTAATGAGGGCATAGTGTTTCATAAAACACTGAATTTTTTACTTATCTCCACCCTATAGCTGGACATTCAGGTTCTTTGCAGATCTTCACTACTATGAATAAGTGAGTATGCAGTGGACTCATTCATGTATATAGCTTGAGTTTGTTTTTAAATTTTTCTAGTATACATTCTCATCAGTGAATTGATTCAAAGTAATTTTGTATCTTTTGACATTATTGCCAAATTGTTTGATATCACTCCTATAAGATTTGACCACATCTTCATTGCTGTTGGCTTTACATCATGGTCCTGATTGCACTGCCAATGAAGTAAAGCTACAAATTATAATCTAAAGGACTTTTACCTAAGCAGAAAATTTGTCTGACTTTTTGAATTTTACATAAATCAAGCCCAAAGACAGACTTTGTGGAAACTATTAAATAAAAAAGAGTCAGGCAAAAGGGAAAAATGTATTTGTATAGATAAATGTCATTAACCCAGAAAACTAAGATCAAAAGCCTCTAAAATACTATACTATTCATCATTGGGTCAAAATAAAGGTCAAGAGTAGGTGGAATGAAGATGAATCACAAGTCAGATTATGAATTGTTCCTTTAATTTCTCTCAAACATGGCATCGTTGAACCGTAGCAGTGATGGCAAGCCTTTTAGAGACTGCACCTCCGATCCTACTTATGTATCACAAAATGCCAACGCTAAACCTGAATCACTAAACTTGAATACTGAGGTTTTAGTTTAGAAAAAAATAACTCAAGCATTAAAAGAAAATGCAATAGTAGAGCTTCCAGTGACACAAACAGCTCACTGTGGGACACATACCACTGTCCTACAGCTTTGAAACATCTTATCACAATCTTGAGGAAATGCTTCACATTCTCCAGTTTACCCCAGATTTGCTGGTAAATGGTACCAACTTAACACTAGCCCTCAACGTTTTGCCTTCATTCTAAACATTCTTCCTGATAGGGGCTTCGCTACCTGCCCAGTGACTTTCCAGAAAATCTAACTCTTTCAGTAATACCATGAGGCAGATATGCATGTTGAGTTTATCTCATAAAATACAGGCTATTTCTCTAGAATAAAATATGTCTGATAGCCAGCCATGGTGAGTCTATAATTCCACCTCCTTGGGAGGCAGGGACAGGAAGAGTGTGAGTTCAAAGTCAGCCTGAGCCATATAGCAAGACCTTATCTCAGAAAACAAAAAATGTCTTGTTTGAATGTAGATGACTTGAAGTACAAACGAAGATGCAGGTCTGCACAGTGGTGCTAATAGCCATTGACCCCTTGCCCAGTTGTGCTGTCATCTGCTTATACCACTGCAAACAAGAGGCAGCAAGCTGCAGACATTCTTTCAAAGGAAAGCGTAAAAGCTGAAACTTACTTTAAAAATCTTCATTAGCTTTTGATCACTGTCACAAATACCTGCGATACTCAACTTAGAAAAAGAAAATATCCATTTTGGCTCACAGTTTGGGAAGTTTTGGTCCATTATCCCATGACCCCATAGTTTGGGGCATTTGGCAACATTGGCAGAGGCCTACAGCAGAGTAAAATCCACTCCATGGCCAGGAAGGAAAGACAGTGAGTAAGGGCTGGAGCCCCAAGGTTCCCTTCAAGGATACTCCTCCAGTGACCTCCAGACCCTTACTCCTCTACAGTGTCTGCCATCGCCCAAAAGTACCATCCCAGGGACCAGATTTTTAACACATGGGCCATTGAGAGACACTCAGAATCTAAGCTAGAGCAACTCTTTCTGTTCATCTGTTCCTGTGAATTGGGAAAAGATCAGTTTTCCTTTTGTTGGGTTGGCCTACCTGTGCCTGCGGGAAGGAGGCCAGGTGTTCATCTTTCTCAAACCTGCACCTGGCTCTTTTCCTGCTTTTTAGCAATCCCCCTTGGCACTTGATTTTTCTGGGTGTGAGCTACACTGGCCTGACCCTTTGGTCTTCAAGACAACCAGATAAGAAGATTCATGACTGTTTCCTTTGCCTCATCTCCAGCATCATGTACTTCTCTCCAGCCTTATGGCTCTGTGCTGGGTCTCCTGACTTTCTGTCTTTTCTAAGTCATTTCTCTGTGCACTCTACTTCATCCGCTATGCGCTGGTTTTCTAAAGCTGGAGACACAGCTCCTGTCCCTTGTGGGAGATCTCTGTGAATATGTCCTGGCTGGGCATGTGTACAGCACACCAGTGAGTCCTGCCTGCTTTTCCATCCTAGAACTTCTGGGATGGGGATGATCAGCTGCTCTTTAACTAATCCACCAAAAATTCAATTATCTAACCTTATTAGTCACATCAACAAGGGCTTTGATTGCCTCTGCTCGTAGCAGATGTGCAAATCTGATAGAATGGGGGAAGATATTAGAGCTTTTTGCTTTTACAAAACTTCAGTATTTTGAATGTATGATGTCACTTGCTCTTTCAAAGGTGACTATCTTTTGGGGTGGAGCTGTTAATATTCTGCTATTTGTGAAATATGGATTGTGTTCTAGCAATTGGAGTAGGTAGAGGATCTGCTGGATCCAGGGGGGAAATCTGCCATTTTGCTCAAGATTAAACTGTGTTCCACCATTGCAGGGCTCTCTTGATAGTGGGATAAAGTGGCATAGAATTACCATTCAGAAACGTGTCCTCTTTTGTGTCCAGGGCTGCAGTCAGTGCCTTACATCAGCTTGACTGCCCCTTCTTTGGGCAGGTCCTCACAGATGGGAGTAAGCCCTTCAAAGATCTGTAGATTAAGAGTTCCTGCGAGGGGATGCAATGTGGAGGAGCATGAACTAGGCAGGAACATGAGTTAGGAGGCCCCAGTGCTTACACAGTAGCTTCAGATTCTTTCAGAAATCCCTCCCACCTACAAAATAATATGCTTCTTTGACAACTGGTGTTCACAGCTATAGCAAAAGTATCATCTGTTGAAGGGAAAGCATAATGACTCCCTGGATACTGTGTAACTGTCCCTTGATGGGACTGGCTGTGTCCCACTCCCCCAATGTCCCATCCGATCCCTACTGTGCAGTGTTGTCCCATCCTATCTCTACTCTGCAGTGACAAGAGATGGCTGCCTAGAGAGTTTTTTGGTTTTTTTTTTTTTTTTAACCTCCTTATACCTGTTTTGGATACTGAATGCAGCAGGGTGATGAGAATACATGCTGGAACCTCAGTTTGCTGTCCTCTCTGACTTTGCTGTAACTATGCAGTGACTATACTCACTGCCTTCGTAGCTACCATTGGACCGAGGGACTCTGGCCAGGCTCCTGCATCACCTGGTACCCCCTTGCCATTTTTCTACCCTATCCATGTGAGTCTGCACTCAAGAGTACATTTTGTGTCTTTTCTCTTCTCTTTCATTTCCTCGGTATGCTTCTAGTATTTCAGCAGCCTTTCACCATCCCAGTTCTTCAGGCCTTTTAAGAATCTCCTGTGATCAAGATGCCCCAGTCTTCCTCCAGCGTTACTTGTCGCGAGTGCTTTCATCTCCCAAAATCCTCGAAAACACATTCTCTGCTCCCTTTCATTGTAACACATCACGTCCTCAAGCCAGTCCTGCAGCTGTGCTCATTTTCACCTGCTCCTGTCCTGCTCCCCACTAATCACAGAGTAACACACTTATGGTTAGCCTGAAGATCTTAAGAAGTCTGCATTAAAAAAAGAGAGAATCTTCTATCTGTGAAGATTTCAGAATATGGCACACTAGGTGGGAAAAGTGGGAGGTGCCCTTTTAATCCCCTTTTATCATCTACCTAGACGTGCCTCGCCTTGGTTATAGGATGAGGCCTCACCTGGCCTTACACTGACCTTTCCTCCATCTCACCAGAAAGCTGCCTTCCAGATTGATAACTGACAGTCTCAACCTCGCACTGGATTTTGCTTCATATATAAAAGCATGCTTTAAATTCTTTCCTGGCATCTTCTTAAAGAATTCCATTTGTTATGCCTTTGGAAAATACAGAAGTAACAGCTGAGAATTGTAGCAAATGACCATATGGGGCCATATACCATTAATAAAAATGGAATGGAAAAGGCTGCACAGCAAAATAATATTTTCAATCATGGAGCTATTTTTTGTCATCTTTGTGAGGCTCAGTAAATTGCTCTACAACTTCCAGAAATTCCCATTTAGCTATAACAGTATTAGAACATGAGTAATCTTTGTGTCATCCGTGTTTCCAAATTCTTGTTTGAATAATCTATTCCTACTGCCCAGGCTGGTAACCTTAAGCAAATAATTGAATAACCCAGTAGATGTAGGCAGTTTCTGCCACTTGGTGGGAAAGCTAATATATTTTGGTCTATAATATGAATGCATAAATTTGGTGGCAATTTCATCTTGTGTATTTTCCAATTCATTTGGGATTTTTATTTGTTGGTTTTGTTTATTTGTGCTTTCCATTTGAAAATAATGCTTGATTTTATTGCTTTGGGTGCTTAAGAAGGAGACATAGCATAAGAATTCGGCTTTTATTTATTGAGTTCAGACCCACGAGTGTCTGAGAGATCATAGAACCCAATACTCTTGACTCCAGGATTTTTCATTACATTGAATTCTATTTTTAAAAGCCTTCCAGCAAAAAAATAATACCCAAGCTCCCATAATTTCCTTTATGCAAACTAAACCAGACTCACTACATGAAGCCCGAAAGTCACTCCTTGGTCTGTGTGATGCAGAGTTAGGGAGCATCTGCACTTGCCTGAGGTGTTGGTGAGATGTCACATCTAGGCAGCAGTCACCCAGATAACCTGTCCGAAGTGTATGACTATGGGGTCTCCAGGATCTTGAGAGTTTCACAAAAGCTTTAATCTCAAGAAGCTGGCTGTTTAGTAGATATAGGAGAATGTGGAGGTTTTAGAATGTGGTATGGAGTGCCAGAGATTAAGTAAGTGTATAATTAAGTTTACAGAGTGGTTAAGCAAGAGGAAAGCAATACACATTTTTGGTTAAGCAAGAAGAACACAGTACACATTTTTAAAAAATGTGTCTGAGCCCAGGGATAGAGTCCGACTGAAAGATTGGGCGATCAGTAACTTGTAGGATGTCAACATGGGAGTCCAAAGTCCCAGGGTTCGGAAATGCTTGTTGCTCCTGATCCTTCTTTTTGGCCATGTTGTTCACTTAGTTGTGTCTAGCATCTTTGCCCTCTTATCTCACCCTACTGAAGGTACAAAAAAGAGCATAATTATGTAGTTCCATCAGACCACCTGGTTCCATTGTGAAGTGGGGTAAGCAAAGAGAGTCTGATTGTTGGTACTGTGTAAAATAGGAGTGATCATGCACCATATTCCTTGAGAGCTTGTTTGGAAGTTCTAGCAGGGGAGTGCAGCTAGTTGCATACCCCTGACTGAGGAATGGTCGCTCCTCTATTGAGGGTGGTCATCCTCTTCCACTGAGCATTTGGGAAGAACTCACATGAGGCATTGAGGGAGAAAGGGGACATCCTCCCTCCCAGCCAGCCAGATCAGCCAAATCAACCCTGGTGATCAGTAGGGTGACAGATGTTGCAGCCAGATCGCCTACACATGCACCATATTCCTAGAATATTTAGTGCATTTTATCTTAAAAATCAGAAGAAAACAGTACTCTTTAGGCAAAAAAGCAACATTTTATTAAGGTTTGTATTTAAAGGGTTGCAGAAACCCTTTGCTATTATATTAAAGAGACCACATGCTAGATTCCTGATTTACCCAACTCTTGATAACCTTTAAGCCCTTTGTCATTTGGTGAATTATTTTTGCCAAGCTTCCTCATGCTACAGTATAACCCCAGTTCTCTTTTTTCTTTGTTGTCACTTCTGGTTTTTTGTTTTGTTTGAGACAAGGATCTACTGTATAGTTCAGGTTGGTCTTGAACTCACTATGTACAGTGGACCCTTGACTTACAAACTCAGTTTGTCGCATGGGCTCATTATAACTCAAGGTGCTTGTAAGTCAAGACTATTTTTCACATGAGAAATAATGGAAATAACAATAATGCGTTCCAAACCTCCCAAAGCACTCCTTAACTAACCTTTTCATAATAAAAAGGGTTGTCTAATTTGCATAATTTACTAGAAACACCAATAATTTTCCTAGTGTGTTCACCAAAAAGTTATAAAATGTGCCTAGTTTACCAGAAACAACAATTTCACCATTCAAGCTGACAGAAAGGGAGGATGTAATGGAAAGTGGTTATTGTGTGGAACGAGAATCCTCTCCCGTAAGAACATCAGGAATCAGGCTCACTGGTACCCTTGCTCTCCTTGGGAGAGTCTGTAACGACTAGGACCTGCTTCTGGCTCTCTAGGTCTCAACGTTTTCAGAACTCAAAATTGACGTAAGGTTGTCTGTTTCTGTATTTTCTGTAGCACTGTTTTGTAGTGTGACATGAAATTGTCATTAAGCAAGTGAAGTGGCTTTTTCTGTGCTTGGGTGGATTTCTCTACAGATGTTTGTAGCTCGGTCCATTTTTTCAGGATTTCCTTTATTTCAGAAGAAGTTTGCTGCACTGATTGTTGATACTCCCCCTCCTCTTCAGAAAGCTCCTCAACTTCTCTTTCGCTCAGCCAGAAGTTGCCGAAGTTCCCCTGAGTGTTCTTCCACCAGTTCCTCAACATCACCACTATTTACCTGCACGCCTATGTATGCTGCTATAGTGACAGTGTCATTAGCCACAGTGTCAACTGAAGACTTGGGCTGCTCTACACAGCCCTCAAAGTCTCTCTCCTGTATAATTATAGGCCACATTTTCTTCCAGGCAAGTTTCAGTGTCCTCAGAGAGACACTGGCCCAGGACTTTTCAGTTAACCCCACACAGGAAAGAATGTTTTAATGTTCCTTCCAGAACTCTTTTAAGGGTTAAATCTATATCCGAGACCATCTGAAAGCACTTCAGGAACAATTCCTCAGTGTGTAGCTTCTTAAAGTTAGTTATAACCTGCTAGTCCATCAGCTACAGCAGAGGAGTTGTATTAGGCAGGAGGAACTTGACTGAGCGCTATGGAATTCTTCAGCCAATTCATTTTCCAAATCTTGTGGGCGAGCAGAACGCTGTCCATAATGAGGAGACCCTAATGGTAAACCTTTGTTCTCTAGATATTTCTTAACAGTAGGGCAGAAAGCTTCCCTATTCTACTCAAGAGAAAGTAGTCTTGTTACCCAGGTTTTTGCATTAGATCTCCACATGATCCCATCCTGTTCTTCATGACTTATGTTTTTTGAACATTATTGGGGTTTCAGAGTAATAAACCAAGAAAGACTTTATCACCACTCACATTGGCACATAGCAATAATGTTAGCCAATCTTTCATAGACCTACACCCTGGTATTTTCTTTTCTTCCTGGGCAATGTATGTTCTTTTGGACATTTTCTTCCAGAAGGGACCAGTTGAAAACCTCATGAGCACAAAAGCCATTTCTCTATGTCACTGTTGCAAAGTGAATATATGTAATTTCTGCATTCCTTTTATCAGCACTAGCTGCTATTAGTCATTGATGGATTGGCTTTTACAAAGTCTGCATTTATGGCCATAGATTCTTCACAAATTAAAGACTCTCATAGACTATAACCTATCTTCTGCCTTTAATTTATCCACACTAATAATCTATCTTATCTAACACTGTTGACTGTGACTTACTAATATGAGTAACACCTTTAGCAACACTAGCTTCCTTATACAAATATTTTCTCTAGAAGATTATCAAGAGACTGTATTTTAACATACTCTACATCTTAGCAAGATCAGTCACAGGAACACTACTGTCATATTTCAGCACAATTTCTTCTTTTTGGTTATGATTGTTTTCTCTACCTTCCCTTCTTAGCTTTTTTTCTAGTTTTTTGGGGGCCATTTTGATAGCAGTAATCCTAGCAATAATATAAAAAACTCCCCAAAATCGCATATACAAACATGCACATCTGGGAGCATATTGATATATACACTTAAATATGATTTCTTGGCATTGTGAGTCTTTATTTACAAGAGCACAAATGGCTGACATTCAGGTCATAACCCAAGACTTTGGTCATAAATTAATCCTAAAAATCTGGCCATACCCCAAGTTGTTCATATGTGAGGCCAGTTGTAGCTGAGGGTTCACTGCACCACAGGCTACCCTCAAACTTATGGCAGAGTCCCTGAGTGCTGGGATTACAGATGTGGGCCACCATGCTCAGCCCCAGATCTCTATCATATAATATTTTCATATTATTAGAACACCTCTGGTATCAGATACTTAGAGGTGCTCTGCTCAGTATTTTAAGTTTCACACATTGTGAATATTTTTGTAGAAACCGGTGATTTAGAAAAGAGAAGAAAAACTAATGATTTTGCTCTTTATATGAGTGAGACTCTGCCACCTCTGAGAAGCACAGTAAACTCTTGCTGATTTTATCCTAGCCACACAGAACCCTACTGCAGATCACCAGATAGCATGTACTTACGAGTAACACAATAAACATGATTTTTATAAAACCAACTTTGTTCTACCAGAAGGTGAACTACCTCCAATTTATTTGGACAGGATCATTTAATTCTGATTATGATAATAGTTCATACCAACTAGCCAATTGATTCTAGTGTGGTCTGTAAAAATTAACTGAGACACTGGAATTCATCTGACTCCTGATGTCTCATATTGAATCATTGCTGATAAACAGAAAGCAGTTGCCAGGTGTTTGTGCAAATTACTTAGTTTAGGTTAGTAAAATTAGAATCGGCTGTGTTCTTAAGTACTTATCATTCATCTACTCTTTTTAGAAAACATTAAGTTCATCAGTCAAAATTTGATAAGCAGCATACTTAAGGAGCTGGAGCCTCCTTATTGCCTGTGTTTGTGACAGCTAGCTTTTCATAGAAGCAGAAGTAACATGTCATTTTCTCAAAGCAGACTGCATGGTTACACCTTGTGATTAACTGGTGATGAGTAATTTTAGGTGACTTCAAGTGCTTGTCCATGGTAGAATAAGGCATGTTTATCTGTATTCCGTATACCTTCCCAGTTGTAAGTACTCAGTTAACACATGTAGAATTGAACCATAATGTTTAGTTAAATTTAGTCTCAATTATTTATTCTGAAACAACAATATTTATCATTTAATCTCTGGCACCATGATTATGATGTCACCTGGAAGATAAGGCTCTCTTAAAATGCCATCTTTAAGGTTAGCTGCAGGTGACCTCCCTTGTGTTAGGTTCCAAACAGGATGACCTCTTACAAAACTTTATGCTGTAAAAAGAGGAGTGATAGTGGGTTAGTATCAGAAGATTGCTATTTTATAGGAAAAGTCATTATTGTGATGCTCCAGTTGAAGGGGGGGTGCAAATCATTGTGCTTATTTTCATGGGAGCTTCTCTCTATGTTCCTAAAATCCCTGAGCTTCTTAGGCCAAATAGAATAAAAGAGAGCTGTTTTACATGGGGAGGAGATCATGAGAAGATCAGGAAGGGAATTAAGGAGATTTTCAAAGGTCTGGGCTGCTGTGCAGTTGCTGTGTCCTGGGTGACATGCAATAACCAATGCACCTCTCCAGCCCTGCTTGAAGCTTTGCTTTCATCCACAGCAGGATAAATTGTGGCTTTACGTGACGTGTCTTGATGGGGGACAGGAAGGTCTGTGATAGCCAGAAGGCCTCTTTCTGGGTCTTGCTTTCTGCTTCTCAAGAGGTGACAGCCAGCTGCCACTGCAGCCAAAGCACCCTGAGTCTCCAGCTCAGTGACTGGAGCCCAGGGTATCTGTCACTGTCTAAAACACTGTTTACTACTTGGTTTGATGAGGCTCAGAGAGAAAGTTGTGTTTCAGCAACCCATTGGCTACTATGCTGATATATTAAATTCCCCCCAGCTCCATCTAATTTATGGCTCACTTTATCTACTAATTTATGGGTATAGCACACAGTCTTTCTGTTAGAGTACCTACCTCAGGCATGGTGCTAGCTCCTGTGGATATAGAAATAACCATGGGAAAAGTACTTGCTCTTACTCAACTTGAATTCTGGTGGGATCCTAATGACAGTAGGGAACACTGTCCCCCACTGTCCTCAGTGGGGACAGTGCCCAAGAAGCAGATGATTGAACACGTTCCTTAAAGGGGTCCCATAGACCCTTCCATATACAGCATGGTATGCTGACTTTCTGAACCCTGAATTCAGTTATTTTCAATTCTTCACTATCCCACTTTCTTTCCATTAGAGTAGGAATATCTATATCTATATCTATATCTATATCTATATCTATATCTATATCTATATCTATATCTATATAAAGCTAATGTTCTCATGGCCCCTTATTCTTGCAGGACACTTTCATGGGTGATCCCAGGTCCTTCTGTGACTTCTGTGGTCACATAACTAAGATCTCTACTGTCAAGGAAAGGGATAGAGAAAACATGAATATTGTGGTAGTTATTTCCAGCCCCATCTGGACCTTGAAGAAATTTTAAATATTTGAAACCCCCAAGTCCAGCCTGTAAAATTTGGGCTTTTATAAAAGTAGGAAATCTGGATACTTTCCATCAGTTCTGAGGACCCTTTCCCACATGGATGCTCAGAAAATCTCATCAGAATGTTTTATGGGTAGAGAACAAGTCTGGAGATGGACACTCTTGAGGTGGCTGCTGATCTGTCTTTAGGGACTTTGCCCCTCTTGCTTTTATATATTTCCCCCACACACACCTGAGTTAGCTATTTCACTGGGACCCATCACAGAATGACAGTGAAGTGGCCCCATGGATGTTTTCAGATTGCTGAAAATTCCTTGCTGGCAAGTGAATTGCCATCTGTTCCATCCCAGGAAACAATGTGCTATTTCAGATGTTACTTGTTCATGGAGATGAAGTTTGTGACACTGTTTTTCCTGTTACTCCTTGATTATTTTCCCTACAGTTTCCTTGTCTGTCTTTCTGTGGTTCTTATTTCCACTACCAGAATATACATATTCAGGCTCCACTTACCAGGAAAGGAAACGAAGGATTCCCCTGTGGCCAGGGATCATAAGAAAACTCCGGGGGTCTAGGGATGGCACGTCTTAAATGAAATCAGGCTTCAAAGGCAGAGGGTGACTGTTTGATGATGATCCTGCTGATTTATATACTATTGACACTCAAGTCATGAAATGAAATATCCGCCATGCTGATTATTTATGCTTCCTCTGTTTAATTATAGTTTGAAAATGAGATCATCACCAAGTTGGATCATGAAGTGGAAGGAGGCAGAGGAGATGAACAGTACAAAGTGTTATTTGATAAAATGTAAGTGTTGATTAGCAGTGGGATTTATGTCAGAATAGACACAGAGAGACTGTAATTAGACTACAATGAACTTTGTAGCCCAGAAATAATTAAAATGTGTTAATAATGGAAAATATTTGAAATTGCACCTCCATCAAGTTTGTATTTCTGAGTGTGATTAACAAGGTGTGCATAATTATTTTTCAGCCTCCTGGAGCACTGCAGGAAGCATAAATACCTCGCCAAAACAGGAGAGACTTTTGTGAAACTCGTCGTGCGCCTGATGGAGAGGCTTCTGGACTACAGAACCATCATGCATGACGAGAATAAAGAGAATCGCATGAGTTGTACCGTGAATGTGCTGGTGAGTGAAAAGTTAATTAAATCTTCAATCTTCACAGCATGCCAGAAACTAAGGCAAAACATTCTGGAGTCCTTAGGATGATCGGCCATGGAGTTTTCCATGGAAGAACTCAGCTCCCTTTGCTGTTTTCTCCTCTGCTGCAAGGAAGAAATGATTAAAGAATTATTTGCAGGTACACTCTGAGCTAGTCTGTGAAATCGGCTCCCCTCTGGATGCTTCATACAGTTTTTGCTGTTTTGGAATGAAGAGCCAGCTCATCGTGTAACCAGGGTTGCATCTTGTGGTTTATAAGTCTTAAATCTCTGCTTAAAACACACACACACACACACCTCTGAATCCTTATGTGGAAAACAAAGTCCTTGTAGACTGTGTTGAATCTTGAGATGAGATCACCCTTGATTACCAGGGAGTGAGAGACAAGTGTTCTCATGAGAGACAGATAAAAAGACCCAAACACAGAGGAGAAGCCATGTAAAGACAGAAACTGAAAGTGGAGTAATGCAAAGATAACCCACGCAATAGGTGGGGCCACCGGAAGCTGCAGGAAGCAAGGAAATACTCTCTCCTAGAGCTATCATGATGAATATGGCTCTCATGACATCTTCATTTTGACTTTCAGTTTCCAGAACTGTGAGAGAATACATACCTGTTGTTTCAAGCCTCCCAGTTTGTGGTCTTTTGTTACAGTAGCTCTAGGAAGCTAGGCAGGGTAGCATGGGTGGCAGATGGCTGGGTGAACTTGGCCACTGCCATCTGTTGCACCTCATGCATTCCTGCTGCTACTGTGCTATGGCTGGGTCTGTGGACAAACCCTGTGCAATGAGTGCGGCAAATCCAGGAAATTCCGTTGGGTCAGCGAGCTTTTAGGAAGCTTGATGACACACAGCCTTGAGTTCAGGAAGTGGCTGGCAAGCCTCATCACGGTCCACAACCAGGTGACTCCCATACTTCAGCTTCTTTCTCTATTCCCATTCTTATAAGGAGCGCAAAAGGCTGACGTCATGCCGAGCTGCAGCAGGGCTTTCTTGAACTTCCCTCACCTGTTCCAAAGCAGGAATACAAGAAAACACTACTATCTTGCCTCACTTGACTAACTTCTGTTCCCAGCCACCAGCCTCTAGATTTCAGTGTCATCACTTGCACATTGGGTAGCATGCGGATTCTGAGCCCTCACTTCTGTGCCCATCATTTGCATAGACTTGCAGGTTCTTTGTGCTTACTGAAATGGGTGCCCATGTAATGGGCAGTATTAGGGTTAGGGCATTCATTCTTCAAAAAGTGTTTGAAATAAAAGGACAAGCAAAAAGGAATAATTTCACTTTCTGCCTATTTTAGTATCAGTGTTGAATCTGTTTCTTGGCATGATGAACTTCATAGCTAAAAGCTCATGAGAAGTCTTAGCCCCCTCATCCTTTGGCTGTATAACCTGCTTACATTCATGATAAACATTTTTGGTAGTAAGTTTTATTTTCCTTAAAAACCTAAGTATAGAGGACTTCTGGTGTCTGCTCCCGTGCACAGAGATTGAGAATTGTCACTCCCGTTCTTCTTTTTTTTAAAATCCATTTTATTCAAGATAAAAAGAAAAAAAAAGAAGAAAAAACTACAACAAAATTTCAAAACACGTCAATCAAGGAGCAATAATGGTACATACATTGTACATTGTCATCCCCAAATGATTCACCCAGAGCATAAGACATATGCATTCAATTGTCTGAACAATACCAGCACAAAATCTTTCTTTTTAGCAAACTCAGAGAAATCAGTAGTATAACTATCTTAACTATTTTCATATTACATACACATATACGTGTGTTTTTCTTTCAGCTTGTCACACTAATGAAATAATTTAGTGTTTGCACATGTATGTCTTATTTATTTCACTAATGAATATATTCTCAAGTTGCATCCATTAACCTATAAATGTGTCCAATTTATCCTTCTTTATGGCTGAGTGGTACTCCATTGTATAAAAATATCACATCTTTTTTTTATCTGTCCCTCAGTTGATGAGCATTTGTTTCCAAGATCTAGCAATCACAAACTGTGCCATTTAAACATGGGTCCATATATATTATCATGTATGATGTTTTTAATTCTTTTGGGAAGATACTCAGAAAGCGAATAGGCTTGTTTTGTTTTCTTATCAATACTGGGAATCGAACTCACAACCGTGTGCTTGCAAGGCAGGCACTTATGCCGCTAAGCTAAATCCTCAGCCCAAATCCTAGTTTTTCGAGGACTCTTCACACTGATTTCCACAGTGGTTGCACCAATCTGCATTTCCACCAACAGCAGAGAAGTGTTCCTTTTTCCCCACAGCCCCTCTATCATTTGTCATTGCTTGCTTTCTGTCCCCCCATTCTTACAAGTAAAAAGCTGAACAGAGTGAAAAGAAACACTTCTTAGGTCCTTCCTCATGGGCAAATGACTGCCCCCAAAATCAGAGCAACAGGATGATGTAGAGAATCATAACTTAGAAGAAGCCCAGGAGAACAGAAACCACCTCTGGAGTCAGAACTAGCTACCTTTTACCCATGTCCATTTTCAACACAAAATTCTTAGTTGTATGAAAGACAACACAGTTTGAAGAGATAGAGCAGCCATTAGATCCAGAATCATCTATAGGAGATGTTTTGGAATTATCAGACTGGGCATTTAGAACAGCTGTGACTAATAAACTAAGGGCTCGAATGAAAAACAGAGGAAAACAAAATACATGAACAATGTGACAATATATAGGATAACCAAAGAATCAGAAAGAAATAGTAAAATGTGAAACATACTAACATAGAGTATCTTAAATAGAATCATCAGTCAAATGAACTAGAAGAGGAAAGAATCACCAAGCTTGAAATCAAATATATTTGCATATGTATTGTAAGGGTCTTGGGCAACTGCAGAAGTTGCTGACTTCTGGTGACAATCTGTCCCATCGGTACTGTCTTGATGTTCACCCTCGATTGTGCGAGCACCACAGAACTGGCTCTTCCCAGGTAAGCTGGTCTTGGCCTTAGGCTCAGGAAAATACCTGACTATAGCTTCAATGTATTCTTGCATTCTTACATCTGTCAAGAGTAATTGACTAGTGGTTGATACGAAATAGAAGCCAGTATTTTTCTGTGGGAGAAAAATGACGACCTTTTCAAAATAATTCCCTACTACAGACATAATTTTATAGTGCTCCCTCTGCTCCTAAACTGGATTTAATGGGCCAATTAGTGTGAATTGTTCATAAATTCAATAAGTGTCCAATGCTTACGATTAAGACTTTTATTTTGTAAGGAACATCTCTTATGCTCACTAGGATTTGAAACCTGGTGGAAAAATGGCAGTGTGCCCAGAAAGTGACTTCTTACCACCAAAATCGAGGGTTAGAAAGCAGACTCCTATAATGACAACTACAATCACAATTTCTGAAGCTAAGATGTATTCTTCCTTTATTGAATAACAGTGTCTACCTACTGTTACTGTGGTCAGTAGTAGTTTGTTTTTAACTGCCAAGCACCAAGGATTCTTTAGATTCATGTTATTAACTTTTCTCAACTGGAAACATCCTGAGTCATTTTATGACAAGTTAAATATTCCGTGTTTACCATCCTTTAGGGATGATAGAATGGATACTGACCTATTACAGAATTTTCACCTGAAAAATAAACCTATGGGATAAAGAGAAATAAGAAACTAAAGTATTATAAATAGCTGTACTTTACGAATAGGTATTCTGACTAACTATTCACTGCCATGCTTATGGTCCATTTTTACCTTTCTTCTTTGTACTTTTACTATAGAAACCAGTCAAATTTCATGAATGAATGTGTATATCCATCTCTAAATGAATATAGATATACAAATGTATATTAGAAATAAAAAATAGTCACTAGGCAGAAATTACCACAAAATCCTTAAAGTTAAAAATAAAATGGAGAGATCATGCGTAATGGATATAGGAGTACAGCTAGACTGGAAGAATAACTTCTAATATTCTATAACACAATAGGATAATTACAGTTGACAGTAATTAATTGAATATTTCAAAATAGCTAGTAGCATTGGAACTTCTGGGAAAATGGCAGAGTGGCGAGAAACAACTCAGGCTGTCTGAGATTTTAGAATGTAGACACTGGAAAATAACAACTTGGGGAAGAAAAGAAGGAGAAGTAGATCCCCAGAAACCAGGAAGGACCTGCCAGGAAAATTAAACCTACAGAGAAGTTGAAGAGAAAGAACACAGTGTGGAGAAGGGAAGAGATATTCTGCACTTTTTCTCCCTGGCTCATGGCTCCTGGATCCCGGAGCAAGGAAACCAGATTTACAGGGACAAGGCACAAAGCTAGGGACTTCAGAGGGCCTCAGGGGAAAATGCAGCACTCTAATTAAGCAGGTGCTGTGAGCTGCAGGGAGAGCACCGGATTTTACTCCCACTGAGAGTCCTTCAGCAGGCAGTACCTGGTAAGTGACCCCCATTCCAAGCACTCACATGTTCCCTGGACAGAGTGTTTGGTTGGATGTCATTCTGGAGAAGGGTTGACTGTTTTAACCTAAACCTCCCAGCCGCCACAGAACAACTTCAGCTCAGGACTGCCAGCATTATATTCTTTTACTCAGTCACATTCCCACAGTGACTGGGTAAGAGACAGCCACAGTAGGCAGCCAGCTGTGGGCAGAGAGCTGAAGTCAGGCGGGAAAGAGGCCCCGAGTTTACACTACAGGACACAGGCCCCACCCTTGTCCCTCCTTGCTTCTGCTCTCTTTTTTTTAACTTCCTGTTTGTTTTTTCCTCTTCCCTTTCTTAATTTTCACACTTTATTCTGTCACTGATTTTTACTCCTTATATAATTTCTTTTTTCTTTCCTTTCATCTCTATTTCTAACTAGTTTTTTCTCTTACCTTTACCTAATTGTATAAATATCCTTCTGTTCTCCAATAAGATTTACTATTTCTCTTCTTTCTCATATAGTTTAAGATTCCAAGTTTTTCTGGTTGTGTTCCCCATTAGCAAACACTGTATATTTAATTGTATAACTATAAAGCATTGTTAATCATTTGATAATTCTGTAACATTATTGTTGAATTATTTTATTCAATCGGTGTTATATGCATTTAGCGCATACTATCTGTAAGTCAATTCCTGGGTTATCCTAATGTCTACACACCATAATGGATTTTTTTCTCTATAGTTTTTTTTTTCTCTATAGTTAAGAGTGGTACATAATTAGTTCTTATGGTATGTTAATATACAATTTATTTTTGTCAGTATTACTGATTTGTGTGATACCACATGGATCACATAATTGTCATGAGTACTCTATAAGCCAACACTTACGTTACTTTTGTAACATTTACAATACTAGAGTCCACTCCCAGAGAACTCACTTGTTGGATTACACTGAATGTCTCTTCTCAAACTGACCAAGGTAGTGAGGTCTTTGGCCTGAGGCAAAGAACTAACTATTCCCAAAGTACATCACTGAAAAGCAACTGAAGATATCTCTATGCTAGCAACAAAGTCTTTACATTATAAGCATCCACAAACATTAGCACAAAACACACAAAAAATAGAAACATGAAAGGACAACTCAACAAAATGCCTCCCCAAATTCCCAACTCAGCCAAAGCCAATCTAGAGGACACCAAGGGGCAAAACAGCATAAGTTACACACCCATGTTATTCAAAAGGATAACAGAGAACGTTAGAAAACAGAAGAGATACTCATCAGAATTACAGAAAATATAACTAAATAGATAATGGAAGTAATAACCAAAGTGATCCAGGAGCTTCCAAATGACACTAATAAAAAACTAGGTGAGCTAAACACAATGATGCAAAACATAACTGGCCAACCTAGAAAAAAATTAGTGTCCATGAAAGGGCTTCAATAAAAAATCCAGGAGATTAAAAATTACACTAAAAGTTGTGAGCAGCAGAAGCAACCTGTGTGAGACCAGCATTTCAGAACTAGAAGACAAGGATACCTTCAAAGACCAAAGACACCTTAAAATCAACAAGAGAACATGAAAAATGGATCCAACACAGCTGCTACATGACACAAAGAAAACTAATGTAAGAATCACTGGAATAAGTGAAAAATCACAAGACAAAACAAATGGCATAGAAAACCTGTTCACAGAAATAATGACCGAAGATCTCTGTATAGGGAAAGTAATAAACATACAGATAAGTGAAGCATATAGAAACCTGAATAACCACACCCAGAAAAGTACCTCTGTTGGAGGGATAAAATCTTAAACAGTTATTAGCAAAGGTAAACACGTGATAATCACAGCTAACTTCTCTCCACAAATCTTAAAGGCCAGGAAGACATGGAGTAAAGTGTTTCAAGCCCTAAAAGATAACAATTTCCAGCCTCAATTTATGTATCCCGCAAAACTTACCTTCAAAATTGATGGAGAAATAAGGTATTCCCATGACATAGAGCACATTGAGAAATTCATAACCACCAGACCACATAACAAAAATACTTAAGAATATCCTAGAGAGAGACAATGAAACCAATATTTCTAATATGTCAAAAAGAAGAATACACCTAGTGTGATGCACAGCAAAAAAAAGGAAAAAGAGAAAAAGAAATAAGCAATAGAGCAATAATGCAGTGCACTGACAGGAGTAAGTCAATACTTCTCAGTAATACTTCTTAATGTTGAATGGTCTCAGTTTCCCAGAAGACACAGATTGACAGAATGGATCACAAAGCAAAACCCAGCAACATGCAGTACAAAAGAATCATTTAATTCAAAAAGAAATTCACAGATTAAAAATCATAGGATGGAAAACAATATCCTATGCAACAGGAACTCATAGAAGCACAGGAGTAGCTGTCCTAATTTGGATTGTAAGCCAAGTTTGATCAGAAGAGACAAGAGAATTGCTACATACTTGATTAAGGGAACAATTCAACAGAAAGATATATATATATATATATATATATATATATATATATATATATATATATATACACACTAGTCCACTCAACTTTATAAAACAAATACTACTTGGCATGAAAAATCAAATAAATACCAGTTAGAAATAATGGCAGCCCTCAATACCCCCCTGTCACAAATGGACAGCTCCGCTAGACCCAAAAAAAAAAAAATTAGCAAATATCAGAGTTGAACCAATCCTTTAAATTAGGAGACTTAATAGATAGACTATTCCATCCAGCAACAACAGAGCACGCATTCTTCTGAGCAGCAGATAGGACTTTTTCCAAAATAAATCACATAGTAGCACATAAAGCATACTTAAGTACAGTGAATGCAAAATAATCCAAATTATCCCATTCATGTCAGATCATAGTGCAGCAAAACTAGAAACCAGTGGCAAAAGAAACCACAGAAACTGTGTAAACACATATAAATTAATACCCTCTAATCCATGCAGGTTTAGTAACAGAATTCTAAAACTCTTAACTAGAAGAGTCCTCCATTGTTGGTCAGGGTGTAAATTGATACAACTACTATGGAAATCAGTATGGAGATTCTTCAAAAAACTAAAACTAAAAACTTCATTTGACCTAGATATTCCCTTCTAGGTTTCTTCCTGCAAGAGTTAAAGACATAAATACCAGTGATATATGCTTACCCATCTTCAGATTAGCACAATTTTTAATAACTAAATGTTGAAAGCAGCCTACGTGTCTGTTAATAGATGAACAGATAAAGAAAATGTGGTATTTATACATAATGGAGTCCTACTACTGTGCCATAAAGAAGGATAAACTTGAGTCGTTTGTAGGAAATTGGATGCACCTTGAGACCATATAATACTAAGTGGTCTCACTTAATATGTGTCTGATGTAAGTTAGACACACAAGCTTAAATATCACATGGTCTCTTGTATATGAGCAGATCAATGTATAAATAAAATACAAAGTAAAAAACAGTAAACAAGAATAGAAAGAATGTTATCTGTAATTTCACATCAATGTATCTAAAAGTATCTTTATTTAGTATAATTGCCCTATATTTGTTTAGCTTGTTATTCTGGCTGTTAATCTATATTTATGATAATTAACTGAATAAAGAGTTACAAAATAAATGAGTCTGATGCTGCTCAAAAACAAAAATAGCTAGTAGAGATTATTTTGAATGTTTCTAGTATGAAGAAATGATAAATGTCTAAAGTGACACAGGCTTCAGTAATCTAGATCTTATACTTACACGTGACATATGTAGTATATATTGTAGACTATATATGGCTGTACTGTACCCTACATATATATATACCCTATAAATATATATATACATTATATATATTGTGTATATATATATCACTATGTGTGTGCTAAAAATAAAAATATATTTATAAATAAATAAGCAAATAAAATAAAGGTCACAGAATGTATCAGTCCCTTTAAGTCCATTGCCAAATTTCCTTTATAACCAGTGCTGAGATTATTTTAAAGACAAAGTTTATGGAACATGCTAAGTTGTATAGGTTCATTAATGTCCTAGTCTCCCTTGCTCTTACCAAAACAAAAATGAAAATGCAAATATCAAAGACGTGAGCAGTCACTGGGCCCAATACACAGTCCCTAAATGTCCCCTATAACCATGTCACCATGGTTCCCACCTGACAAGATATACAATTGTGATTCTCTAGCATTTTCTGTCACCTCCTAATCAAACAATCTTTAATTATTGATCAGTAACTTGTTTGTCACTGATTCTCCTGTGCAACCATCAACACAGCTACTTCTCAGACTGGTAGAGCCATCATTATTTGCCCATCATCAATTTCTCCATTCATGGCCCCTTTACAAGGCTAATCTATGCCACTTTCGGACCAGAATTCTAAAATTCTTAATATCCGTTTGAGTCATTAAGGAGTCAAAAATTGAAATACAATGCAAATATCTAAGCGCTGGAAAATCAGTGTTGTGAAGTGGAGCAGCATTGAAGCCCAGCCCCAATGGCGCCTTTGGAAGCCATTTTTCAAGTTGCTGATCTGGGGTGCTGGTGTGAAAGGAACTTAAGCCAACCTATTGGGGGTCAGGAGAGAGCACTACTGCAGAGCCCAGAAATGGAGCATGGGAGCAGAGTGAATTTCGACGTAAGAAGCACAAAAGTTTTATATAGAAATTGGGATTTGAGATGAGTATGCTTTGGCTCTTAGAGAGGTTTTTGAAATCCTAGGAAGAGAATAGACCTCAGCACAGTCAGAAAATAGAAGACATTCTGTATCTCTGAGAGTAATGAAGGTCACACGATACTGGCCATGTGAAATAGTAAAGGAGAATGATCAAACCTCAGGAAAGGTTTAAAAATATGAGTACAGAAAGGCATAGTATGAGATTGTAGCTTATAAATACTGGCGAGTTGGAGTTGAAAATGAAGGGCTTTTTCTGTGCCTTTGATGCGGTTCTCTTTGTTACGTTGCTCTGATTTTTCAGTTGAAAATATTCTCATTACTGAGCTGCGTCACAGAAACTGGAGCACATTAAAATGTCAGAAGAGCATAGTCTGGAAATCTTGATATGCTTTTCTAAACGTATCCCTTCTTACTTTCTATACTTAGCATTTCTTTGCAGAGAGATCGATCTTGGAAGCAAGGCCCTTTTTTGTTAATGAAATTAAAGAGCCTATGGTATCCTGTTGTGTCATTGTCTATCTTTGTAACATTGATACTATCTAGTTTCCTCAGGCATTAGTCTAGATTTATAACATTATTTTAGGTTCTAAATTTCACAATGAAAGTGGCGTATGATGTTTCCATTTGATGAACCTTCTTAGGTGACTCTTGTACCTTTGTGGTGTCCCATATATGATTAAAATTTTAAAATGTTCACAAAGATATTCACATGAAGAAATGTAATTTTGGTAGAAATGTGTACACTCAACCAGAATTTGCAGAAGTAGCCCATTGGCTGCAGGATGCCTACTAACCTTTCTAATCAGTGTTTGTATCAAAGGACTCTTTTTAAATGATATACTGTCTTCTTACCATGGTTTGGAAGATCTGTCTGCCTATAACACTAGGTTTTCTGGGATGATCCTTCTGTTCTATATGAACAATTCAGTACAGTAAAAATGACCACATGTAGCTATTGAACAAAGTGTGTCCAAGTACTACTGATGAGGTGAATTCTTAATTTTATATAACATCATCATTTAAAATTTCTTTATCTTTAGATATACGTGGCCTGAGGCTACAGTCGTGAACAGCTAAAGACTAAGATATCGTAGTGCCTGACTCTTGATGAAGCCTCTGTGTATTCTCTAATTTGGGTTGTTTATTTAAATGAGATTACAGTTATTAAGAGATCATATCTTTAATAAGTACCTTGTTTTAGTTAAAGATAGAATTCCATTAACAGAAATAGATTTTAATCATGTCTGAAGTATAGGAAAGGTAGTCACTAGAAAAGCAAAAATATAAAACAGTATGAGATGGTTTTGCAACTTGTGTGAATTTATGGTTCTAATCCAAACTCTTGAGTCCATTTGGTTGTGTTTGACAGAAATCGAAAATCATTGAATTGTTAATGTACGTATAATGCCTTCTGTGAAGTAAACTTTTTAAAAATGTGTGGTTTAATTTTTCAGAATTTCTACAAAGAAATTGAAAGAGAAGAAATGTATATTAGGTATGTAATCATGCTTGTGTGCGTACCCCGCATATTTACTGTAAGTGCTGTTTATCAAGTTCGTGTTAAATGTTTTATAACCGAAGGGGTTCATTGTGCAGAAAACTATGATGCTCTGAGACTGAGTTTGGTAGAGTTCCCAGTTGTACTTTCATTCCTAGTGTTACTGTTTTATACCCGTGAAGTTTTAGTGTGTCATAGTCTAAATCATTAGTTCACAGGGCTGTTGTACCTCGTGGCCAACTCATATGGCCTTTTTGAAAAAGGAAACCCCACAAAGTTTAATGCCTCATGGTGAGTCATATGATCCAATGAGAAATTCGGTTACTAGCAACAAGAAATAAACAGATGTTTTACTTTCTTGTTGCTGACACAATACTCAGTACCTATAGTTTAAAGGAAGAAGGATTTGTTTTAGTTCACAATTTGCAGAAGTCTCAGTCCATAGTCAGCTGGCTCCAAATTAGGGTGGAATTGCGGTGAAGAAACAGTTCATGGCATGACAGGCAGCAAGCAACAACATTTCCTTCTTCTTTCCCTTTTCATTCCATGCAGGCTACACACAAGCCTGTTTGGTGCCACCCACACCCATGCTCTTTACTAAGTGCATCACCCACACCCAGAAATATGCTAAACCAGTGAGTGGACTAATCCAGTATCACACACCCATGATCCAGCAACACACAGCCCTCATACAGTCACCTCCTAAAAGTCTCACCTACGATCACACGAGGCTTTGGGGGAACATCTAGATATAAACCATATCACATCATGTTTTTTTCAGTCTTCTTACTTAACACACCATATCTCCATGGTTTCTGTGTCTTTCTCCTATGAAAGAAAAACATGGGTTTTGTTTCCCTGCAAGATTTTGCTTCCTCATTTACCTTTGTATCTAGAGTAATGTAGGACTGAGAGTATAGCTCAGAGGTACAGCACTTACCTACCATGCATTAGGGACTGAATTTGGTTCCCCAGCAGCACCAGAAAGAAAATAGTGCTTGAACAGATACACTATGATTGGGCTGGGGATTTAGCTCAGTGGCATAAGCACCTGCCTTGCAATTGCGCGGTTGTGAGTTCAATCCCCGATACTGATAAAAAGAAAAAAAAATGCAGATACACCATGATTAAGCCTTTGTTTTTCATGGTCACCTTTACAGGACCCACTGTCAAATAATTAGAAAGATTACCACATTGAGAAACAAGAGAAACCAATACTATGTGTGACATTATTGTTTAATAATGTACTTACTATATTCAATGTGATTATACAATTTTTTATTTAATTTTCTTCTTTTACCTTTAAAACAATACAATTGAATATAATATAAACTTGAAGAAACACTTTCTTTCATTCATAATATAACTTCCTTCATATTAAAAAGCAACCTTTATTTCCTCATGGAAGAGAAGTTCTTTTGATCATACTCACTATGATTTTTGGAGCTTTTTTTCCTTGTGGATTTGGATCTCTGTGGATTTTTTGTGCAGATGGATTCAGTAGAAATATAAGAAACCATTATTGAGATTGTGTAGTCTCATTTCAAGTGTTTGAATAAAAAGCTGGAAAAGATGACAAGGAATAAAACACCTTGAAGTAAAATTCTACCTTTGTGTATCACCTTCATCTTTACCCTGAAAGTAGGATGCTGAAAGTTAAATATATTTGTTTTATGTACATATATATGACATACACACATGTATATATTTTGTCTAGTTGGTTCTTTTAGTGCTCTCTGCACAGAAAATTTTCAAGGCATTATGAAATATGAACACTGTAAAAATAGTATAGATATGAATTACTGTTGAATACCAAACATAGTTCCTGCAATCCCTAACACAAATTATTTTGTCACATTTTAAGAAAGTACCTCTATTTCATCATTTCAGGTATTTATACAAGCTCTGTGACCTGCACAAAGAGTGTGATAACTACACTGAAGCAGCTTATACCTTGCTTCTCCATGCGAAGCTTCTTAAGGTAATAAAAGTTATCGTGCACTTTTATGGTTGTTATAAATTCTAAGATTATTCTAAATTTTACTTTTCTATGATAAATTCTAGTAAACCAGTAACATAACATTTTATGGATTCTGACTAAATGTTGTGACATAAACAAAAATATTTAGGAAGTATGCTGATTATAGATTTGATCCTACCAAATGCAGATTTAACAGGATAGCAGGTATTTCACACTCCCAGCATTGCGCTGTGAGGTAGCAGCAAGTTAGAGATTCTACAATTTCTTATTCACATTGACAAGATTCAGTAATGGTGAAGAATGACATCAATAAGAAAGAATTTCCCCAGTAGAGCAGCTAAGAAAGAGGATGAGACCTACTCCTAATTATCCTCACAATGAGTAAAGAGACTAGATCGTGATTTATCTGTGGAGCAGTTCATGCCAAGGCTACCTCCAGTGTTCTCTGCCTGATTCTCTAGCCAGTGTCGCTCATGAATACAGGCCTGGGATGACAACTTTTAACTCTCAGAGGTTCTTTTCATACACAGACAGCTTTAGACATCGATTTTTTTGTTGGCAGCGTCATTTTCATGTTCTCCCCTCATGTCTAATTCCAGCACAGTTAATAATGCAGAATGAATTCTTCGTAAGTAATAGAATGCTGGGTAGATGGATGGTAGATGGGTGGCTAGAGGAAGGAGTGTGGGGAGGAATGGGTGGATGGTTGGTTGGTTGACAAATATTGTTAGACAACCTTGGTCTTATATTTTAGAATTTCAGTAAGCCATTAGATTGTCTTCTTCATGTGATCCTTATAAAAATTTTAAACAGCCTAAACAAGTACAGTTATGAGACTTAGAATTTAGTTGAATGACCTTACACAACAGACTGCTTCATCAAGGAATCCTGTTTCTAAATGTAGGCCAGCTTCGCAAGCACCAAAAGTAGAATGACCAAAGAAACAGCAAATTACATTAATATGGGCATTGAGAAATGCGTGTTGGGTAATGTGAGTTAAGAAAGGCAACGTTAGGGAACAAAATTCCAGTAAGAAGGCTTCAGCCTTTGTTTTGACCCTAAAATCCTCCATAGCTTTTGTGACACAAATATATGCAGGCTGCTCCACAGCTCTTATGTGAGGACGTTTGCCTCTGCCTGCAAACTAAAGGGCCCAAGACAGACACAACATGGACAGCCATCTGAGGCTAGCTGCCTGAGGTCCTCATTGGTCTCTTATTTATCTAAAGTTCTCCCAAAGTGCATCCTTTATGAAGACAGATTTCAGGGGCTGTATCTGACAGCAACCATTCTACTATGAATATATTAGAAACTCAAAGTTCAGTAGCAAGGTATTTTTGCAAATGAGAAGGCCTTTCTTTTACACCACAGAAATTAAAATGAGGCTGACAAACTGCTTACTCTTTTTCTTT
The DNA here is from genome assembly GCA_004027295.1 of Dolichotis patagonum. NCBI lineage: Eukaryota > Metazoa > Chordata > Mammalia > Rodentia > Caviidae > Dolichotis > Dolichotis patagonum. Next base: position 77,787 of record PVJX010000512.1, on the reverse strand, counting down.
CCCAGAACATAAACTTTCATATCTCTGTATGAATGTAAAACATATATCTGAGTGTGTATGTGTATATAAGCATATCATTTTTTAATCATTGGATTTATTGAGTACAGATGGGTCTGTCATATCTATGATGACTTGTTTCACAGACCAATCAATAGGCACAACTATGTTACCTTTTCTACTGGGATCTAAATTTCCCAGTTAAATGGTAAATAATCTATGTATCTTTTACTCCATTACATTTTGCAGCTCTTCCTATTTTTAAATTGCTATAAATGTGATTTCATGCTGGCTAATCAACTCACTATTCAAAATGATTTGTATTATTATGAAAATGCTTCAGTATAAGAAGTATTCTCCTATTTGTTAATGAAAATTCTCAAATAGTATCTCTTTTTATTTTTTTTTTTGGCTGAGTATATTTTTGATCAAAAACAAGAGCAATAAAAACATTAGCTTTTGGCCTGGCAATCAAAATATTAATTCTTTACCATATTACGTGTGGAATTTTTTTTTTTGCTTCTCTATTCAATGTATTATTTTTTATGAAGTGATTTTTAAAATCCAAAGATATCTGAACCTTCTTGTTCCTTTTTACTTTGTTGTTGTTACATTTCACATTCATCTAAAGTTTTACTTTTATTCCCCCTACTACCCAATAAAAGTAGCTGGAATAGCAGCTGTGATGCACAAATGCCAATGTTGACAGGTTTGTCTCTTCTGGTTGGGGCGGAGATCTGCAGAGCCCATTGTTAAGAATCTTGTAGCCCTTTCTGGCTCTCACACAGCAGTTCTTGAACTGGGGAGCCCTTCAGGCCCATGGCCTTCTCCCTTGACTTGGAGTCCTGGGCTCCACCAAAGTGTGTTCCCCATGACTCCATACCTTTAGGAAGACATGGTATCTCTCCCTCCACCTTGCCACACTCCCTGGACCCCTGCTTCCCACCTCCTCATGGCAGTCCCTTTGGCCCTTTGCCTCATGCCACAGTTGTTCCCAGCATCCCACCCCTTGTCCAGCTCCTCCCTTTTGTCTTGCCCTGTTTACATGTGTTGCCACAGCTGTCCCATTCAGGTTTCACATGGCCAGCACTGAATCTGGTAAGACATCCTGCCACCTTCAGTTCAATTAGAAACTCTCCTGTGGCCCAGGCAGCCTGGAGTCGATTGCCTTCTTTTCACTATTCTCACCATCCTGTGTTAAAACAGAGTTACATTCCACCTCCTAGTTCCACCAGAGAAGCAAACCCAGGTGCTTCTGAAGCAATCCCATGAGCAAGCAACCTCCAGTGGCCACCCCACCATCCAGTGTGAAATCACGCCTCCTTCCCTTGGATTGCTATGAAGTCCTTTTGCGGGGCAGTTATGCATCATGATGCTTCCATATGTAATCATGCTATCTGTGTGGCTGGGAGCTTCTGGAGGGCAGACTTCTTCTGACTCATCTTTGACCTACAGCCTGGCACATAGGTTCTTACCAAATATTTGCTGTTTGTTATTGAGCTGTACATTTAATGCATTGATTTGTAGAGCTGAAATTCAGGAGTTCACAAGCTTTATCCACCAGATAATCTTGCCTTCATTCTGTCCTCACATTTTCACTTGCCCTGTGCTCACATTTGATGCCCTTAGCAGACTGATGATAGCACTCAGCCACATCCGTGGAATCTGGGCCCGCACGTGTGCACCAAGTGTGGCGCTCATATTGCCTTGTAACTCACATAGGGCACAGTGATACCACTGGAGGTACCCCTGCCTCAGCACTGCTCTTGCTTTGTTTTTGATGCAGTGGTCAGAGGATGTGTGTGCAGCCCACCTCACTCAGCGGGATGGGTACCAGGCGACAACACAGGGACAGCTGAAAGAACAGCTCTACCAAGAAATCATCCACTACTTTGACAAAGGCAAGGTAAAAAAAAAAAAAAAAATTGCATTTTTTTTAATGTATGCCTCCTTTCAGCAATGTAAACATTTTTTTAACACACAATGTTTGCAGAACTAGACATTTGTCATAAATTGTGTACGGAAATGTTTTATGCATGTTCCTCCAGCTTGTACTTATCAGTAAAAAATCATTTTTAAAAAAAATCAATAGCCCTTTTTTAGATGCTCTGCAGATAGTAACTGAAAAAGCACAAGTATTTTTGTCGTTCTTAGCCAGGGGAACCAAGTCTGGGACTGTGGTGGAGATGTGTCTCTTTGCTCTAGGAACAAGTGTATTCCTTTAACACTTCGCATATTTCTGTTGTTACCAAAACTTTTATCCTGTGGCTGGACAGGCATTGCTTTACCTTGGTGGCTTTTAGACTAATTTATTTAAGTAAAGTTATATATTCAGTTGACTTCTCCTCAAAGGAAATTTGCCATCATTGTACTCAATCCATCTTCTATCTCATCACTGTATCTCTTATGATTCAGGTATGTAGTTTCCTCAGAAAACTGCTAGCCTGGCTTCAGGAGATTTTGGAATCTGCCACCAAAATATCTTCTAAGTTTATTCTTTGGCTTTATCTGAATTCTTCATTTATCTCAGGAACTGCTTTTTTATGCTTTGAGGAAAAAATGAACAGTGGACTCCAGGAAGGCACCTCTGTTGGTTTCCTAGGGTTGCTGCCACATGGTGATGGCTTTCAACAACAGAAATTGATTTTCCCATAGTCCTGGGAGCTATAAGCCAGAATCAAGGTGTTAGCTAAGCCACGCTCCCTCTGCCAGCTCCAGAGGAGAACATGATGGTGTGCCTTTGCCTTGTGGGTGGTAATCCTGGGAGTCCTTGGCATTTATTGCCTGGTGGACTCATCATCCCAGTCCCTGCCCCTGTTGTCCCACGGCATTTTTCCAGCATGCCTGTGTGTAAGGACACCAATTTCTGGACTAGGGCCCATCCTACTCCAGAATGATCTCATCTTAACTTGATTCCATCCAAAAACTCTGATTTCGTAGTAAACAGGGTTTAGGATTGCACAGGGGACATTTTTCTACCCACAACAGCACTAGTACCAATAAAGATGACAGCCACTCCTTTCTATGGTTGTTCACATAAGCCAGTCCCTTGGGGAAACAACCACTGTTAGCAGGGCCCCTGTGGGCATGAGCTCAGGATTCTCCTTACACGGGAAGTGATGGTTAGCTTTTTTTTTTTTTTCCCCCTGCAGTCCTTAACACATGAAGAAAAAAAAGTCCACAATCTTCACAAGAGCTGGTGGCCTATATAAAGGCCACTTGGAAAGAAGGTCCAGCAATGTTGTGTGGATTGCACCCAGTGTAGAATATATTTCTTCATAGAAATAAGAAGCTTTCACAATTATGGCCAGTTACTAAAATTTTATTGGCCTAGCCTGGGGAATCCTGTTTCTCAGCAAACTACTAAAGAAATGGAGCAGATTCAACCATTCCTTTCCCCCTGTAGCTCCGAAGCACGGTGGTGTTCCAGACAAGGGTTATCAGGCACTGGAAATCAGACAGAGGTAGATTCGTGGGGAGACGCAGGCAACTCAAAGCCATCAGGGCTGCAGAACATGTGCCTTTGCAGGTGGCCACGCCAGGTTCATCATGGGCAGCACAGCCTCTGGCAAGCACTGGCTCTGCAACCTCTCTGACCTTAATGCTGCTCCTTGTTCCTTCCTGGCTCTGTGTTCCAACCACTCTGCCCCATTTGGATCCTGGAATAGCAGCCTGGCTGCCCAGCAGGAGTCTGCCGCTCACTTTTCCCACCTCAACTGAAATGTTAATCTTCTCCCCAAGACATCCCCTGTTTTCTGTTATACAGCTACTGCGATTTACAAGAGGTTTGAATGTGTGGGTTTTATTGTTCTTGTTGTGGCATTGATGTTAAACCCAGGGCCTTCATACTGAGCTACACCTCCAGCCCTTTGTTTATTTTGAGACAGGATATTGCTAAGGTGCTAACTGGTTATTTGTGTGCTCAGTCTGGCAACTCTCCTTCCTTAGCCTCCCAGATTTCTGAGATTTACAAGCATGTGCCACCACACCCTGTTTCATCTGTTTCTTTAATGATTCCCCCAATATTCCTAATGCTCCTACAGCACCTGGCCTATATAGCAAGTGCTCCCTTTTACAAATACATGACTACTCAACATGTAAGAGTGTTTCCTGACAGACGAGAAGTACTCATTTCTAGCCCCAGTTGGTCTCCATTAAATAATAAATTGAAGACCATCAAAAGAAATTGTGCGAGCCTGGCCTGGTGGTACACACCCGTCATCCCAGCACCCTGAGATGCTGAGGCAAGAAAGCAAGTTAGAGCCTGCAGTGGTCACCTTAGTGACTTAGTGATAGTCTATCTCTAAATAAAAAACATTTTAAAAGGGCTGGGATTGTGGAGAGTTAACCCTCTAGTACTGTAAAATAAAATAATTCAAAGATGATGATGATGAGGGTAAAGAAATTTGTTCTCTTTAGAGCACTTATTTCTAACAGGATTTACAGAGGAATTATGGGCGTCATGAGTGGGGAATATGTGCCACTGGAGTCTTGTGGTTAAGGTTAGAGATGTCGTGAAGCCCCTCTCGGTACACAGGACATACAGCACAGAGAGAATCCAGCCCAGCAGATCAGTAGTGCTGAGGCTGACAAAGCCTGGCAAAGTAAACCTAATCCATGGCAGAATAGTAGGAAAGGAAAGCTGACGGGGAGGCTGTCTTGAGATGGCCTGGTGTTTTGGTGGAGACAGAAAGACGATCATGTTGGTTGACCTTGAGGCAGCCTGGGTTTGAGAAGGTTGTTTTCCCAGCCGCTGTTCACATTGTATTGATAAAACAACAGAAAAGCCATTTCGGAGTATCTGTGACATTTCCACAGAAATTGAGCATAAACTGCCTTGATCCAGCTAAAACTACAGTGAGCTAGGGTATAGGAACTGGAGAGAAATTGGTCAGATGAAACTGGAAGCACCTGGGTGATGACCTGCAAGATAGTTCATTTACATCAACATGTATTAAACTTTCTGGGCAAAGTAGTGGCAAGATTCCCTACCATGCCAGCAGACCCGGCTGGAAGATGCTGGAGTATTGGCCTAGAAATCTCCAGGGCTCCAAGCAATACATGCGTGTTTCTCACTCTTGCTCTAACTCTCCCCTTCTCCTTCAGAACCTAGGTGAGCAGAGGTTCTGTCACATGGACACAGCCAGGAAGGGACACTAAGAAGTGGCTAGACCTTTTATCATTCTGCTTACAGATGACACTTCTATTTCTCATCGTGTCATCTGCTGAAGCAAATCACATGGCCACACCAAACTATAAGCATTGAGGAAGTTCCCAGAAGGACGGGTGGGTAGGGGAGCAGCATCTGTGTATACTACACCATTTCATTAGATGGGTGAGATGGAATTTCTAGCCACAAGCATCATGAGCGCTCAGGGCACATGGAAAAGTTAATCTAGAAATTACTTAAATATTCTTATGTTCTAAGAGAGATAATGTTCACAACAGTCCCCCAAATAATGCAGCTTCACATAACTGGAGATGTGAGGATGAGATTTCTTATAAAGCTTGATATTGGGCCTTCATCCTGGCTTCTTCAGAGCTGTGTTTCTTTCTTCCATTTGAGCAGCCTCGGTAGGCAGGACACTGCAGAAGCGCCCCAAGAGAATGGAATGAAGGTGCTGAAATCGCACCAGGCGGCATGTGGTATATAGTTCATAGACACTGTCCAAGATCAACGTTTGACACTTTGAGCAGACTTAGAATCACTTTAATTTAGGGAATAAAGCCAAGGTATGGGAGTCCCTGGTGGGTTGGGATGTAGGTAGTAATTTGCGAAATGCCTCTGAAAACAGTGGAATTAGAGAAATAGCTAAGTCCATTGCTGATGATTAAGAAGTGAGATATTGAGCATGGGGCCCTAGTGACCTATTAACATGCTCCATTCCTAGACTGCAGTTCTCTTGGGGGAAAATATTTGAAGGTGACTCAGAGGTGAAGGTGAGTAGGTGATATGTCTAGTGGAAACTCGGGGCCCTGGAACAGATGGGTACCCAAAGAACCAGCCTTCAGGAAAGGCAAGGGCACAGGCTCTGTGCTGTTCGGGACTGAGTCACAGGCCACATTCAGCCATGGGGCACCAAAGGAACCAGCACAGCCAATAGCTTTGTCTTGAATTTCTGGCCTCCAGGTCTACAAGAAAGTAAATTTCTGTTGTTTAAGGCACAAAATAGCGAGTCAGGACCTGGTTACCATAGCCTTTGACACAAATATGAAGTATCTCATTATATTTTTGTGTTGATTACATGTTGAAACCATAGTATTTTATTTTATTTTATTTTATTTTATTTTAATTTTGGTACCAAGAATCAAACTCACAACCTCACACTTGCCAGGTAGGCACTGTGTTGCTGAGCTGTGTCCCTGGCCCCAAGTAATATTTTAGGTATACTAAATATTGCAGAAATTAATATCACATTTTAATATAACAACCAGAACATTTAAAATTACATTTGTGGCCAACATTATGTGTCTGTTGGACAACTGCTGTAACACAAGAGCACTATCTAATTGGAGCATCCTTTGTCTATGGGAGGGAAAATTTATTTACTGTCCTCTGGGGCTATCACAAGTGGCCAGAATTCTGTTTGTGCCTGTTCGTATACATTTCATACACAGAATGCATACTTCCAATGCTGAAATGTAGCTAAAAGAATTTGTAAATTAAGACAAAGCTAGGAAAGAATAGAATTCATACAGAAGGACAAGGAAAATATAATAAATACCAGAATACTGTTTTTCTTATGCCCCAATGTCTTTTCTTTAATTTTGAAATAACTGTTAGATGTCTGATAGTTAACAGCATTAGGGAATTTAGAGCTGGGGGCTCCTTCTGGTCCTGAAGCAAATATGGACAAGGCAGAAGGAAGAAAGGGAAGGAGAGGGTAGAAACAGAAGCTACTGTAAAGGTAAATTGTGAGAATCATGGAAAAGCAACATTCCTCTGTGGAAGAGAGGTGGCGTTTTCCAGTACTTAGCTATTTTATTTTTTGATATTTAGAATTATACCCATCAGTGATGCATTTGCTTTTTACTTGACCAGAGCCCATTATAATCTCAGTTTTCATTTCCTGGGCTTGAAAGGATGAGTCCCATTCTGATGATTTGCATAACCGTGAGCTTTAGGAGATGAGAGACTCCCATAACTACACTCCACAGTCTTCACCCCAGTGCTGCCTTGGGCGCTGCTGAACCATTTGAGTCTTTGGCAAAACTACTGCTGTTGGTTATAGCTCATCCTGCATTTGCTTGTAAGCTCTCTATCCGATGGGCTTTTATTCACTCCCTTCTCTAGTGGACACACCCTTTCCCTGTGGTTCTGCTCCTTGGGATGCCACTTTGGTTTCCTTAGGATCACAGTTCGAATGCCTTTAAAGATGTCCAAACATTATGAGTCCCCTTCCACTTCACAGGCAGAAGAAGGCCTCTTTGCTGGCAGGTGAGGCCCTGGACGGTGGTGATCGAACCTACTTCTCCGTCCTCCCATCATCTACATCTTGCCTCTTTCCAAATGTACTATGTGAATCTGTCCCCCTAGACTTCCTCACCGTCTTCCTTCGGTGTGGAGTAGCTCCTTCTCACTTGCTGTTTTGTAGTGTAATCTTTCAATGCTTCTTGGCATATTTTAATGCTGCTTCCTCCTGGGAGTTTTTCCTGCTCCCATAACCTAGCTCCGTTCTCCCAGAGCACCAAATGCCACTAGTCTGCCTCCTTCCCGGCATGCCTTGTACCTGGCAACTGTTTTCCCTGTTCCCTACTTTGTGTATCTCAAACTCTTATGGCCCCCAAGTCCTCTGGCAATCTTACTTAAATGCAGATTCTAACCTATTAGGTCTGGCAGGTCTGGTGAGGAAGGTTCCACATCTCAAGGGCTCCTAGGTAGCCGTGGTGCAGGCTGATCAGAGACTACCCTGCCCATGGGCCCTGCTGACTTGAGCTACTGGACAGCAAAGACAAAAACTCTGTCCTCATTTCCATAGGCCCCTTGCAGTGAGTCCAAAGCCACACAGAGACTGGGGATTACTTTTTTTTTTTTTTTTTTTTCATTTTAAGAGCATTTTTAGATTCATGGCAAGATTGAACAAGAAGTACATTATCCTCCCGTCCTGCAAACTGCCTCCCCCATTGTCAACACTGTCTTTTTTTTTTTTCTCCTTGAACTAGCCCTTACTGGGCAATGCTTGAGCAAACTGCACAGTTGGAAAGGCGGCCATCACTCAGACATTCTGCAGTTGCTTGTATCCTGGGCATATGCGTTAGTATAGATCTTACCTCTGATCTAGGCCCTGAACTTCTCCCTCCTTCCTCCCCCTCAGTTCCTTGGTAGGTACAGACCCACATCACTCCTGCCACACATGGCATCTTCTGAATATGTGCTGTAGGCCTGCTTCATTCCTGAGTTTGACTGACACTGACTTTCTTTTAGCACCACGTTCACTGCAAAGGTTGCAGATCAGATAAAGACAAATTCTTGCAAGGAAAGGGTCGGTCTTTTCTGCCTAGCATCCACCATGTCTGCTAAGAATAACAGTCTGCAGTCCAAATGATTACAGCAGTTTATTGAGTAGGTAAACAAGCAGATGGGCATGTAGGAAGGGCTCTGACATGGACAGGATTTACAGCTTAGTGATGGCACAGGTTCCACTCGGCTCACATCTGAGCACGTGGCCAGCAGGACCTGAGGCGTTTACATCCCAAACATTTCCTTGGTCTGATTTAACACATAGTACATTTTAAGGAACCAAATTGCCACTCTGTTTTATTACAATGTATTAGGTTAGAGGACTTAGTACCTGTTGAAATTGAAAACCAAGGAGCCCTGGAGTCCACAAGATTACGAAACAGAAGCTAAACATTACCTCAACCTGACAACATATGATTCAGCCACTGCTCCATTTATATGGCTTGTCACCTTGTGACCAGTTTCCTCATGTAATTCCACACTTACCTTGTGGACATGATGTACATCCTCCAGTTAATTCACTGAGTGACATTTGCACAGCTACCTAATAGAAGTAAGGACTTGCAGAATCCAAAGCCAGTGTCAGTCCTGATAATACGGAGCAGGCAGGGCAGAGAGCAGGGTCCCGGTCCCCAGGCCCTGCGGCAGGCATTTCATACATGTGCAGGGAAGCAGAGAAACAAAGAGATGGGGGGTTGTATTAAAGTTTCCTTACTTTTGTGCTTTGAAACCAGCAAAGCTGAATGTGTTTTCTGCTTCTTTATATTGGATGCTCTCGCTGTTGAATTATGTTCTGTTATCTGTCTACATTTCTCCTGCACAAAATCATCCTTGTATTCTGCTTTTCCACTGTTTCACAGTTTTGAATGACTTTCAGTCCAGCTCTTGGTCGCTTAATCTTTTTCTTTCTCTCCATAAAATGTCATTTCCATCTGTTCTCGTTTTCATGCTTTAGCATTTCTTCCTTCCTAGACTAATAATTACTCCCCGCTCCTTTTCTGTTCCATTTTTACCACCTGCTTGAGCATCCCCCTGAAAGCCTTCTGTTCAGTTTTATCAGGACGACAAGTGTTCTTTTTTGAAGGTGTTCTGAATTGTCTGTCTTATTGTGTTTGGATGAGGCCTAGTAATTTTCAATGAAGCCCTTAATCCAAGTACTTCACTGAAAATTAGCAGGCTTCTCTACGGAGGATGAGAGTCAAAAATAGCAGCCACTATAAGAAAAATGTAGTCAGGGTACAGCAGCCAGCAATAACCAGCACTGAACCACTTCTGAAACCAAGAAGCAGCCTGGCAGTATGGACCACAGCAGTACATAATTTACAGCCCAAGTGATGTATGAAGTGATGTGTGTAACTATTTTCAACCAGAGTTCTGTTTTCTTTTACCTTAAAATAACCTCCCTTTGACAAAGTTCACACTTTGCCTTGCACCAAAGTTGAAAAAATGATGCATCTTGCATCATCTTGTGAACTAAAAATAAGGGTTTGGGAACAAGTTTCCGTTTTTGGTGAAATGGCTGGATTTCTTTTCTAAGTGTCTGGGAGTGAAGTTTTCTCATCCTATGAGTTTTCCTTTAAAAACACAGGTATTATTAAGAAGAGCTGTACAAGGCATAAGGAAACCCCATTATGAGTTAATTCTAAACTTTTTGAAACTCTCCATGTTAGCCAGAATTTGACCCGAATATTCAGAGATTGTATGTTCATTACAATTTGCTCCTATTAAAAAGAATCATTTTTATTAGTACATAATACAGAACTGCAAGGCCCATCCTGGTATATTGGTACAACTATGTAACATATTTTGATTATGTTTAACCCCATGCCTTCTTCTTATCCCCTGTTTCCTTTTTTTAACTCCTTTCCCCATCCCTAAAAGTCTACCTTCTAGTTTCCTGTGAAACATAGTCTTTTTTTTTTTTTAAATCAAAGTGTGAGACAATTTTGAGAGTCAGGAATGGTACTGTCCTTCTCCTTCTATTGGCTCACTGGTGAGGTTTTGCACTAACAAACATACTATGTACCAGATGCAGCCTCCAGTCTGAAGTGCAGGGATGGAGACAAGGCCAGCCTCAAGGCACTTGTGTCTAAGTCAGGCATCTCACACAAGCAAATAAATAATATTCGAGCCCTCTGGTAGGTAGCCAACAGGTCTACCCTCTCATAGGTACAGGTGTAGTCAGTTTTTCTGGAGAATTGGAGGGGACTTCACAGAAGTAGTGCCATGTAAACTGCTTCTTAAATAATGTAATTCCATTTCCCAGGTGATTTGGGGAGAAAAATGCCAAAGTTTAGCAAGAACAAAGTAAGAGCAAGGGCTTCTGCAGACATGCCACTGTTCTAGAGAAGCAAGAATGTCCTGTGAGGTATCAATATAAAGGACTTAGTCTGACTGGGCTAAAATAACATGTAATGAAAGCTCATAAAGAGAAATTCACTGTTTACAGTTCTAGCAGCTGGAAGTACAAGATCAAGGTCTCACTAGATTTGGTGTCCAGGGAGGGCTCGCTTCTTAGTCCATAGTTGGTGCCTTCTCTGCCCCCTCACATGTTGAAAGAGGGAGGGGCTTTCTTTCAGGCTTCTTTGATCAGGGCGTTAATTCCATTTATGAGCACCTCCCACCCCACCCTCATTCATAACCTAATCACCACCTTGTAAGTGAGGGTTTAAAATTTAGAGTGGCACAAACCACAGCAAGAACTTTGGAGACAGTTTGTCAGTGACCTTGTCGGTCTCTAGAAGATTAGATGTACTCTAATAAAGATTTGACTTACAAGCCATCAGTGGAGGTTTTGTGAAAATAGAGAATGATTACTTCATTTTCCTCTTTTTCAAGGAGTAATTCTGGCCACACGGTAGCAGAAGATGTAAAGGAAAAAGGGAAGGAGGAGCCCCGAGGTTGGGCAAGGGGCTAGAACCAATGCCTAGGCCTGGGAAGCAGAGATCCCACAAAGCCAATTGCAAAGGGAAGGGGCAATTCAAAGGAGACTTGAATTCAGCTGATTATACAGTGTCTCTTAAGTAGGGTCCTAGTGAGAAAAATGGTGCATCAAAGGTCAGGGCCCCACTCTGCACATAGCCAAGCATCCTTGGTGGGAAGAGGATTCAGGAATTAAATGATTAACATTCTACAGAGAACAGACGGGGGATGTTTTATTCATTTGAATATTGAACAAGGGAGCAGGTGTGTTAGTCTAACAGTTGCCAGGCATCGGAAGGAGAAGATTATGGAGAGAGAGAAATGAGCATGGTAACAATTAGAGCAATGCTGGGGAGCAGTAGTGTATCCTAGGCCAGGTCTTTGGTGTGCGCAGCCGAAACATCTAAGAGAATCTCCTTAAATACACTGTAGTATGTTGGTGACTCCCCACGAAAAGATACATCCTAATTCATGGGACAAGTGAATATGACAGTATTTGGAGAAAGCGTCTTCACAGATATAATTAAGGATCTTTAAGAGATGATCTTAACTCCCTGAGGAAAGGTACCCTAAATCCAATGTCAAGTGCCCCCTTACAAGACACAGGGGAGACAACACAAGGAGATACCCAGGTGAAACAGATTGGAGAGATGCTGCCATAAGCGAGGGAACACTTGGAGCCACCAGAAGCTGAAAGAGGCAAGTAAGAGGCTCTTCCTGAGCCTTCAGAAAGACTATGTCCCTGCTGACACCTCAGTTCAGGCATTTGAAAGTATACACTTTATTTTTAGCCACCTACTGTGTGGCCTTCTGTATGGAAACTTGAGCAAACTAACACACACATCAACAAACTCTTGGGACTGACGTTAGAGAGGGTGGAGGCAGCAGACATTAAAAAAAAAAAAAAAAAAAAAACAGGCAGGCAACAGTGGCCAGTAATGCTATGGGAGTTGCCCAGGGCAGAGTTGAGTAAGGACCCGAGTCCAGGGGAGATGATGACTCTTCTCGATGGTGGAATGAAAGTATGAGCAACACACGTGCAAACTTTAAGACTTGGAGCTGCCCAAATGTGAAAGAAAAGATGAATTCTCACGACAACTGGAGGAATTAAAAAAAAGCTTATTTGTCTGTTCTTTTTAGAGTTATGGTTAGGGTTAGGGTTAAGGTTAATGCCTTCATCCCTGCATATCCTGTTTCCCTTCTGCCTTTGGGTTGAGTTATCCAACACTCATCCAAGCCAGGTCCTCCCTCCCATTCCAGGACTCCCCATGGCAAGAATCACCCCCCACATCCCTTTTCTCTTCCACCACCCTGTGCATTTGCTTTTATGGTTAACATTCACTCACCAGTGACCATGGTATTATTTCTCCCATCTTTAAGAAAAATCTGTGGTATTCCGACTTCCTTCTTCAGCAGCTGCCTGTGTTTCTACTTGTAATCATCAAAGGGATGGAGGAGAGAGTGACAGCAAACATCCATTCTCCTTCTACTGAAGCGCTGAGATATGGCAGCCATATCTCTTGCTGCCGGGTTTAGACTATTCTATATCCTGTTTGTAGAGCTACACCTGTCCTGACCTGGAGAGAAAAATACAAAATCTCCAATAAAAGAAATCTTTCCTTGTTTTTCCTTCCAAGGCATTAAAAACTGAGCAAATAATTTTCTGTTGGCTGACAAAGAATTTGGTGGAAAAAATAAGTCACACTGATGAACCTGAGTTAGGCTGGTGATGGTTCCTGTGTAGAGCAGGCTTTCTTGAGTATTTCATCACAGTGCAGGTATTTGAGTCAGTGAGTCTCTGAGCCATTTCAAAGACCTTTTAAGAAAGACTTGCCAACCTTTGTGTGGTCAATGAGTCTCCATTTTGTAGGAGAGAGTACTGGCAACCATGAGTTGAACTGGGCCTCTATCAGTTGGGTCACAGCCTGGAATTGCCATGGTCTTTCTTATGCCACACTTGGGACCTGGGAACTGGAATGGTGGCCACATTCTCAGCACTCATTGACCTGAGGTGACTAAACAGGTCTCCTGCTAGTCCTGGGCCACTTTGGTCTTCCTGGTGCTGAGGCACCTTGACTGGCGCTCTGGATTCCTCCATAGCATATATCCGAATCCACTTACACTCAGAGGACTGCATGAGTCTTTAGAAAATCAGTGGATAAGTGAGCATGACTCTTGCCCCAATAACTACCAAGAGAAACATGTGAATTAGAGAAGAATCACTGAAATTCAAGCTCCCCAGAAAACACTGTCCCTGGTGAGGTACTTATAGCTGGTAAGTAGACAACAGCAGCGTCACTCACTGGTATCCTTCCTGGTGAATCCGCCAACTTGCATCAGTGGTGAGGGATCATCTTCCCAGCTGGCATCTGTCCTTTCTTCATCTGCTGCTGTGCCTCCATCCTGCAAGATCAGCATTGTCATTCTGTCAACCAAGTTCATGGTCTTCTGTAAAAAGTCAGCATCTTCTATGTCTTCTGCCACCACTGTGTTCAGAACTAAGGAAGGAGTTCCATCAGTAAAGTTTTCTGTTCATGGGACTTGAAAAAAATGGAAGGTATTGAAAGCAGGAGGTTCAAAATAGATGGGAAAGATTAGCATCTCGGGAAAATGGAACCAGTCATCATCTGCAGAAAAGCCACAGAGGGACAGTATGCTCTGTGCAGCCAGAACTAACAATTTCCAGAATGACATAAACTGGATTAAGTGCGTCAGATCAGAAAATAAAGTTGTTTGCTGATAATGAGCTTTTTCTCTGGAGACTAGAGAAACCTCCTGAGCTCCTAGCTCTTCTTAGAATGGAGCCAAACAGGTCGTTCACTCACAGAGGTTAAAGCGATCCTTTCACAAAGATAATCTAAATCTAGATCATACTGAATCTGGTTTCTCTCTGATGCTGAAATATTTTCTGAAGTATTCACATTGAAAATGTGAATTACTCACACTCTCTTTGGAGCCCTGTCCAATTAAAAGTAGATGAAAATCTCCTTGGTGCAAAATCCTTTAACACTCATAGAAGGGAGAGGAGAAATAGATATTTATAGAAAATCTGGTAGAAAATGCAACCACATAACCTCAGGGTGAGTGGGATAAGATATTTACTCAAGACTTATATTTCTTTTAAAAACAATTACTTTTGATACGTATCTAAAGTACCTCATCTGTCATTTAGGATAAAGATAGATTAAGCTTTTACTTTGGAATGAATTAGAGGCCCTACTGGTTCAGGTGGCTAAAAGAATGTGTATTAGCTTGCAGAAAACTAAAGAAAAATCCAGTGAAGGAGACTTACAAGGAAAGGTAATGTCTTTGAAATGGAAATATGCTAAGGGAGGCATGGGTCACTGGAGCTTAAAAGAAACATTAAAAGTGAGAGGAGTTTTCCCTTCCTGGGAATGGGAGCTTTTGCTATCGTATAGGAGATAAAAAAGATTTAGAGAATCAGGTGTAGCTATTCAAAATGTGAGGCAATATGAACCAAAGAGAAAAAAACAGTGTGTGAACCTTGGGCAGGACATGTCCGCCATCATCTCTGGTCCCTGAGTTTTCCCTTCCTAGGAATGGGAGCTTTTGCTGTCATATAGGAGATAAAAAAGATTTAGAGAATCAGGTGTAGCTATTCAATATGTGAGGCAATATGAACCAAAGAGATAAAAACAGTGTGTGAACCTTGGGCAGGACATGTCCGCCATCATCTCTGGTCCCTGGATACTGGTCCCATCTCTGAAATCTACTCCAAGCTAGTTTTTACTATTTTTCAAATTATTAAAATGTAACTCTTACCCTAAAATAACTTTTTTCTCACTCAAAATAGCTGGTGGTTTCTTTTAAGCAATAGCAATGAAAGGGGTATTTTTGAAGCATTTAAGTAAAACAACATTCTTCAGTTTATTGGGTGACTTAGTAATCAGTCAGGCCCTAGCAGAGCCCATTCTAACAAGGCAAAGAGGACCACATAGCAGGCTCCATGCCAGGGTGTGACACGTGCCCCCACCACCACCACCACCGCAGTGTGTATGGGGCATAGGATTCTGAGTTAGAGACCAGACAGGAATCTTTTAAAACCCACCCCAGCAAGGGGGAGCAGGGAGCAGCTGGAAATGCTGGTATATTATCCTCTGGAGCACAAACTTTGGCAAACAACCACTTTTCTGCTGTGTGTCCTCAGACACATTGTTTACCTGCCTGGCCCCCAGCTGTCTGATCTGCAACATGGGCATAAGAAAGATACCCATCAGACATGGTGGCTTAAGGGCTTCAACAAGAACAAGAAGGAAATGCAGGTGGCTGTGTCAAAACATTGCAGAAGATTTTGAGCTCCCAGGTCACTGTGGAAGTGCAAAGGAGAGTAGAGAACAACCAAGAAGTCTTCCTGGAGGAGGCAGATCCTCTGAATTTTCCTGTTCTCAAGTAACCCAATTCATTTTCTTTCTCCCAAGAAAAAAGTAAGAGACTTACAATATAAGAACAGGTCATTATACATGTGTCAAAAGTTTATCTACATTTTAAAAAATAAGTTACATGGAAAGGCACCCCTAAATTATTTACGATGTGGGGTTCCCCTTTCTAAAAAGGATGGCAGAATTTACATTTGCACAGCACTTGCACATATAAGGCAAGTTTTTTGCAAGCTTTAGTTTAAGACTGAACCCTGGTCTCTCTTGGGGCTGGTGCTTTATTAAGTAGAATAATTTGGGAAAGTAACCAACTCAGAATCCTGGTTCCCACATAAGTGCCCCCTCTGCTTCACTTCTTTATCCTGCAGTTCCTCCTTGACCCTCCAGCTTCCCCAACAGTTGGGTCCTGGCAAACACAGCCGTCAGCAGGGGATCTAGGACAGGGCTGGCGAGGACGGGCTGGCAGACCACTGTGCTGCAGGCTGAAGCCAGGTGATGAGTGAGCCAACAGTGGACCAGCTTAGTCAGTGGACCAGGTCCTGAGGCAAAGCACGGGAGCCTCTAGAAAATACTTGTATTTTTCCAACATCATTCCCCTGGTCTTTCAATTAACCTGACATGTTTTTAAATTGTTTTATTATGAATGATTGCTTTACTCTGACTGCCAGATTCAGGCTTGGATCTCTCTTTTTTCTTCCTTGTAATTCACAGATGTGGGAGGAGGCCATTGCCTTGGGCAAGGAACTTGCAGAACAGTATGAAAACGAAATGTTTGATTATGAACAACTCAGTGAATTGCTGGTAGGTTTTCTTTCTTTCTTTTTATTCCTCCTCCTCTTGCACCTCTTCCTCCTCCTGTTCCTCCTCCTTCTCCTCCTCCTTCTATTTAAATGAACAGTCTAAGATGTTTCTCGTACCATTTTCTCACTGGGATTCACCCCAGGCATTCTCTGGTTCTGGCTTGGTCCTCTGTACTGTCCAAGAATATGGTCTTCGCATATCTATGTGCTGGTTGATTCTGGCCCCATGAGTATCCACTTTTTATTCTCAGGTCAGATTTTATAACCAAGCATTAAGACTTCTGTGACTGAATGGTACATAAAGAATTACTGATAATGTGTCTAGTTGGCTTGATAACACAGGAACCTTCAAAAGTTTCTATAGTTTAACATTGTGACTCCTTCTGCAAGATGGGGGTGAACAGAGCGTAGTCAGACTTTTGTCTCTAAAAGTGCCTGATTGCTGTCTTCTAGGCTATGCTATGTCACTTGTTTTTTTTTTTAATTCAGCAGATTACCTTTATGATGTTGCAATGTTTGTCATTAATTTGAAGCAAAGTAATTCTACCCTTTTAAGTTTCCCTGTAAGGTACCCCCAGTATTTTATTCATACCACTTACAAAACACTCAGGGCCAGGAGTTTAATAAGAAGGGAAACCATCTCCATGTTCCCTCTTTGGTTATTGAAGATGCCCATAAGTCACAACCAGTTGCTGCATTTGCCTTGTTTGTTCTAATCCCCTGCTGAATGGTGAAGGGTTTGTGACAAATAGCACCTCCACCATCAGTAAATATTGAATTCAGGTGCAGGCCTTGGGGAGCCTTCCTCTGCACCCTATTAGAGTTACCAAAGCTTAGAGAGCCCACGGGAAGAATATTGAAAGACAGTTGCTCAGATACTCTATTTGAACCTGAAATGTGTTTTCTTTTTTCCTTCCAGAAAAAACAGGCTCAGTTTTATGAAAACATCGTCAAAGTAATAAGACCTAAGCCTGATTATTTTGCTGTTGGCTACTATGGACAAGGATTCCCCACCTTTCTTCGGGTAACTCTGGACTGCTTAATTTGAACCAATTTAGTGATTGCATGGCAAAGTCTGCCTGTTCTCTACCACCTCTGGGGTTAGCTCGGTTGCCAGAGAATATTTTCTTTGATTGTCTGTGAACTTCCCATGTATGTTTTCCTGAAGAGAACTCTCTTTCAGAGACGTGTATTTTTTAACTGTTAGAATATCATCTTCATCAGAATTACCTTTTGAACCATGTTTAGGTGCACAGTTTAGCAGCATAAGTGCATTCACATTATAGTGCATCCATCACCACTCTCCATATGCAGAATACTTTCATCTTGCAAAATTAGAGCCCTGTATCCCTTAAGCGACCGCTCCTCATTTTTCCTCCTCTATCTCTGTGCATTTTCTCAGTCTAGTCTAAATGGAGTCATATAATATCTTTCCTTTTGTGTCTGGCTAATTTAACAGTGTAATGTCCTCAGAGTTCATCTGTGTTGTATCATATGTCAGAACTTCATTCTGTTGTAGGGCTGAATACTGTTTATGTACGGACCACATTTTATCTGCCCATCTGTCTGGTGATGAACATTTGGTTTGCTCCTACCTTTCTGCTATTGTGAATAATGCTGCCATAAACATGTATGTTTTAATGATATGAAAAATAAGAAATGAATTTCCATGGTATGATATGCGTCCCTGGGACACTGTTGCTGTTGGACTCATGATCTAAGTGATAATCATAATCACCTAGCACACACCCATTTCCCAGGTTTCCCACGAGACTTGAGAAGTGTTCATATAAATGCTTCCTGACCTACTGGTAACACTGTTTTAGGGTTTTCAAAACCACGTTCTTACATGCCATTGACCAGTGGGACATTCTTGTCTTGGCTTCTGATGTGTTTGTGGAACACATGATTTTCTCTCATCCTGGGGGTTCAGATTCCTCTCTCATTAGTGGAACAACAGCTCTATGCCAGAAGCATAGCTAGCCTAGAGGTTAGAACCAGGGAAGAGATATTTCTGGCCCCAAAGGTGCACTCTCTGGCTCCTGTGTGTTTTGATTCTACAGGATTGCTGATTGTGTGAGACATCTCTTCACACTAATACCCTCTGGATACAAATGTACCCTTTACTGCAGACTTGTCACTCTTTAGAAGTGGTCTACACTGTTCTGGCTTGTTCCAGAAAGTGAGGTCAGTTGACCCTGCTACTCGGTGCCCTCCCTAGATGACTGAGGAATCTGGCTCTGTCCTGTCACTACTGGTGGTTTCTCCTACTGTCTTCACTGTGCAGCTGAAGTCCACCTGAAATCCAGATGCTAGAAAAAAAATCTTTCAGTCCAAAGAACAAAATAAGATTTTTCAGACACAGTCTCCACATTAGGCAAGATTCTAAACGTAACTTTAAACACAAAACAAAGCTGAAGCACAGAAAGAACTTGGAGTTGAAGTTCCTTAATATTGCAGAAGGCTTTAATTAGTGTATGTCTGTCTTCCATAGCAAAGACAGAGGCTGATCCTTCACTGTGCTGGAGTATTAGACTCTTGAGGGGAGGGAGCCTGTGGGCAGTAGTCTGCCTATGATATGGTGGCCACCAACTAAAATCTGTGAGGAATGATTATCCCAGCATCTGGAGCAAGCCAGAAGCCTGCCCTCGATATGGAAGTCAAATGCCTGGGGAGAGACATGTTACAGTAGAGCCAATGAGCACACTGCGCTGGGAGCACAGAGTTACTTCAGGTTGCCGGGACCGCCCTGGGTCATATCTACCATCAAAGGACAAAATGCCAAGTATGAATAACGGGCTTGATTAATGCTGAAGTGCTTTCCCGCTACACCTGAATAATTTTGTGGGCCTGTAGCAATATATTTATTACGCTTCACAGATCACCAGGCAGGGGTCAGTCTGACAATGCCATTAACAGTTACCAAAAAGTGGGTGGAATGTTTGGCAACTTAATGCTGTGAGGAGAGCAGCCTCTGCGCAGACTCGCTGTCCATTCGGCTCTGTTTTTCTCCAAAAATCAATCTCATTGTTTTTTTACATCCATATTAATATTTATAGTTCTCACAGGAATGAATATCTTTGGCTATACATATGTTTTCCCATTTTCATCTTTGAGAGGACCACTTCAGAATGCAAAGTAATCGACATTTCTAGAAAATGGTATTAGTGTTTTCATCTATAACTCACTGGTATTTTTCTATTAAAGCCTTTATATACATTTTTATTATTACGCCTTCTATTGTAAAGCATAATAAATGTGCACTAGTTTCATAGGAACCTGTTATATATTAAATCTTTCTGAATTTCTGGACTGTTTGACTTTATGTAGCATTATAAGATGCCCATACTGTGTATTTATATTTCTAATTAAGACTACATATTACTTTGGTTTCTGCTTGACAGTTTTTCAAAGAAATAGAACGTTTTTCTCCAATAATGGTACTGGGAGATATACATAACTAGAAAGTGGGGGAAAAAATAGTCAATTTTTAAACTGTTCCTTCTTTAGTAATTTGTAAAAACTAGTATAAATTGGAACTAAAGAAGGGGGCTGTCTCATTCCACTCAGGTTGAAATAACAAATACCTACCCTGGACAAAGTATAAACCATGGAACATTATTTCTCTCAGTTCTGGAGACTGGGGAGTTCAAGGTGAAGGTGCCAGCAGATTCAGTGTGTGGTGAGGCAGAGGGGAAAGAGTAGGTCTCCCTATGACATGCTCTTCTCCCAAAGGTCCCAACTTTAATACTAGCCCTTCTGTGATCAGGTTTTGACCTATAAATACAGGGGCAACACAAGCATCCACACTGTACAGGAATACATTAATTGAATGTTGCAGGATCTCTTCTTATCTCTTTGAAAACCCATTAATTAGGCAAGTTTTGAATTGACTTTAAGCTTAGTCTCTGAGAGAAAAATCTAAAATGTAAAAAATATGCAGAAAGTTGTGTTCTTTTTACCTGCCTATCTGTCTATCTGCCT
Organism: Dolichotis patagonum; assembly: GCA_004027295.1. Classification (NCBI taxonomy): domain Eukaryota; kingdom Metazoa; phylum Chordata; class Mammalia; order Rodentia; family Caviidae; genus Dolichotis; species Dolichotis patagonum. The sequence goes on along the minus strand of PVJX010000512.1, from coordinate 57,226 downwards.
GTCTGCCTCTTCACCACCACCACCTCCAGCATCTGTCTGAGGATTGGCACAGATAAGGCAGTGCCACTCCTGACTCATGACCAGCCCATCTGGAGACTCATACCCGGTGTCTCCTGGTTGAAATGGCACATGCCCTGGTACAGCCAAGTCCTACCATAACAAGCGTGACCCCCGAGCTCCCCTGGGCCTCCGTGACTTCTGCTCACTGTTCTCTCCTTTCTGTGGTTTCTAGTTAGGCAGAGAGAGCCCAAAGAGAGGGCAGGTGGGTGGCAGGAGGCACGCGGTTTGGAAAACCAGCAGTATCTTTATACTGCCTACCCATCCACACTGCTTTATGATTCAGTTGACATTCAGAAGACACTTGTTAAATCCATGAAGGTACAGAGACATGTTGAATTTTACAAGAACTTCTATGATGCATGTACAGAGTGACTGTCACACCCACACAGAGATGGCCTTGAGAGGACAGCCTGTTACAAAGGAATGCTCCCTATCAAGGTCACCAAGTCTAGCCATCTGTATCAGCCCAGATGAACTCTCCAGTGTGAAGTATGTCACTAGAAATGGAGCAAGCCCAGCCCTTAGAAGAAAAGCTCCATGTACTTTGTCTTGTCATTTGTTGATAAATAGTTGTCTGCCTGGCAACTGATTGTAACAAAGAAAGTCCTTCCATCCACCCATCTCCAGCCACTTGCTACCAGGGGAAACCAAGAGCCCAGTACCTTCCTCTGTGGTCTGAATCTCTTTTCCTTCTGTTCTGCTGCTCAGTTAATGTGTCTCCCAAGAGTTGGCTCAGGGTGGCCCCTCTCAACCTGTGAGCCCCACCTTTATCTCATGCAGTTTCAAATTCTTTTGGCAGAACAAAACCTGCTTAATTAAGGCTATAAGGGAGAAACAGGTGCCCTCTACACCCCTAAGTTCTTATATAAGCTCTTTGGGCAGATCTAGGAATCCAAGTAATATATGAGCTGATTAACATGAGAACAGCATAAAAGTCTTAGTAATTTTATAGTTACATGGAAATTTCACAAAAGAATGAGGTCTGAACAAAAGACCAAAGCATGAAGCCTTTGTATTTTTTAGACAAAGAATAATTCTATAAAGGACAGAAGGGTCCATGGACTAGAATGGTAAACTTTAGGGATGGAACTAAAAGATATGAGAGGGGAAGAATGTAGAAGCTAGTGGAAAAAAGTGTTACCTTAGGAGTTTTTATTCAGATTCCCTGAAACCCCTGTTTTCCAGCCTTGCATGGGAAGGATGTCCCTTCCAGAAGGTACTACATGGCTGGTAGGGAAACACAGTTCAAATGGCTCTTTCCGAAGCTATAGTTCCTCAAGTGATTTGGGCTGGGACTATCCGGTATACTAGTTTGGCATATTTTGAGATGGCACAAATTTGACTCCATCAGGGCCAACGTGGGAAATATGATCATTGTTTCCACCTTGCCCTAGTTGCCTTAATCTTTTTCGACTGTGCCTGACACTCTGACTGTTCGCGTGGTTTTTCATAATTTTTTAATTGGTTTTTCACTGTTAAGACTGAAACATGCTGCAGGATTTCAATAATGTAAGGTTCATTGCTTTCGAAACAGCGTTGACTTTGATAGATTTCTCCCTGTGTCCTTCATGAGTACGAGCAAGGCAATTACAAGTTGTTCTTAAATACAGTAACATAAAAAAAAACTGTCAAGCATATTCATTCACAGACCTGTGCTTTTGCATGTGAGCTTCTCCCATCCCTTCCCCTTGGTGTTATTTAACGAATGTCATCGTTTCCAGGGAAAAGTTTTCATTTACCGGGGGAAGGAGTATGAACGCCGGGAAGATTTTGAAGCTCGGCTGTTAACACAGTTTCCAAACGCTGAGAAAATGAAGACAACATCTCCACCAGGCGATGATATTAAAAACTCTCCTGGCCAGTGTATCCTTGAAGACACTGTACAGCCTCATAGTGACCATGATACTCTGGAAGGCTAGGGCAGTGGGGGGGGGGTGTTCTTTCATGGTTGACATCTATGGTGTCTTTTGATCCTTGACCCTTCTGACCTCAGACATTCAATGCTTCACAGTAAAGCCTAAACTTGACTTGCCCCCCAAGTTTCACCGACCAGTGTCTGAGCAGATTGTCAGGTAATCATTGCATTTTCCTTACCTAACAGGAGATGTTGAATGACTTTGTACAGGTCTCCTGCTAACAACCCCACCTTTTGAAAGGTACATTTTAGCTTTGAGTGAGCATTTCAGATGCTCTTTCTGTTCTCTACAAAGAGCAAGGGAAGCTAATGATTTCCACCATAGGAGGGAAGGAAGTGCATGCAGAAAGTGCCAAGTCCACCCCTTTCCAGAGGTCAGAAAACAACTATGAATGCTCACAAAGAAGGAGGTGGCCTTCTGGTCATTTAAGAGATCCTCATGCAGGTAGAATCCCTTGTGGAGCTTTTCAGCAATGCCCAAACCAGCCCCACACCCAAACTGTGTTCACACACATGCTGGATGTGGCCTGTGTTTGTGCTCTATGAAGTAGGAAAAGAAGTTTGGACTTTTGTTCCCAATGAAGCACAAGATAAATACTGTGCCCACAGGACTGCAGTTACATAAGGTGAGGTCAAGAGGTGGTTATAAACCTCCCAGGTCAGCCATCCACACTGGAGTGAAATTGCATGGCTGCCGTGGAGTTGCATGTGACGTAGCAAAGTTGTAGAAACAATTGCATTAGCATATGATTCTCTGATGTGGGGAATTTTCTATGTTCTACTGAAGGGAAGAGGAAAAAAAACGAACTCCTGAGGATCTGCCTATCTTGCATACCGAAGTTTGGTGACTTCTTTAATTTGTCATCATGTCTTTGACCTTTCATCAGCAGTAATAGAAACAAATTAGGACTCAATGTGTTTGCAAATGACTAGCTTCTTGTGGCACACATTTGTTGCAGGGTTTTGTTTTGTTTTGTTTTGTTTTTTGAAGAGAGAGGCATTAACCAAATAAAGAACTACACAATTGCTAAGTCTTTTTGCATCTCACAAATTCTTTTTGACACATTTTACTGCAGGAGGACAACAAAGTCTCCCCACTCAGCCCTGACATAAAGCTGGGCTCCCTCACCCCAGTGAGAAAGGCAGGCTGGTTATACTGTTTGTGTGCTACTCTTCAGGTAGCTGCAAAATGTGCATTCTTCTGATCTGAAACTAATAAATATGATCCCTTTTTAAAAATAATTTGCACATCAATTTTTAATTTAACAATAATAAATTATTAAGTTTTCTAAATAACATTGTTAAATTATTAAACCAAAATGCTAGATTATTAATTAATTTTTTTAAATACTGAACTTATACACTGAATATATAGGCCCTTTTCTCTCTCTCCTTTGTTTCACCTTTTCCCTGTTTTTTGCCCATTTCACTCTTACTCAGCATCTCTTCTCCCTGGAGGGCTGGCAGGGACAGGGAGGAGGTAAAAATCTCGAGTTAATTTTTCCGCCTGCCAGCGTGTCTCTCCAGAGGCCGCAGGGAGAGGAAACTAAGGCTGTGGCGGGTCAACACTGGGGAGAATTTGTGAGATACAGTGCCCAGTTCTGAGGCTAGACTGTGGTCTAAAAGCAAATGGGCTATTTTCTGGGTTACATATCTAATAATCTGTCTGTCTCTGCAGTTTTTACAGGGTAAATGAGGTCCAGCGATTTGAATATTCTCGACCAATCCGGAAGGGGGAGAAAAACCCAGATAATGAATTTGCGGTAAAAAAAAAACCCAAAAAACAAAAATCAATCTCTGTCTCCTCGTGTGTGTGTGTGTGTGTGTGTGTGTTAGAGAGAGAGAGAGAGAGAGAGAGAGAGAGAGAGAGAGAGAGAGAGAGTGTGAGTGAGAGAGGAAGTACAGCCTTTCAGGACTATCAACTATCGTATCTATAATATACACAGAATTCCTAATCCATTCTCCCTCCACGTTTAGTAAAGTTACTGACATTTCATAAATCACTAAGATGATCACTAAGATGACTCATGCCATTAAGGTACTAGGTTCTTCACTGTCCCCTTGGGTTTCTGGGTTTGTCTGCTTGTGGACTCTGGAGAGTGGAGCAGATGCATAGATCTCTAATTACAGTGGGTGCACAGAGCACTGGGCAGTTATGTGGGCGTCTGCAAGTGACAACCTAACAATCAGAAGGTGAGCTGGGTGTAGATCTGGATGCATGCTTCCTGTCCATTGCCCAGCACTGAATTTCAGTGTACCTTCACATACTGCAGCAGGGGCTCCGCCTCAGTACCTGTGACATGATAGGCAGGGTAGTTCTCTGTGATGGAGACTGTCCCGTGCATCCTAGGCTATTCAGTAGCATCCCTGACCTTGACCGTGAGATGCCAACCCCAGGTGTAACAAACAATCAAAAAGATTCTCAGACATTGCCAACACTTATCCCTTGTTGCAAACCATTGCATTAGAGTCGCAGAAATTTTAACACACCTCCTTGTAGAGCCTTGTAGAAATTATATACACAGACTGGTTTAATGGGTTCCATTTTTTAAAGGTATCAAATGAGCCAAAATTTTAAAAATGTGAACAGCTCATTTTACTGGAAACCCTCCCTAAGAAACCCCACTATAAGCCAGTATTACAAGGAGGCATTGGCCCTGGCAGCCCCAGGGAGGACCACCATGCTGGAAATAGCTTTCATTTGTCTGTAATCTGGAAGCCTCTGGGATACAGGATGTCAGAGTTCAATTAGCACTTGCCCCTGACCCAAAGCAAAGCTCAGAGCACATCCATGGGACAGTCTCAAGTAAAGAGAGACCTCTGCCTTTTTACCTCCATATCCTCAGTTTCTTCCAATCATCCAAGGCACAGGGCAAATCTTGTGAGTCTCCTATCAAAGGTCTCAGGAGCCACCTTGGGGAACTGCCTTCCAGCCTTGAGGTTAACATACTTGTATGTCAACAAAAGCTTACAACTGGGTGAATCCTGAACTTTTTCTGCAGTTGTAACGTAACAGTTGTTTCAAGACAAAAGCCCTGTTTCTTAGCTAATGCCAGGATCCTTGGTGACTGGCCCTGGCATTGTCTATATAACCATAAAAATGGGGGCACAGCCTAGGCACATCCAGCCCGGGCACTGCAGTCAGAGTGGTAGCTTTCTGAGCAATCCATATCATAAGCAGCCATGCCATTATTATGTGGTCTGTCTGCCCTCGGCACTTACTGAGTTTCCTTCACACCTCACCCATCTGGCAAGTGTGTATGTTCTTATGCTATAAAGAAATAGACAGAAAGAGGTCAAGTGAATTGCCAAAGGGTGAGCACTAAGTCAGGAGCAGAGCGAAGAATAACCAAGACTCCTGATATTTGAGGGGGCAGGGTTGCACTAAGCCTTGGAGTTCATGCTTTTTCTAGATGGCCCTGGAGTCCGCTGATGGTCCCTTTTAAACCTTACACATGGATGGAGTGTTCAGGAGCTGTTGGATTTCGTATTGCACATACCTGACAAAGCCTTGGGCTTCTAGAGAGGCACAAGATTGTTGGCAGCATTGGGAAGCCCATTCTCAAAGGGCAGAGGCTAGGAAAGGTGCCCTGCCAAGCCAAGAGCTGGGTGAGGTGACTTATACCTCTAAGCCTGGCAAGCAGTGAGCCTCCTGGACCCAGCTGTCATCTAAGGAGGAGACAAGAATGAGACCTGAGCTGGCCACACAGCCAATAGACTAGAAGACCCTTTCAGGGTTTGTTGAGAATGCACTAGATGTCTGGTCTAGATGAGCTCTGGAAGGGCAGACCTACTTCCTTCCCTCAGGCAGGTACCTGGGAACCATCCTACCGGACAAAAGGAGCCCCTACAGGAAACAGGAGGCCAAACTGTGCCCTCACCCCCTCCCACACCCCACCCCCAGCCTCTGCAGGGCCCTTCCCTCTCCTCTGGAATCTCAGAAGTTTCTAGGACGTAGCCCAGCCTTCTCGAATTGTTGTCACTCCATGATCCCATCTATTTATGTCTAGGTTACTCTTGATGGACTCAAATTCAGCCCCTAATGATTCTGCAATAGAGAGACTCACAGTGGCAGGCAATGGTCACAAGCCACACAAACCTGAGCCAGCAGTGGTGTCAAGGTTTGCCCCTGCATTGGAGCTCTGTGCTGCCTTTGAAGAGTTACAGTTATATTTCCTGGCTTGAGACAATTTCCTGTGATATGTAGTGGACAATTTTACCAATAATACATTTTGTGAAACAATGTTTTTATTTAAAATATACTTACTTTAAAAATACATGAATAATACTTGGTAATAAGGTGATAATCTAAGCTACTCAGGAGACTGAAGCAGGAAGATCAAAAGTTTGAGGCCCATCTAAGCATCTTAGTGAGACCCTATCTCAAAACAAAATTTTAGGAGGGCTGGGGAGGTAGCTCACTAGTAGAGCATTTACACAGTGTTCACACAGCCCTGGGTTCAATCTCCACTACCACACACACATACATACAGACTTGATACTAAAATATTCAGGTTGTCATCCATGCATAGTGTGTGACTTTCCTCCTTTCCATATTTTTATGTTCTTAAGTAAACATATATAAGTTATATAAAAATAAGCTTGAAGTACTGATTTTATTAAAATACGAGAAGTCATTTTGGTTAAACTCATTCTTCCTTAATGCATTTGCACCTTTGTATTTCTTTTCAACTCTGTAAGGCTAATGTAAAACTCATTTGGACCCTTCCCAAAAATCCATCTCTTTAAGAGGCAACTACCCTCTTTTAAGATATTTATATTTTCCCTGCTCACGTAGTACATTTTCTTTGTGAAATACTAGAGAACTGTGAACATTTCCTAGGGGACATTTTATATGTGCTGATCTGTGCAGCAGGGCATGGCTCGCGGGGTACCTGCCCCATCCTGCCCTGGACTCAGCAGAGCCATGCCCTGCAGGAGGCCTCCACCAGAGGGAGGCATGTATAAATCCCTTAAGGGACAAAGCCATGCATCTGCTGACCTGCTCCTCCTAACATACTCTGTGTGTTCCTTTTGCAGAACATGTGGATCGAGAGAACCGTATACACAACAGCATATAAACTGCCTGGAATTCTAAGGTGGTTTGAGGTCAAGTCTGTTTTCATGGTAAGGACACTCCCCAGTGGAATCATCCGTTCTCTCTGATAGGGTATGACACACCCTCTTCACCCTTGAGAACCTTGTCACTTCAGCTAGCCTGTAGGCCACGGACCCTGCAGTGCATGTGATCGCCCTCCTGCTCCCCAGAGCACCAGCATCTTCTCGCCCACCTCCAGTACTTTAGTGGAAAAGCTATGTTAACACCCACAGTGCTGGCCGATTAGGAAACCAGTTGAGGCCTCATTTCTGCTCACACAAGATTTAATTTCAGCCATAGGTTTGCTATTTTGACAGTTCTTTCCCTGAACTAGATGAGAAGTTTAAAACAATTTCCAATTTACATAAACTTTTTACAAAATCTTTCTTCCTGATGGTTTTTCCATTTACATGACAAACAACTTACTTAATCGTACTTTCTCATTCTGAGTAAAAATAGCCTGAAAATATACCCCTCCCTGGCATTTTTTTTAAAGGAGTTATGATTCCCATCTCATTAACTAAACTTTGCCTTGCTAAGAGACAGTTTCACTTATGTGAAACTCGTATTGATGGTAAACTACGGACAGTTTCATTTACATGAGTTACACAGCAGATTTATTGACTATACTAAAATGTCAGAGCTGTGGCAATTGCCAGTGTGAAAACATCTGATTGAAATATGTTTTTGTTCCTGTGTCTTCACTGGGCATAATCCTGCCCAGAGAAATGGCGCTTGCCATTTAGTTTATAGTACGTCCTGTGAAGCACCTGCTTGTTTGGCTCTAGAACTTGACTGGAGTCTTTCTCCCCAGCCCTGTGTCCACCCTTCTCTTTGCTGGTGCCCTTTGCTGCTGCCAGTAAAGCTCAGAGTGCTTCCAGGAGCATCTCACTGCTGCCCCACATCTTCCAAGACCACAAAGCTAACAGATTGGAGTCCTTTCCTTGTGTTCATGGATCTCAACACTCTCACTCAGGTCCCTCCCTGCGGGTGTTTTCACCTTCTTGCCTGGCACCTCCAGTTGTGAGACCACAGAGCCCTCAGGAGAATAAAAGAGTGTCAGGAGTTGGGTGTCAGGTGGCAGAAATTCACCTCTTTCCATTTGCAGCAGGTGAGGATGTGTGAGACACAAGAGAAGCAGGACCTTCACATAAACCGGTATTAATTCTTATGAGCTTCTGCCCTAAGCTCTTTGTCACTGAGATTCTGGGACACTGCCTGACATGGGGCTTAATGTCTGAGAGGCAGAAAACCTTTGTGAGGATGCAGCTTCTCCTCAGGATGCTCTGGCCATTTTTAACAGACTAAGAGACCTGGAAACCAAATGATCCCAGAATGGCCTGGTTGAAACTCTGCCCTCAGACCCCCTCCCCATGCTGTTCCTCCTAGGATAGATGCCATATCTATGGGGCAGCAGCTAGCCCAGACTGTTTGCTGAAAACAGGAAGCCATTCTTTCTTGAAGCAAATGAGCCCAAGGCTAACAACTGAGCTTACAGTTAAATGGAATCCTACCTTGAAGTGTCCACTTGAAGTTGTGTGCCTGTTTTGATGAAGCAAGATGACAGTGACATGTTCTGGATGAACATGTGACAAGGGGACACCTTCATCATTGTGCACACAGTTGGCTGTGATTTGTACATTACAATCTCTCTGTGGCTGTTCCTCCATCAGTTCACAGACTGGCACATCCTCTGATAACCATTTCCTCCCCAGCCACCAAGGACATCCTACTAGGAACTGGCAGTTCACAGTTGTCCCTTTTCTGTCCACTGGTACCCCCTTCCGTATCTCTCAGAGAATCCCCTAGATGCTTCAGCAAGAACAAGGCAAGAGAATGCAAGAGCCTTCCATTGCCATTTATTGGGGATGCCCAGGGTCCCTGGGCATGGGCAGGGCCATATCACACTTTCTTTTGGAAGAACCAACATTATTGTTGTCTCTGTTATTTTTCTCTCAGTGCTGAGACAAGATACCCAACACCAAAAATGAAGAAAGGAAAGACTTATTTAGTTCACTGTTTGTGGAGGTTCCAGTCCATTATTGGCTGGCTCTGGGATAGGGTGGCATGGTACAGGGGCAGCACATCAAGTCAGCAGCCAGCCAAAGCAGCCAGAGCAACAAGGAGGATATAAAGCATTGGGATCAAAGCAAATCCAAAATCCAGCAGAGCAAATACTAAGCTGTATAGTTGCACATCCAGCATCTGAAGCAATCTGGCAAGTTGTGAGCGCCAAAGGCTTGTGTGGTTCTACCCCTTCAGCACTTCTGGTGGTTGTAGCTCCCAAAGCTTCACTTTTAGGCCTGCTTTGCTCTTTCCTTGCAACTTTCCATAGACAATCCACATTCCTGGCTTTTCCAAACTTCTGGGGTCTCCACTGTACCTTTGATTTCACACTCACAGCTTCACACACTGCCCTCTCAGAGCAGCACTGCCTGATCTCCCAAGCCTTCTGAAGTCAGGGTGGAACCCTTTTTAACCTCAGAACTGTTGCATTCTGCATGCACCTAAAACCAGCACCATCTGGATGATGCCAAGGTCTGCTGCCAGCTGGAACAGTAGCCAGGCTTTCCTCTCTTTTGGGGGTCGAGTGCCTGGATCACTGGGCATTCAGAATCTAATTTGGAAGAACAGATTTTCTATGCTGCCACCATTCTGGAACATGGTGTGGCTGCCAGCATTCTGGAACATTATGCTCTGTGGCTTCCACCTCAGAGCAAAGTCTTTCACTTTTGTAGTTTTAAGGATGTAAAGGTTTAAGACTTGCTGCTTTTTGTGATGCCTTCAAGCCACCTTTTCTATTATCCTGTTCCTTCTCAACAGCCGAAGTTTCCTCAGCTCTATCTTTACATTACACAGTTTTATTGGACCTTCCTTTCTGGCCAGACTCACAACATTTTAAATCATCCTGCTGGGTTCTTTGCTCTTGATTTGCTATGTAAATCTGTCTAAAAGCCCCAAACAATATTCATGCCACCACCTCAACATTCACCTGCCCTGAAATTTCTTTTGCCAGATAAATTATCCTAATACCATTAATCTCAGTCTCAGGCAAAATCTCTAGACAGGAGCAAAATTCAGACAAACTGTCTACTGAGCCATAACACACATCGTCTGGAGTTCAGTAACCTATGCAGTCCTTCTTCCCAGCAGAAACCTCCCAAGCCTGGTCTTTACTAGCAGGATTTCTATCAGCCTCTGGTCTCCTGAACTCTGACCAGAATCTCCCATACAGAAAAGCCTAAGGTGTTCCAGCTCTACTCCTTCAGGCAACATCTCCAAACCTTTCCAAACTCTTCTTACAAGCCATTCCCAAAGGCTCTTGAGCCACATGGTCAGGGATAGTCACAGCAACAACCCCACTCCCCTGGTACCAAATTGTGTCTTGGTTACTTTTCTCTCATTGCTGAAACAAAATACCTCATGTCCAAAAAGAAGGAAAAGGTTTATTTAGCTTACAGTGTGTGGAGGTTTCAGTCCATAGTCAGCTGGCTCCAAGCCAAGGTGGCATGGCACAGGAGCAACACTTCAAGGCAGCTGCCAAAGCAAAGTTGGGGGGAGTAAGCCTCTTTTGCTCCCCTATATTGTACACAGGCCACCCCCAACCCCCCAGGGGTGTGTATAGCACTCATAAAACCTCCTCTCTCCCTTCTTGAACAGGCTGAGGATATTTACAAAGTAAAATCCCTGGCTCCCTGCTGAGTCTTTAGTTAAACTTCTAAACTTCTCAGGTTGACACATTGTACCAATGACAACAATTGTTGAAGTCATCCAAGACATGGTCCACATGACACAGCCTAGAGAAAGGTGTTGAGTCTGCTAGAATCAGTTCCTGAAAGTTTTGGTCATGCTTTACTCAGCATTGCTTTCATGATACCTCAGAACTGAGCCAGAAGGACTTGAGGGCCCTCCAAGGATGACAGTGGTACAAGAGAGGTATGCAAGTCAAGTCCCTTTCTTTCTGCCTCACAGAAGGTTCGCACTTGAGGCTGTGAGGGCAGGTAGAGGCAGCAAGAGCTCCTACTGACATTTAGGGTGTTCTAATCAAAGAGGGGCAGCAGGCTTCTGGCTTCTCAAAGTGGTTAGCCTTCTTCACATACCTCCAAATTCCTTAAAACTTGACCCTCCATAAAACGAGCAGAGAACAGGAACTTGGTTGGAAGGTCTCCTTTGGAAAACAGACAATGATCAGGCACCATTTTGGGCTGTGTGTTTTGTATACATGTGCACAGTATATACATCTGTACATGCACATGCACACCTCCTCATAAATCCCCCTATCATGGGCTAAGTGATCTTAGCTTTGCTCATTTGCAATATTCCAAATGAAGATCCATCTATGAGAACAAACAATCATAATAAAATGTCCAGTTATCCTTGGCTGGCCCATAGGTGATCATGCCCAAGGTTTCCTGGGAGAAAAAATGCATAGAAGGAACAGGAAACTCGTTCTACCATGGCACAGTACTCCTCTGGTGAGACCCCCACAGCACATGTGGCAGCTCCAGGCTGACATATTGCCACCTTCTTTCCCTTACAGGTGGAGATCAGTCCCCTGGAGAATGCCATTGAGACCATGCAGCTGACAAATGACAAAATCAACAGCATGGTGCAGCAGCACCTGGACGACCCTGGCCTGCCCATCAACCCCCTGTCCATGCTTCTTAATGGCATTGTTGACCCTGCTGTTATGGGAGGCTTTGCAAATTATGAGAAGGTATGTGAAATGCCCACTTTCTCTTTACAACACCCAACCCCCAGATCAGCTGAAAATTCTAGACACTGTCTCCAGAGCCACAGCTAGGCAGGAGCACCCAGAGGCAGCCTCTGCAGGCTGCAGGAACATCAAGATCGGATCTAGGGCCCCAAGCCCCAGGCATTGTCAGGCAACAAGAAAGGCCTACCGACCAACACATTCTGGGCCACTGGGGCTAAAGAGTGGCCCCTGGGTAGCTTTCAAGAGACCTAGGATCATTAAAGACCCAAAAATTCCATTTTAGAGACAGACAAAAGAGTTAACAATAGGGAAATGGCTCTGATAAGGACCCTGGCCACAAGTTGAAGGACGTGAATCCAGGCTAGACCCAGCATCTGCCAACTACAGCCCACTCGCTGTTTTGGTAAATGAAGTTTAATGGAAACATGGCCACCTTTTCCTTTACTTGTTGCCTGTGGCTTCTTTCCTGATAGAGTAACAGTACCCTTAAGCAGAAGCCTGTTTGGTTCTCAAGACCTGAAATGTTTACCATCTGACCCTTCACAGATAAGGCTTGTTGACCTTTGATCTAAACAGAGTAAAAACTGAGAAAAGGCACTCCTGGAAAACAGGCTATAGAGGTGGTTAATTGTCCTTGGAGAAAAAAGCGACATACTATATGTATGTTTGTGTGTGTGTTTTACTAGAGATTGAACCCAAGGCTTCACACATGCTAGGCCGGCACTCTACCACTAAGCTATATTCCTATCCTCCTTTTTTAGTTTTTCCTCTGAGACAGGGTCTTGCTATGTTGCCCAGGCTGGCACTGAACTTGCCATCTTTCTGCCTCAGCCTCCTGAGTGGCTGGGATCACAGGTGTGCATCATCATGGTCAGATATAGATGGTGTTCTCATAGTTCTCTGTAGCCTTCAAGTGTAGCTCAGGTCTAAAGGAGGTGCAGGGCTGTGGGTCATGGCACTAACAACAGGGGGGACTAGATTTGCTGCCGCCCAGCAGGACCAACCAATCCAGATCAGTTGTGGCTTCACTACTGTACAGCTGTGAAGAGCCACCTTGACTGTATGCTCCATTTATTGGGTCTGACCTTATCAAACATTTTGCCTTGGGTCTGGGGAGGCCCTATTTTATGCACGGCTCTGTCTCCAGGCCTGGCGCACAGGAGGTATACTAAAGTCTATGCTGGATGAGTAGGTGCACTGAAAGGCTCTCCATATCTCCACAGGCCTTCTTTACAGACCGGTACCTACAGGAACATCCTGAGGCCCATGGACAGATTGAGAAGCTCAAGGACCTGATTGCCTGGCAGGTAGAGTGTCTAATGGCAGCCTTGGGTATTTTCAGGGAAGGGGAAACTGAGTCTAGGCCCAGCTCTGTTTGAGCATACACATGCCTGTCGGCAAGAAGTCTGTGGGACCATGGTCAGAATGTGCCTGACAGTGTGTGTCCCTTGGTAAGTACCAAGTGTGCCCCAGTCCCCACTGCCATAGTAGACTCAACTCCTGGTTTGCAATTACAAACTCAAGCATCCAGAAAATACACTCTTGCAAAGAGCAAGGTCTCTTGCCTCCCCTTGGTCAGTTATCCTGACTGCTAGAAAATCTATGGCTGATAGAAATACAACAACAACAACAAAAAAAAAACATTGCAGTGAACTCAGAGCCAAGAAGCCTTTAGCCTCAGCCTGTCCCAGAAATGGTGCCCAAGCACTGTGGTCCTTAAGAAATGCATAGGTTGGAAGGGGCAGTGTCCCCTCTCCCTTTGCTCTAGGGTGGTGTGTGTCCTCATTTATGTTTTCACAGCTGAGATTCTACAAGTTGTTTTGCCTCTCCTCTTGCTCCCGAGGCCTGATGAGGGCATCATCTGACGGGTGGGTGAACCCTCCAGAGGGTGCTTTATGTGTCAGACCCTATTGGGCTCACTAGTATGGACCTGTCCTGTCCAGTTCTCTTGGGACCTCTGCCTGTGCTCACTCTTCTGCTATGGACAACTTACTTCTTTAGGCCTCATTTTCATATCCAGTGGGTGAGAAGGGTGCTGTCTGCCCACACCAAACAAAACCTTTGATAGGAAGCTGAGCAAGGTAGGGTGAGGGCCCTCCTATGGTTGGGCCAGGCATTGTACCCCAGGCCACATTGCTAAGACAGACTCCCAGACTCCCAGTTGAAGCCCAAAGATTCTGTGCAGCTTATCTTGCATAGTAAGGGTTGTCCTCTGCAGGGGCCTTTCTGTGGGCTTTTTATTCTGCCCATCCTCATAAAACTTCATCTTCGTGGCTTATCTCTCATCAGCACATTGGCCAGTAAGGCCACTGAGGGTGGCAAGACTGAACTTGAGTTTTAAGCCAAATTCCTCCTAATTTGCGTTTTGAGGTACAATGTAGAAATATACAGAAAATAAAATTTACCACTTTAAGCATTCTTTCCTATACACTTTAGTGGATTTAAGTATATTCATATGATTATATAGCCATCACCCTCATCCATCTCTGGATCTTTTTCCTCTTGCAAAATTAAAGCTATACTCATCAAACAATTCACCATTCCCCACTCCCTCCAACCTCTGGCCACCACCAATCAGTTTTTTTTTCCTCTAAAAATATGATTACTATAGGAACCTCTGATAAGTGGAATCATGCATTATCTGTTCTTTTGTGTCTGGTTAATTTCATTCAGCATGATAACTTCAAGATTTACCGTGTTGTGGCATGTTTCAGTTTCTTTTAAAGGCTGAGTAATACTTCATTATATGAATGGACTCTGTTTTCTTTATCTGTTCATCTGTTGTCTAGATTATTTCTAACTTGTGGCTAGTGTGAATAATGTTGCTAAGAACACGAGTGTACAAATATATGTTCAGGTTCCTGCTTTCAGTATATGCCAAAAACTAGAATTCCTGGATCACATAAAATTGTTCTTTTTTTTTTTTTTTTACTATTCCCAAAGTTTTCTACGGTGACTGTATTATTTTATGTTTCTATGAGCTATAATGTATGATTTTGGCTTTTCCAAATTCTCACCAAAGCTTGTTATTTTCAGTTTTTATATGTTATGATAGCCATGGTGTAGATTTATACTTTTAACAAAATTACATTTAAAAGGAAATACTTAGATTCCATCATAAATCTATATGCATTTGAAGTCTGTTTGCCCTGAAGTTGTTTTGTGATAGAATCTCTGCAAAGGGCAAAGAGCATTGCTGGCCAGGAGTGGTTTCTTTGCACAGAATATAAGCTTCATGTTGGCAGTCTCCTTGTTTCTCAAAAAGTAGGAGAGTTGACATTTTGAATGATCCTATAGAAACTAAAGAGTACAAAATTCAAAACTCCTCTGAATGCTATAACACAAAAAGTAGTTTGGTCTGCAAAAGTTTTATTGATTTTTTTTCCCCTTGTAAGCTTTTACAGCAAATTGGATTTTAAGAGTTTCAAGTCCTACAGAGGAAAATAATTTGTTCCCTGGAGAGTAACTTTATGTCAGCACTATGTCATCACCCCTAATGACTATATTAAGGATGAATTTTAAAGCAGCTCACAGCAAAGTTGCAAGAATCAGTTTTCTAGCAACTTCGTTAAATCAAAGAGTGAGAAAAATACATATTCAAAACATTACCTGTGATTTTTACCTTCATTTGCAAATGTTTTGAGAATGTGTATCTTAATATCATTGAGTCTTGCGTTCATTAAAAATAAGAAATTTGGGGTTATTGGATTCCTTCATTGTCTTTTGGTTAGTTTCCTTGCTATCTTGGTTACTTTTCTCTTGTTACTGAGACAAAATACCTAGCACCCCAAATTAAGGAAGGAAAGGTTTATTTTGCTCACAGTTTGTGGAGGTTTCAATCCTTAATCAGCTGGCTCCAAGGCAAGGTGGCATGGCACAGGGGCAACACTTCAAGCAGGTAGAAGACCCCCCCCCCCAAACCTCCCCCCCCCAAGGCAGTTGTAGTGCTTACTCCATCTCCTTGCCCTCCTCTTGCACAGTATGAGGATGTTTACAAAGTAAGGACCCTAGCTAACCGCTGAGCTGCTTAGTTAAAACTTCTAAACTTCTCAAGTTGATACAATGTATCAACCATAACACTTGGTTTTGGTTTTTCCTTGAAACTCTCAGGGCAGAGTTTTACTCCTGGGAGTCCCAGGACTGGTTTGCAGAGTTTGCATCATCTTTGTAACAATAAGCAGATCTCCAGGGACCCTGATTGTTGGTGAAGGATGGCTAATCAGATGCAGGACGCTCCTCAGCGCTGCTTCCTTACTCTCTCTAAAATGAAGGGTGGTCTCCACCTACTCTTCTGCCCCACTGGGAGACCACATGGGATGCTGGTTGCTGAAGTCCCTGTTAGGTTTGCAGCCTAACACCCAGTCATGAGCCACTACCTCAAAGGCACTTCTCCCAGACCTACCTGTCATTGTTGAGTATCCTGCCGAGTGTCCAAAGTGGATGGATCTAGACAGTCTCATGTTAAACTGCTGTGATGTGTGTATGTTTTCTCTCTGAAACGTACAAAGATGAAAGGCCAGGCTCAACCATCAGGTCCAGCTGACAACAGGGATCCTCCTTTTGGCCAAGGCTGATACTCCTGGAGTACTGAGCTCGGCTTTCAGATGTTCTGTGTTCCGGGCAGGGCTTGAATTTGTGCAAGAAACAGACAGGCAGATTTCAAATGTAGCACCGCCTATTGGGAAGGCACTGTTTGGGAACAGGCTGCAAGTTCTCTTGGAACAACTGGAAGTGTGACCTTGAGGAAATCCTGTACCCTTTCTGGGCTCTGGGAAACTGTTTAGGAATGCAGATTTTAGGGCCTGCTTACAAGTCATGGCTTTGGGGGAGGGGTGAAGAAAACGTCCCAAAAGATTTTGGTACTCAGCCGGGTTACAGCCTATTTCAGGCCCTAGATCCGTGGCATAGATCTCACTGAGAGTGATGAATTTTTGCACCTTAATGTCGCAGTCTAAATTGCAATTCAAGGAGTATCAGTGCCTTAAACCAACTAGTCTCAACTCATGTCTAGTAGCTTCTTCAGTGAAAGAATCTGACTAAATAAGAGTTTTAATCATACCATCACCTCTAACAACAAAAACCCTCAGCATGATTAGATTGCATTTTACCTGAGAAAAGCCACTGTAACCCGAACATGTTTTAAAATCTAAGTTGTATGTACTTTAATCTTGCGACAGCATTCTCAGATATACCCGCCTTTGCACCTGGACAGACACAACACATTTACCATGCCATCAAAAGTTGTCCCAGCATGCCTTTCGCCCCCCAAGGCAGATCTCAGTAAGCAAAAGCATTACAATGAACATCTTCTACTGCTGGTCGGAATAAACTGTGGCTCACCCCAGGGAAACTGCCATCTGCATGAGAAATTCATATGGAATATTCAAGTGTCCCATCTATTTTGAAATCTCACCTGCATATTGTCCTTTCAGTAATAACTGGCTAGAAAGGGATAACGGGCGTGTGCCTTGGGTCTAAGCCCAACTGTTAGCAAAGCAAACTTTTGTATCAGTGCAGCCTGAGAGCAGCCTGGGAGGGCTGTGAGCATGGGGATGCTCACTTACTGTGCCCTTTCCTGGAGTACCAAGAGAGGCAGCAGCTGTGCGCTATAAATGGCAAGCGAATACATTTAGTGTGTTGATTCATCTTGATAAGATGTCTTGAATTTGTTCACATGAAATTCAATTGTGTACTTATTATCTCTCTTACTAATAAATCTGCTCATTCAGATTGGTATTCCATCCTCTTAGGAAACTCTGTTTTTAATCAGTATTTTGATTTAATTATAAATTATTAAGAGGAAGCCTCTTAGCTTGATTGCACTGAAGAATGGCTAACCCCCAGTCCAAGCACGGGAAGGAAGCAGAGGCCAGGGACGGAAAGGGAACCTGCTCCTGTGCCCACCCCCGGCAACAGCAACTCTGGGAGGAGGCCTCTGCCGCTGGGAGCATGAAAATGTCTCTTATGACACTCGTAAAGGTTAGCGTCATCTCCACTCTCAGAAGTGAAGTGTTGGCATGGATATCTTGTGACAGCAGTGTCTGCGTAGAAATGATTATTTTTAGTGTTAAAGGCGAATAAATTTAGTTTTCCTTTCTAAATAAGAATATCCTTCAGGACTATAGATCACATATAATTAGATTCTTGTGTTTTGGAGGAGAGTTCTCAATTGTATGTAAAGGCAATATTCTTAGCTCAAAAATGTTTGCACTATGACATGGCTCTTTGGTAGCAGAACAAGTTACATCTAAAATTCAAAACATAGTTCTTTCCACAAGTGAGTCTGTTCTGAGACCGATGGCCCAGTACACACCAGGCAAAGTAGTGGGATATTGCTTGTTTGGGGAACCCCACCCTAGACATATCAAGTTGGGACCAGTGATTTTCACTTAAACAGTCTAGTCTTTGCGGTTACGTTCCGGATGATGAGTTGAATCAGTCACTTTGATATGGAAACAAAAGCAGCACATTTTGCAAGGTGCTGTTTTCCCACTGGTGTACAATGCTCTCTCTAGACCATTAACCGAGAAATAAGGAATGTCAACCGCTGTGTTTCTCAGATCCCGTTTTTGGCTGAAGGCATCAGGATTCATGGAGACAAAGTCACAGAGGCACTGAGGCCATTTCATGAGCGAATGGAAGCCTGTTTCAAGCAACTAAAGGAGAAAGTGGAAAAGCAGTATGGTGTCCGGACCATGGTAAGTGGGCATGTTTGCAAAAGATGGGGTGCCCAACTATGCAAGGTACAGAGGGCACAAAAGCCAAGATATGCACATGCTGTGTGCTTAGTAAGCAAGCTATAAAGGAGCTCAGCCCCTTTCATTAGTCCACTAATTGGTCACTAGTACCTGTCAGTACCTGGAAATATCAGCATGAATAAATACTCATGGATTTTCTTGGTCACCAAGTGCCCCAGTCGCTTCCTCTAAACAGATTTCCCTTCATGTTGTAGAGACGCAGAGAAGCTTCACAGTGGCCCATGTGACTTGGCTGGTTGACAGCCGACACATACAGGCATACAACACATACAGAGGGTTAAATGACACTCAGGATGACAGCACCTATGGTGTCCCAAAGCAGAAATGAAGTCCATGATCAATCCAGTCAGTCTAGAAACTGTAGCCTAGAGCGAAGCAACACACTGCTGAGCTTTGACATTATTATCAGAGACTACTTATTTATGGAAGTGGGCCAGGCTAAGAGGGGAGCGGGGATTTCAGTGGGCAGTGTAGACATGGGCATATCTTGGGCAGTAGTTAGAAAGGAACCCAGCCCTCAGGAGTCACAAACATCCACAAAGGCATGGGGACAAGGTGCTCGTGATGAAGGGCAGACCTAGGTTTTTGCAGTATTTGTGCAAGATTTCTGGGTTGGGACTGGGACCAACAGCATGATAGAAAAGCAGCTTGTGATTTTTAGTGATGCTAAAAAGCCTTACAGTTGAATTCTTGTGGATGAGCCCCTGTCAAGCATGGCTGAGCCTCCATATCTCCAAGCCTGGTGCTATGTATCCTTAGTCTCAGACCCAGCAGGACATGAACCTGATAGTGACACAGCTGCCCAGCCCTGGTCTGGAAACCTAGCAGGTGGGAATCTGGGACTGACAGCCCAGCAGGGGCTGCTACAAGTAAACAGGCTCAGAAACCAGAGTGCTACCCTTCGCACTGCGCTGGAGTACCCTCTGTACAAGTCAGAATCCTTGAGTAGTGCTTGATAACTTCGGAGCTTGCAGCTCATTACAATCAGAGTTGAGTGGCAAAAAGAGATTCGGAGTGCGTCACAAGGCGGCTGTTTCAAAGTTCCACGCCACTTCTAATTCTTTCTAAGAAATAAACACTTGTGCCACTTCAGAGTTTCTAAGTGAAAAACTTCCTGTTTCATCAATCATTAAATGCAAATTTCAGGCTTACAGAAAGCTGTCAGGCTCACCAGGCATCTTTCATATCCTTTTCTCTGCTGAGAAGCATTATCTCTGAGCACGTTTATTCAGGGGTTAGGAGGGGAAAGAAAGGAAGGACAGGAGGATGATGTGTAGGTAACCAGGGTGAATCTCTGCTGAAGGAAAGCTTTCCTCAGCTCCATGCCAGTCATCCTTGGCTGGAGAGTAGTAGCAATTTCTATCACACCCAGAGGCAATATCATCACCAAATTTCCTGCCTGTCTTTCTCTGGGCAGCCATGAGGCTTTTTGGCAAGTGATACAAGAGCACAATTAAGGGTATATTTCGCACCATTTGGTCCTTCGTTCCCAGGAGTTGCCTTTCTGGGTACTCCATCTAGGGACCATGAAGGGAGGCTCTGTAGCTTTAGCATATATAAGGGCAGGTGAGTGGTGCTCTGATTGTCTGAGAAATGTGACATTAAAAGCCGTGTGAGGGGTACCTTTCTTGTCTTACCTACTTTGAAAACTTGTAAGCATCTCAGAATACTTTGAAAAGCAATGTGGTATTATCCTCTTTCCAAAGGGTAGATTTAAAAATAAAATACCCATAGAAAAGACAGTAAACCATTCTGTCAATGTTTTGAGCCATTCTAAGACTCAGAGACGATTTGACGCCCTCTGACATAGTAATACACAGGCCCATCTGGCCCATTCCAGTTTGGCTTTTATTTTGCCAGTCCTGGAGCTCCAAGGAGGCACCATTCCCATGAGTGAAGGATCAGTGGACCCTCAGGTACCTGGGGGAGAGAACACGGGTACAAGTGCCTTCAGCACCGGCATACAGCCCCCAGAGTAAGCTCATGAAATTATTTCTATGTTTCCTGCCCCATCTACATCCCCATCTTCATTTGCCTCTTCTGAGTCTGTGGAAGTTCCCAGGATGCAGCAAAGAAAGCCAGGTGCTGTCTCAGGACCTCCCGACCCATCTTTTCTGCTCCCTCCTACACACTCCGCAGGGGTCCCCTCAAACCACAGCCTAGCATGTTGTTGTCCCACTACACTGGCCATTTGCACACATACACCCTTCAGCTGCATGAGAACCCCAAGTCACCCCTCATCCCATACCCTGCACCAGTCCTAGGAAGACCACCCTGGTGGTACTTGACGTCACCCACCACATTTGCGTTACCACAGACCCCTGACCTGGCTCCTCGCTTCCAGGGCTTCTCCTGCTCCTAGCGCTGGGCCCCACAAGCCTTCACAGAGCACAGCATGTCACCGTGTCAGTCTCGGTCTACAACTGGCATTTGAGTAACATGTGGAAAGGTACATTTTCAGAGAACGATAAAGTATTCTGGCTTCTTGCCCTCAGAGAGCACTGATCACCTTGCTTAAATTCAGCTAATCCCACCCATTACTCCTGTTCATGCCTCAGTGGACAATTAACACCCATGGTCAAGGTTCACCTGGGAAGCAACAATGCAGATCTCAGAGGTAGTGAACGAAACAGAGAAACGCATTTGTTAGTAGGACTGAAAGGAGTTTTTCCTTCAGGCGCTGATGGCAACAACAGCAGAGTAAGGGGAGCTGCCACCCACAGTGTGCCAAGCCCTCTCGCGTCACCCACAGCACTTCGTTAATCCTCATACCACCCCCAGGCAAGAGGATGGTTCCCTGTGTGCCGGAGAAGAAACCGAGGCTCAGGGTGGCTCCTTATTTTATCCAAGCTCACACTGTTGCTGCCAGAGCCAAAGCTCTAGCCTGTCCCAGCACCTGACTCCTAATCTGTTAGCCCTCCTGCTGGGACAGGCAGATGCCAGTGCTCTCACAGTGTCCTGGGCCAGCAGCCTCACCCGTCAGGACTGCGGGACATTCTCACTGTTTCAAATGGAACTGATGAATGTCCTATGTCTTGTTTCTAGAGGTCTTGTTCAGTAAAGAAAGAATTGTGAGGCAAACAGTGGAACCTGTAACCCAGAGGGTACCCTGCAAATGTGGCACCCCCAGAGTGGCTTCTGTCCGTGCTTGGCCAGCCCCCTACCCCTGTCATCCTCTTTTATTTATCTGTGTACATACTAAGACGGCCTGGCCAGGACTCAAGGTCACCTTCCAGGTGACATCATAACCCTCGGTGGTAAACAGAAGGCTGAGGGACTGCTCTTTGGACCTCCTGACAGCTAGAGAGGATATCCTCACTGGACGTGTCCATCTCCTGGTCTCCGACTGTCTCCTTCCTGTGCACTACCATATCTCCTACTGTTGAGATGTGGCAGCTATGAACCATTGTATCACAGAGGTGCAGAAACATGCTGGATGCTCTTAAGTACCAGGCTCACAGTGCCTGGGCTCCACCCAAATGTCAGGCACTCAAGTTTCTTGTCAACTGTAGTCTCAACTTCATTTGATGCTGCTTTTCTACCTCCTCAATATGTAGTGGAACACGAAGGCAGCATCTTCCAAGCTACAGAAATCAGCTACTGGCTGTCTTCCTTTTCTCTTTCCACCTTATATCCAAAGAAGATCATGTCAAGTCAGGCCAGAGAGAGTTCTAGGGGAGCCAAGATAATAGTCCGTCCCCAGTAGGATGGCTTGATTAGGTGAGCATTCAGAAACACAATCACCTTCTCAAGATGATTCCCACCTCTCCACCTGAGAAAGAAATGACCAAAAATGGTGTCAAATTGGAAAGACCACAGCTGCCAACAAATCTCGTGTAAAATGTAAAGAAAGTCAGAGTCCCTTAGACATGTCAGAGAGAAAATGCAGTGGTCCAGGTGGGTGGGATGGTGCAGAGGGTCGTAGATCAGGTGGTCAGAGGAACCTAGAAGAAATGATCGAATTATTCTTGGAGATCAGTGAGGATAGCGAGAACACAAAACAGGTCCCTGGGTGCAGGAAAAGCTAAGAGGAGAAACTCTTCAGAGAGAGAAAGATGGCAACTGGGCTGCCCTCCAGCAGTGTTGCAGAAAGGCTGTGAAGAGGATGTGGTATAGACTGTGCGTCTCCAGATTTTGTGTAGGAAATGTTTTCACACATGGGGATAATCCATAGGTAACCATTTCCCTTTCAGTTTCCTTATAAAGGTGAATCAGTTATAGTAAGCATCTTCGATATACAGTTTCTAGATATATATTGCCTTGAGCCAGGGATCAACAAACTGGCCCACCGTGGTTTCTGCAAATAATGTCTTATTGAAATGCAGCCATACTCATGTCTGCATTTTCTGTGATTGCCTTTGTGTCACCATGGTGAAGTAGAGTACTTTTGGTAAAGGACACATGGCCCGCACTCACAGAATATTGTCTAGTCTTTTCACAAAACTTCTGCCCTTTTGAAGTTTTGAACATTTTACTGTTCAGGAGATAGTTGACAATCACATTTTATCTTGAGATCGTTTCTGTGAGAAACGGGTTCGCTGTTCAGAGGTAGGAATGGTATTAAGTAACTGTGATGACGATTTCTTACCTCTGAGGTCTGGAAGGTCTTACAGCAGGTCTCCTACAAGTACCTGACTGTGAGATACTGACATAGGCGGGATGGGATGGGTAAGTTAAAAAAGTATTCAGATTTGACCTACAGGAATGTGGGTTTCACATCCTCAGGTTAGAGGAAAATGCTTGTGCAGCAGCTGAGGCCCCAGATGTGCCCACATCTGGCTCAGGAGGCAGGCAAAGTAGCATTTTCTAGCTAATTAGAAGTTGACACATGCTACATTTCAGTGACACTTGTTTTCACAATGTACGCAATGTCAGAGAATGGAAAACTCCATCTACAAATCCACTTTTCTCCAGAGCATATCATTAATCCACTACTTAACAAAAAGGAAGAGCTTTCACAACTCGGATCATAGCTTTCTGTGGCGTGTTCATTCACCTTTGCTTAAGTGCAGGAACCTCTCTTTGTAGTGAGATGGGTTGAGTCATTAGGTCTCTGAGCATCTGTGATCTGCATAGTCTGTTAACATGCAAAGATGCACAGGGTTCATCAAAAGATCTTGCAGATTCTTTAATCACATCTAGCTGTTATTCTGAACATTAAACTTGCTAGTCAGTATGTTCTACTGTGAAACAGGGTAATGCATTGTGTTCTCAATAAAAGGAACTACATTTAAAATAAAAAGCCCACAGATTCATTTTGGTAATTTTTTTTTACATGAAGTCAGATGTAAAAGATGTTGAAATAATCATCGCTTTTGTCCTCAGCTCAGAACAAGAATATGAACTGTTTGTAGAATTGAACACTTGCAATCCATATGCCACGCTTCTCAGACCACTTAGTGCGGGAATCTGATTATGGTAGGTGCATGCATCAAAAATCTCTCTCTCCCCCTCAGCCCTCAAGTCTGGACGACAGAAGAGGCAGCCGCCCTCGATCTATGGTGCGATCCTTCACCATGCCTTCATCATCCCGGCCTCTGTCCGTGGCTTCAGTCTCTTCCCTGTCCTCTGACAGCACCCCCTCCAGGCCAGGCTCTGATGGGTAAGTTGGGCTCAGCAGCAAGGAGCTCCATGGAAGGAAGGACTTTAGGGCCTTCAACCATGAGGAGCCAAGAGCTTATCACAACCAAGGATTATTTTTTTTTAATATTATCTTTGAAACTGAGACCTTCCAAGACTTTATGACAGCACTGCCCAATATGATGTTTTGTGATTGTTGAGAAAAAAGATCTTGGTGTGCATAGCACGTTGGGTAAAGTTTCCATCAAATTTTAAAACCTTCAGTGAGCTTTTGGTCCTCTTCCATGGATCATAGAAGAGGCAGTCCCTGCAGTCCTGCATGTGGCCCTTTCTGTAGAGTGCCATCCAGAGGGGGCTAGTGTGTTCTGAACAGATGCCATCCCCAGTGCCCGCATCAAGTCTGCCGTCATATGGTGGGCAGTTATATGGCAACTAGCTGACCCTCCTCCTCTTCCTCCTTCTCTTCCTCCTGCTTCTTCTTTGGTTTTCGTTTTGCTTTGTTTTTGTAAAGCAACATTTTTACTTGTTTTTGTATCTGATGAGATTTACTATCTTTTAAGGGGAGAAAGGAACTGCTGCTTAAGTTGAGTACTTCTGAGAGTAACCATCTGTCCCATAAAGTCTATGACTACCTTAGACAATATGATACATATTACCTTTTTATTATACTAAAATACACATGCATTAAAATTTACTGTGTTTCAGTACACAGTTTAGTGGTATTAAGCACATTCACATTGTTGTTCAAGCATCATCATCATCCCTCTCTGCAGTTCTTTTTATCTTACAAAATGAAAACTCTGTTCCCAGTGAACAATGTCACCTGGCAACTACAGCCATCCTGCTTCTCTCTCTATGATCTGGACGATTCCAAACCCAAGTAGGATGATGGCCATCTTTTTGCAAGACCACATTGAAGACCTAATTTTACTCCTGATAGCACACAGTAACTAAGAAGGGAACATAAATCTACTAGTTAGACTAGTTAACTAACATTGAGCATTCACGGTAGCTTTTACATTAGCTCAGGTTATTGTAAAGACAACCTCATGTTGGTATTTTTTGTGTTTTTGAGTGGCAACCATGTAAAGTTAGTTCTTATACAAAGAGAAAAAATTGTGGCATGCAAATTAAACATCAAAGCACTTGTAATTATTTTACTGTCAGAGTTTGCACAGTTGTGTGTTTGTCCAAGCTCGTTTGGTTTACAATCCATCACTCTTATCAAACTTGCTGGCTCCTGGTGCCTGCTGTGCAGGCACCAGCTTCCAGAGAATCCCCAGGGACAGTTCCACTCAAAGTACCCTTTGTTGCCAACAATTGATGTGCTCAATGGAGAACTACAAGCTACACCCACATTTTTTTTCCTTAATAGTCATTTTGATCAGTGTCTGATATTTATAAGGCCAAACCCATATGGAAATTCTCAATTTAGTGGTGTCTAAATCATGAGTGCCTGTCACTTAGAACAAGATTACTGAAGAGATTTAATGCAACTTCTCTTCAAGAGAATCCCCAGGCTAGTTACGGAAGGGTTTTTTATATTTCCAGGAACACAGGGGTTAGGATAGAAATTGATGTAGAGATTTTAGGTGGAGCATCGTGTACTGCAGTCAGCTTTTCCCCGGGGGGCATTTGTTTAACCTTTAACTGGAAGCATCTTTATTATAGAGTCCACATTTTTGTTCATTCTTGGGATGAGCACCCTTCATTATGTAACCAACATGGGGGAAGTGAGGCTTGGTTTCTGATGGCACAGATTATGAGCAGAGTAAAGTTCATCCTGTCAGTAGTTGTGTGTCATAATGTCGAACATTTAAAACAGCAAGGCCTCCTGGTTCTTTGCATACTCATCGGGACTGTACACCCTAGATTTCCTCCCTTATCCACAAGGAGTTCATTGATCCTTTTTAAAATTACATTGATTGTCTTAAATTCTCCAAAACTCAAAGTAAAATCATGAAGATTTTGGTTGTATGTCTACCCTTATAATGTATTACATACAATATCTAACACTTAATAGATGTTGATTTATTGATATATTAAATATATATATCAATTTATTGATATATAATATATATCAATAAAGTCCAGGTGTCTAAAAATGCTTTTGTGATCAAAGTCTATTGATCTATTTCATTAATCATTTTAGTTTTAAACTTCATATTATGAGAACATTTCAGGGGTCATCTACAAAGTGAACAGAAGAGTATAATGAGGTACTGTGTCCCACGTGCTAGCTTCAACCAGTGTCAACTGTTAACCCATCTTCTTTCCATCTGTATCCCACCCAGTTCCTACCCCTTACTCCATTTTGCAGCAAATCTCAAACATCATAACATTTTATTTATAGCTAGTTCAGTAGGAATGCCTAAAAGGTAAGAACTTTTTTTAGAAAGCATAACTGTTCCACTTTATTACCACACATAAAATATTAACAGAAAATGTATATTATCAGGGTATGTTAGTGTTAATTTGCCATCATCACAAATGTTATGTTTTTTTAGTTTGTTTGAATTAAGATCAAATAAAGTTCTCACCTTGCACTTGATTGTTATCAAGTCTCTCTCAATCTACTTTTAAACAAAATTTGTTTCCCTCAAAATTTATTGTTCAAAACCCGGGTTACTTCTGCTCTGACCACAGTCTGGATTTTCTAGATTGTGTTTCCTGTAGTATTGTTTGATATGTGTCTTTACCCCCTATGTGTCCTGTGTTTTGTTAGTTGAATCTAATGGTTTGATCAGATTCAAGTTTGATTTAGAAGCTAGATGATTTCATAGTTAATTGTATGTTTTTGTATTTAGAGACAACATAACAGGCTTTTTCTCCCTTGGTGACATTAACAGCTATAGATAATCAATGCTTAGGTTCCTTGCTGTTATTATTCAATCTCTATCCCTTTCTGTGTGGCCCTGTTAGATTGGAGGAGTCACAACATAGAGGTAAGATTCTTACTCTCAGCGGTCTGAATCTTCAGTGGATTTTAAACACAATTGTGTGAATAATTCTTCCCTTCCTGGGCCATCTAAGGGCTATTTCTATGTTACATATCCCATATTATTCAGAGCAGTAGTTAGGGTTAGGGTTAGGGTTAGGATGCTCCATTTAGGAATCACCTAAAGAGAAACCAAAGATAGGACAAAAATGTGACTCATTATAGAAGTTACTGTCTCCTTGGAAAAGCTTGTGAATTTTTCAGGTAATCAAGAATTGAGATTTGAAAGTTGCTGTAAGGTCCAGGAGCACCTGAGAGCCAGGTCAGGGCCATCTTAGTCTGAATTATGAGAGCTTGAGTTTCCCCTACCACCTAACATGGGGACTAGCTGGACTTTGGGCAGCTAGAGGACAAGGAGTGTCTTCTATTCTCCTTCTTTTGTCCACATGGAACTAACATGGAGACCACCATTGAAAAAGGCATATGTATCTGAAATCATAGTACAGATTCTTTTCTCAGTATGACTGTGTAAGTGGAACTCCTTTTAAGAGACCATATCTCATTAAGTACCATTTCACAGGCTATAGTTTTAAAATACAGTATCCCCTAAACAACACCTTACATATGGGCCCTGCAGTTAGATTTTTAAGCCATTTTTATACCTTTCTCCATCTGGCCCTCTCTCCTAACTCTATTCTTATAGCAGGAACTGCAGGAGCCTAAGGAGATTCCAAGGCTATATTTCTTCCCCCACTTAGTATGACTTACTAGGATGAGAAGAACTAGACATACTAACCCTGTGCTGAAATAGCAAACTATAGTCGTGTGTAGGTGTGAGTGCAAACGTACACATTCTGACTTTTGACATGTGCCTTACATTTAAAGGTAGTCCAAACTCCATTCTCTTAGTGATGTAACCTTTAAACCAGTTTTACACTAACTGGTTGCTGTCAGGAAGCAGAGGGTGATGGTGTCCTTGGTCCTTTTAATGAATGAAAACAAGAAAATCCCTGGGATTAGAAAACATTAAGGCTTCCAAGCAGGTGCCAGAGCTTGGTCCTTTGTCTCTAGCTCAGATCTGAGAAGCCAAGTGCATTTTTAGGCACCTAGGAGATAGAGTCTGCTTGCTTCTGGCTGGGCCATCCAAAGAATTTCACATGGAAACTGCTAAAATATCTAGAATCAGAGAAACTTGATCAGAATTAAGGTACTAGAAATCTCTTTACATTGGCATATGCAAATGTTTTCCATTGCATTGTGAATGTACCACTATAAATTCTAAATATGTGCAGAATGCTTTCCATTGCATTGTGAATATACTACTATAAATTTCTAAATATGTGCAGAGTGCTATCATAAATCAACCAAAATTCCTAACATCATATTGAATTATCTGGCTAGGCTTCACATTTCCACAAGTCTGGCCAGCTATTCTATGATATTATTGTCTTATAAATGTTCTTTTTCCAGTTAGCTTTTATTGGAATCCAAATACACTCCTTACAGTTGGTCATTATGTGTCTGATGTCCCTCTGTGCCTCTTTCTGAATCATTCCTTCCCTTTTACAAGCCTGCAGTTCCCTGGCAGCGCTGAAATACACCGCGAGTGACTTTACATATCTCTGCAGGGTAAAAAGCAATTGCTCTCCTATTAAGACATCATTGATTTAAAGAGTCATTTCCTTTAGGTTTGCTCTAGAGCCTCTGCTGCCAAAGAAAATGCATTCCAGGTCCCAGGACAAGCTGGACAAGGACGACCCAGATAAGGAGAAGAAGGACAAAAAGAAGGAAAAAAGAAACAGCAAACATCAAGAGATATTTGATAAAGAATTTAAGCCAGCTGACGTCTCCCTGCAGCAGTCGGAGGCCGTGATTCTCTCAGAAACAGTAATTTAACTGGGGGTCTTCTTTTGCTCTGGGATTTGCCTCTGCTCCACCTTTAGCCAATGGGGCTGTCAATTTTATTTTACTGAAGTTTTGGTAAAATAGTAATTTGAAAAATCTGGGCTCCCCCTAATAACGTTGAATACAGTAACTGAAGACTATAGGGCAATCGGAAGTGAAGAATGGGGCATCTTTTCTCTGAAGGACATGTCTAAGCCTTCATCCTCTGTTCCACAGGGTCTCTGGTGGGGGTCAGTCTCCGTTGGAGCCCTCACATGTCTGGGCTCCTTGCACTTGTTTTAGACTCGGTTCCCATAAATGATGCCCTAGTATCTCAGAAGACAAACAGCATGTTTTTGTAGTCAGAAAACCATATTCGATATCAACTAATGTGTCTCCTTTGCCCCTTCCTGACTACCAATCTCTAAGCCACATTCACTGCACAAGTGCTATAATCCGCTCAGCTGGAATCCAAAAGCCCTTTCTCTGTGGGTTCTAGCAGCCAGACTCAGTGTCCTGTTATCCTCCCAGCTTCCTCTGCTCCACATTTAAATCTCTTGGCCATCTTTCAGAAGGGTTTATAGAGATTTAACGTGACGCATGTTGGAGAATTGACATTAGAAGCAGATTTCAGTGACTTGTGTTCATTCCAGAGTCCTGGGCATGCTGGGGCAGTGAAATCAATGGGGTGTTCTGAATCTGGTATGAACCTGGGGGTGGGCCTCCCCACAGCGCCATGTTTGAGGTCAGAGTACAGAAATGAGGCTCAGACTGCTTCTGAAAGTGCTGTTTGTACTAGAACAAAAATAGAGATGGTCTCACAGGCTGTCCTCTTTGAAGGTGAAATCATACTACCTTCCCACACCAATACATGAGCATCGGTATGGTCAGTGGCCAGCTATGCACCTTTCTGGCCAGTAGCCTATGACCTGGCCAGCTCTGTCTTGGCTGGGTTAAAAGGAGGGTTCCTTCATTAAAAGGCTCAGATAGGACCACTGTTTAATAAGACTCACTTCCTTGCTTGTACAAACTAGGGAGTATTTTCTGGCTCCAACAGGGGTCGTATGCTGCTGGCTTCTCTAGAAGTGGAAGGCAGATGCCAGAGCTGTGACATGGCTTAAGAAGGTGAATGCACCTCTGAGGCCTGTAGATGGACACTCTGACTGCAACTGAGCTCCAGTGTCTCAGTATAGCACACAAGTGGCCAAGGGCATTAGTCCTGAAGGAGGAGCTAACCAGAGGCTGTCATTAGGTGTCTGGGCCTCAAGTAGTAGACTGAGATTTTCTTGAATTTCCTTGCATTTTCTGTCCATTATCTGGACTTCATGGAGACAACAACCCTAAAATGTCAAGACCTCCATCTCTCAAGCCTCAGCTGGATTCCTCTGGCCTCACAACGTCATAACTCGGCAGGGGAATTAACAAAAACATGTTTTGAATATTCATTGAGGGTCAACCATTGTGTGTCTTTCAACATTTTTTTTAAGCTCCATTTAAAGATATTAAAACAGAGGCGCCTGAAAAGTGGAGCCAAGTGGCAGAGTTGCCCACAGTGTGTTGGGTGAATGGAAGCCACAGGATACAGCAGGCACGGAGCCATCACAGTGTGGTTTTTGTACCTGCCAGCGGTGGTCCAGTTTCTCTCTATGAGGAGTCAGATGACAGGGCTAGATGCAATACTATGTGAACCTCCCCACAGCTGGCTCTAAATTCCCAGAACACATCCACAGAAGCTCAGGAAGGACATAGGACTTTGTCCACACTGTCTGCATGTGACCAAGGCTTCAACTCATCACTGCTGTTATGCCAGGAGATCAGGCATCCTGCCTTCCCAGTAGATCCAGTCTTAACTACCCATCTTGCACAGGAGCTAGTGAGGTCTGTGAGGACATTCAGTCTCCTGGAGTTTCCTAGGCAGGCCTCGGAGGGCAGGACCAGCCCTGGGAGAAGGTTCCCTCCAGAGAAGCAGCAGCGCATTCCCTGAGGCAACACTAGTGCCCCCTCTAGTGTTTCCCAGGTACCTGGCCCTGCCATTACCCTCCCCATACTGGCCTCTCCAGCTTCTGCAGGTGTTTCCCTCTTTGCCCCTCAGGGTCCGGGCTCAACTCCCCACCTGATCTGCCTCATCAACAATTTCATGACCTTTAACTGAGTGCTGTGAGCTGAGGCCTCCAGGCTGCCATTTGCATCTCCCTATTTGCATGCCCTGACTCAGAAAGTACCCATACCGGGAGGAAGGAAAGGGTGAGAGAAGCTCCTGACAGTCCCTGATTCCCTGTTCAGCCCACATGAACAGCCATCCTGAGAGAGCCTATCATGCAGCCAGGCATCTCTAGAACTCCCCCAGCAGTGAGGCTGGCAGGACTCATCTGTGCTGTATAGGAAATGGGTAGCAATTGGGTATGGGCCTCCATCAGCACAGGATGCTTCTAAAGGGGCTTTTGGATGAGGCCCTGGGTCACTCGTTACCTAAGTAACACCCAGGTGAGCACTGGCTTTGTAGGAATCTTATGGGGCAGGTGCTCATCCCCTCCCCCAACGCCAGGGTCCCCCCACTCAAGCTGCAGCACCAACCCCAGAGCTGCCATCTGCCTGCCCTTCCCTGGGAGGACAGTCTTCACTCCTGCTTTTTTGTCAGAGTGAGTAACTTCTGATTACTTCCACCTCGGAGTATTCTGTAATTGCTGACGTTCTCTGAAGCTAATGATCTGAGACCAAGTTGCAAGAAATATGTAGATAAAATTTACTTATATAACAAACAAAGGGAAAGGGCTCAGGTGGGAAAAGGTCAAGTGCATCTAAAAGTCAGAGACCTGAAGAGCAGAGAAAAAGAACTCCTGTCCAGAAATGATCCAGTGAAATGATACAGTGAAACAAGAGAAAGTAAAAACCAACGGGAAGTTTCTAGATATTACTCCACTCACAACCCTTTGGGGGTTGATGTGAGTGTGCTTGCTGGCATCAGAATTGTTTATTACAGCTCTGCCACTTTGATATGACATTCCCAAAGGCTGTGATGTGCCATCGACGCCCAGGCTGAATGAACAGGTTAGCGTGAGACCCTGTGTTAATAATTGGCTGCTTTAACAAAGTACCACACAGCACTCACAGGTGGTGGCTGACTTTTATTCTCTCTTCTGGGGCTAGCAGTCCAGGGTCAAGGTGTCAGCAGTGCTGGGAGGGAGAATCTGTTCAATATCCCACCTCCTAGCTTATGGTGCTGGGTGGCAGTTGTTGCTGTGCTTTGGCTTGTAGAAGCATCGCCCTGCCTTCATCTTCACAGGCCGTTCTCCCTGTGTACACATCTGTGTACACACCTCTCTCTTTTATGAGGACCCCAGTCACATTGGTTTGTGGTCTGCCCTAATGACATCACCCCGACTAGATAGTGTACAAGGCCTCTATTTCCAAATATATATTATGAAATCCTCAAGGTGAGGGCTTAAGCACAGGAATTTTGGAGGAGTCACAACTTAGAACGTAACTATGCTCTGTCTGTTCCTCTAATACAGATAAGTCCTTTGAGGCCCCAGAGACCAAAGAGCCAGGTGATCAATGTCATTGGAAGTGAAAGGCGCTTCTCTGTGTCCCCAGCATCACCGTCATCCCAGCAGACGCCTCCTCCAGTCACACCCAGAGCCAAACTCAGCTTCAGTGTTCAGTCAAGTAAGTGGGGCCTTTCCGACCTTGGAGTCTGTGGCGTTGCTCCATGATGTTCCCTTGATCAGTGGCACAACACTGAGGACCTCCTCCTCCTGACAGCAGTTCATGAGTTGGGACAAACCTCTGATATGTGGGGAAGTCCCTGTGACCAGGGTGGAGAATCTGGACTTCAGCAAATCAGCCAAGACCCTGTTGTAAGCATCAGAGCTGAGTCAGCAGTGTGTGTGGTGTCTGTGCCAGGCCCTGCAGCTCTTCCTGCCCTGCTCTCAAGCCACAGGGGCAGCCCCATTTTCCTCATCATGAGCCATCAAGGCATCCAAAGGCCCTGGGCATTCACATCTAGAAAGAACACACAATGGAGAACCCCTTCTTCTCTGGTTTTGCCCAATTTCTAGAGCCGCCATGGCAAAACACACAGACTTAGTGGCTTAAAACAACAGAAATGTATGTATTCTCGAAGTTCTGGTGGCCAGAAGTCTGCAAGGTGTTGGCAAATTGTTTCCTTCTGGAGGCTTTGAGGAGAAATGTGGTCCATGCATCTCTCCCAGCTTCTAGTGGCTTCCAGCAATCCTCGGTATTCCTGAGCTTATGGCCACATCACTCTGGTCTTTGCCTCCATCTTCATCTGCTTCCTTGTGTCTTCTCTCCTTACAAGCACACCAGTAATTGGATATAGGACCTACCATAAATCCAGGATGATTTCATTTTGAGAAACTCATTGCATCTTCAAAGACTGTATTTCTAAGTAAATTCACATTTGGAGGTTCTTTCTCTGGGTGGACCTTGGAGGTCCACATTTTGAGGGGATACTGCCCA
The DNA here is from genome assembly GCA_004027295.1 of Dolichotis patagonum. Taxonomy (NCBI): domain Eukaryota; kingdom Metazoa; phylum Chordata; class Mammalia; order Rodentia; family Caviidae; genus Dolichotis; species Dolichotis patagonum. The sequence goes on along the minus strand of PVJX010000512.1, from coordinate 23,797 downwards.
ACCCACTATAAGTGGTAACCAGATTTTCACCACTAAATTCAAACCCAGCAGAGAGGGAGTGGGAGGGAGTGAAGGCCACAGCAAAACAGAGGGGCCCACTCCATCCTGTGCCCAGAAAAGAGTCCCAAGGCAAGAAAGCATGTGCCTCATGGGGTGGACTGTGCAGGGTACCAGACAAATGTCCTCTGTACCTGATTTTCTTACTGAAAGGGCAGCAGTGATGATTCTGGAAACCATACAATGGGTAATGTGTCTTGGCTGCAAGTGTGGGCACTGGAAAAGAGGTGGCCTCTGAATGGCACATCTCTACTTCTTTTATTGCTATGTGATCTTTCTCTAAACATATCTTTTACATTTCTTTAAAATATGTAAACCAGGTACCATTTCAGCAATTCCACAAAATCTAGTTGCTGCTGCAAGGTTAAATGTAGGATTACCATATGGCCCAGCAATTCTACCCCTGAGCCTTTATCCCAAACACTTGAAAATGAGAGCTTAAACAGGTATTTGCTTGTGAATGTTCATTAGCACCATTATTCATAATGGCCCAAAAGTGGACATAACCCATTGTCCATCAAAAGTTGAATACATCAATAACTGTGTATCCAAAGAAATGTCCGTGCTGTATGCAACCTTATACAAAGGGACGCAGTTCTGGCACATACTGCAACATGGGTGAACCTCAAAATCATGAAGTTTGGTGAAATAAGCCCTTCACAAAAGGATATGTGTCATGATCTGAAGTATCTAGATTAGGCAGACTCAAGAAGGCAGAGGAGATGGAGGGTAGCTGGAGGGAGTAAAAGATGGGGCATTGTTGCTTAATGGGTATAAGATTCCTATTTGGGGTAATAAGCGTGGGAAATAGACAGTAGTGAGGGTGGCACAGTATTGTCACTGTAGTCAGTGCCATTCAATTGTACATTAAATGATAAGCTAAGATAGCAAATATTTTGTCTTGTCTGTTTTGTCACAATAAAATTCACCACTGCTGAGGACACTCTCCCAGTCTTCTTGCCCTCCCCGGTTCTGTGGCACAGCTTCCAACCTGGGAAGTGTTTTCTTAAGGAGGGATTTCTCAGCCGATGAATCGCTGGTAAAAACTCCAAAAGACAGACGTCAGTAAACATACCAATTTTTCTCTCTTTGATGTGAAAGAGAACAAATTATTTGCAAGAGTCTCAACAAGGGTTGTGAAAATACTCTGCCGTAATGATTATTCCTCCTTTGAAAAATGGCCATTTTCCAGTTTACTTTTGCAATCAACTGTCCTTTCCCTCAGCTAACATAGAACACCAGTGACTGCAGCTGCTGCTACCTTTGTTCCACACATTTGTGAGTTTTCCTGGTGAGAGAGGTGAAGAGTGGGTGGCTGGCTCATTCGCCTCTGCTTGCTGCACCGCTCCAGGTAGTAACTATGGCAGGCTGACAACAGAGCCCTGGCACGATTTGAAAGCAGCACACACAGCCAGTCCTTGTGATACCAACTGTGTAGATGCCACCAACGGAGAGGGGGTTGAGAAAGGCCAGGGTGACATCAGCATTTTGTAGTGGATTGATGCCTTGCTTTAAGCTGTGGTTTTAGGTGTGTCGTGCTACTTTTTATTCCATTTGGAGGGAATGTCACCCTTTCCATTCTCTACCCCTCACGGCCTCTGCTCTGCTGGTAAGTGATGACGTGGTATAAAGTGCTTCTCAAGGAGTGAGGAGAGAACAAGGAGCAGCCCTGTGAGCCGTCGGGTTCCATGAGTGTGTGGAGTTGATTTTAAATAGATCCCGACTTTCCAGGTTTGGAGCTGAATGGCATGACAGGGATGGATGTGGCAGACGTCCCACCCCCCCTGCCTCTCAAGGGCAGCATGGCAGACTATGGGAATCTGATGGAAAACCAGGACCTGATCGGCTCACCAACACCCCCTCCACCTCCTCCTCACCAGAGGGTAAGTGTAGATCAGTAGTGGGGGGATTTTGACAACATGCTAGTCATCTGTTTCAGTGGTTAACAGGTTTACCATGGGTTAAAAGGAAAAATTATGAGATGGTTCTAGATGTGATTTTGTGAGAAGATGTCAAAGCAGAAAGGACTCCAGTATGTGTGTCCCGTGGTTCTGCGTCATCCTCACTGCAGTGAAAACACTCATCTCAAAATCATGCTTGGAACAAGGACAAGAAGGGTAGAAGTTCCAAATGGTTGGCATGGCTTCAGAGGTCATTCCAGTGGAGATGCAACTGTGGGATTCTGATTTTGAGAAGTAGCTCTCCCACCAAGACATCTGTCGGGCTGGGTTAAGCACTGGCCGTGTTGCACTGCAGGGGAGGTGGCTCCTCCTGGCACTTACATCTCTGAAGCAGCTCTTGTTCCAGCAGTTCCTCCAGCTGGCATCACACTCGTGCCGGTTCTCCTGGGCACAGCTTTACCTAACTGAGCCTGAGACCTCCTACCCTTTTTGTTTGGGGTGCTGGCCAGTAGTAGTGACCTTTCTAAGTGTGAGCAGCTGGCCAGACCCCTCAGCACCATCCCCAGCGTAGCACTCCTTGCACATTGTGTTGTGGTCAGTAATCCTGTCTGATACTGCTCCTGCCAGGTGTCCTCAGGAGCTGTCCAGTAATGCAAACATTAGTGACAAGTGTTATCCTGTTTAAACCAGGGCCTCTGCTACCAGGTGCCAGTTCTACAAACATTCTTTTCATCTCCGCAACACTGTGCTCCTGGATTGCCTCGTTGCTGTCCCGCCTACCGCTGAGCCCGCACTTCCTGAACACTCCATGGTTTAGGGTGCAGCACATGCGGAGACAGGTTTGGGGAGAAGGAGTGGTGTGGTTTATACAATGTGCACTACCAGGCCCACCTCCCCGACTAAGATATTCACAGATTTATAAAATTAAATCAGCATAAATACCTTGCTCGTGTTTCTGCAGTTGGTCGTATGTTTCGCTATTCAAGCTCCATAAAGTAATTAAATGGCCACAGCACTTGTGTAGGGCATTAAGGACATAATATTGTTAGATGGCTACCATGATATGTGTGTGTGTGTTTCTCTCTTAATAAACATTATAAATTGTTCATGCTATTTCTTTTTCTTTTTGACTCAGAGCTTTCCAAAATTTTAAGTCTCTCTTGTGAAAGGAATGGCACAGAGAGAGTATTTATTAATAGTGTTCATTTGACAGTTTCTTCTGTGTAAGAAAACTAAAAACCCCTGGTATGAAAGGGACAGGTAGCTTTTATGAGGCCAAAGTGTTATTTAACTACATTCTGTCTCCCTAGAGATATCATAGTACAGAACTAGCCCTAGAGAATGGGTGTCCTAATGAAGAGGGCTTTGCAGGGGCAAGAACGGTTCTGCAGTCATGAAAATGTAAACCTGAGTTTCCTGGGCAGTTGTAACCACTTGTGTCATCACAAAACAAGAAGCAAAAACATCCCCCAGGTCTCTCTACCCTGTAAGTTCTGAACTTAGAATCAGTGCCAGTTTCACTGTTGGTACAGATAAACTCAGGGGTAACATTTTCTCAAATACCTCACTCTAAGTTACTAATGCTGTGTGCAGTTGATTAAAGAACTCATACGCATGAGTTTTGGCTCCATGTATAAAGGGGCTGTGAATTCAATTAGATTACCCAATTCTTTGTTGTTCATTTCTTATTTAATTTATTTGCAGCATGAAAAAATGTTCAGGTGACGGGCTGGTGGTTAGCATGTCATAATTAACAATTGTGTTTCCTAGGCTATCTCCCTTTGCACAGGCCCCAGGAACCACTTAGGATAATGATCATTCGCCTGCCTTGAGGGGCAGTGATCAATAGCCACCTGTCACGCCCATTGATCAGCTTCAGACTTGTAGGCAACTCTATCTCGGGTTGTTGCCATTTTAAACTGACATTTCTTTAGCATGGCTCTATCACCAATAATCTGGGCTATCACTGAAACCCAGCACACTTATATCTGGCACAAAGGGCATCTCTGGCATCATCTTTGTATTGGATTGTGTTGGTCTGGCCCATAATTAGTCATGTAGACTCACGTTATCAGACCTCAAAATAGCTGTTTCTATTAACTGGTCTCACAAAGCTTAAAAAAGACTTACATATCTGTTACTTGACTGTTCTTTTTACAATATCTAGGTATCATTTTATCCATTCTGTTTTCCTCTGTGTGTTCAGTACTAGGTCATTTTGGTACTATATTTACTTGTTTATGAATCAGGAAGAAATTTGGGCAGTGAGTGAGAGATGACTGTGTCACTATTCTGTCCTCGAAAACTACTTTTCTCACATCCAGCTAAATGTGAAGCTACACTAAGAGGCTGAAGAAATCCAACTTGTCCGTGGTTAGTTAGTGGTGGTTTGGGATTTCACCCTGACTCCTCCGTGTGGTGTGCTCCTACCTTTCTCATCTGTTCATTTCTTCACTTCCTCATCTGCCTGTATGTCTGACCCATCTCTACAGAGCATCTTCTTTCCTCACGTGTTTGTGATGGGCGTGAGGGTCCCAAGATCAATAGGACAGCAGGTGCCTACATCATTTACACCCAGCAAGTGCATGGGGCAGGGTTTTTTCTACAAACTTTGTAGCTATAATTCCTTCTTGGGAGTCTGAGGCAATCTGTGACCTATAGGCCACATCCCACCAGCCACCTATTTTTGCAAAGTTTTCTTGCAATGCAGCTGTTCCTTTACCTACTATCTCCAGCTGCTATCCAGCCTCAGCAGAGACTTTAAGCCTCACAAAACTAAAAATGTTTACTTTCTGGCCCTCTCCTGGAAAAGCTTGCTGACCTTGGCTTTTGTTCAGAAATCAAGAAAGGGACTCCCAGCTGACCCTGGAGAACATCCCTATGGACATGCCTGTCCTCACACAGTAGATCAATTGCTAGTTTAATAGCACTGGATTTAAAACAGCAAAGGGGTAGTTGTGCTTCTTAGAGCCTATGCCGCCCTTGTGAAAGGCACTGAGAGACATCAGAAAGGCCTGTGGCTGCAAAGCAACCTAGCAGCAGACCTGCCAGTGCTGAGGCAAGCAGGCTGGAGAGGCCCAGTTACATAGAGGGGCGGCTGCAGTGCACCGAGTGCCGATGCACTGTGCCAGGTGAAGCCATGGCGCTGCGCCACGTGGAACATCACACAGAGACTGGTGTTTTCCTGAAGGAACATCAGTAATTTGATGTCTTCTGCATATTCATGTTTTCCAGCAACTGCCACCTCCTCTGCCCAGCAAAACTCCTCCTCCTCCCCCTCCAAAGACGACCCGGAAGCAGACCTCTGTGGACTCCGGGATTGTGCAGTGAACGCAGCGAGAGTCTCGGATGGGCAACTTGTCGTCCTTCCTCCCCTCCTCGAATTCTTCCATGTCTGATGTTTACCTCATTGGGCCTGCAAAGTCTGACCTTTAGTTCAATGGCTTTTCCCTAAGAGGAGCTGTTTCTAGTCCATAACATTCTGGGGCATGGAGAGTATGGGACCAGGACATACCATTGTGTTTTTCAAAGTTGGGGGTTTCCAAGCGCGTCATTCTTCGAGACAGCCACAGTCTTGCCCAAACATCCTTCCTTGTATGTGCCAAATGACTCGTATTAGCAAAGAGCGCAGCTGATCTGAGGTTAGCTAAGTAGGGAAAGTAAGACCGCCACTGGTGAGAAGCTGCATATTAGGATGTGTAAGAATCCTTGTGTTCCCTCTGCAGCCCTAGTTCACTCTCCTGGGATGTTTCATCAGACCCCCTCCTCTCTGCATCTGTGGTGTGACTTTATGTTGGTTGAGCATGTCTTCAAGCTGTATCTGACAACTAAGTTCAACCCTTCAGGGAAGTTCCTGATTTTTCTCTTGGTATAATTTAAAATAGGTTATTTCTCAGCTACTGAACAGCTACTAATTTATGGAGTAGAAATACCATTATGAATACTGGATCAAATGGAAAAATAAGCATGAGTATAGCAAAATAAACTTTCATTCTTTCTTGGAAAAGAATATGTATACCACGAGATGGTTTTAATTGGATGATTTCTTTGTGTCCTCATTTTGTACAGAAGTTTGTATATATGATGGTTCTTAGAACTTGATTTAATTTTTGTGGTCCATGTGTCTATTGTAACAGACATCTGCAAATGATTCTCAGTATGTGTTCTTAATTTTTAACTGCTGGAAATGTAAAAACAAAAACCACAAAAAGGCACCACAAATTAAATTGGCTTTTCGGAACTCCAAAATCCTGAAAATGTTGGTGGACAATAATGTTTTAAAACTAACTTTGTATAACCTAATATTTTTATTCTGTCATCTATATTTTTTTATTCACTATGACCATGATACTGTTCTAGTAGACTTCAAAGTTAATCATTGACAATGAAAAATAAAATGTTACTTTAAAAGAATCAACAGTGGCCTGTTTTGCTTTTATTTTTTTATGTAAAATACAAATGCTGCTGTATATTCTGCTTTTTTAAAGAGAAAAAAACTATCTGGAATATAATGTTGTCTATTTAGTTGTCTCTGGTTTGTGTCCCCCAGTGTCCAAGTCTCTGTGTCTGCACGTCCTGGCAGAGCAGGCAGAGCAGAGTCTACGTGAAGCTCTCTTCGATGCCAGGGACTCTCAGGCTGCACGTCACTGAGGCCTCCTCACCTGCTTGTGTAGCTGCTGGATTTGACGCAGGGCTCTGGTCTGTAGGATGTGTGGTTTGAGTTGAGAAGCCTGGACACTTGAGAGCTTTTTCCAAGACCTGCCAAGGAAAAAGCTGAAACCGAAGCTTAAGGGACATGAAACAAGACAGTGGGACCCTCAGCTCCAAACAAGGACTTTAAATTCCATTCTCTCCGAATATGTTTAAGCTACAAGACTGTGGGTCTCTACCCACCTAACAAGGCTCAGAGGATGCTGCTGCCACACCCAGGAAGCTCAGGGTATCTTTTTTTCTCAATCTTGTTCTGCTTTACTATACCAACACTTACAGTTTAAATGTAACAGTTATCTCATACTTGTAAATATCCAGCCCACTCCAAGAAACTGCAGACACTTTCAAATATGAAATTTTTTCTTCTTTACAAATACATCCTTTGTCACCAAGATACATGTTCAGCCTCTATCTAGTATGTTAGAAATCCTAAAATATCACATTGGCACTCCAGTCTGGGATAGTATGAGTCCAAGTGGGTCAGTTTTCATCTTCCAACACTGAAGAATAATTCCTGACCTTACAGAAATGGTAGATGGGTATCTTGTGTAGTTCTTTCCAATCTCCCCAGATTTCTCTTATATGACACAGCCTGGACTTGAATCTATACCTACATGCCACACTCATGGCGTGCACCCTGTTTGACTTGAGAACTAGGAAGGACAGAATGCAGAAAATATTATGGTGGAAAAATAGAAGACAATCTACATGTTGCAGAAATTTCCTAATATGAAGTATAAATATATTGATATATTTATAAACTAGGAAACTTCTTAAACTGTGCACAAATGAAATTTCTTCACTGTGTCTGTGAGTCAGCTTTCCGTTACTGTAACAAAGGCCTGAAATAAATCATTTTAAAAAGAGGAAAGAGTTACTTAGACTTCTAGTGGTAGAGGTTTCGATCTATGACTGGACCTATGATAGCAGAGTGCACACTGACCAGAAGCTTGAGAGCTCCCCCAGGTAAGCACAGGCCCTGCCTCTTAGGGTTCCACCACCTCCTGATGGCACCAATAGTTGAGGATCCGACCTCTCACACAGGACCTTTAGGGGACAGCAAAACTTACTGGAAGAGAAGCTGTCCACTATTATTTAGTGTTTGCTGGGCCTAGGGCTTCCAGAATAGAGTAGTCATGGGAAGATTAGCCTCTCTGGATACAGTGACATGTGCCTTTTCTCAGGAAGTCTATTTTACCTTTTCTTCACAATTGTCTTTCAAGGAGTCTTTTTACACATTTCTCCCTTAATTGTTCTCCACCATTTTAGTAGAATAGATATACTATATGTATTTTATGTACATATACATATATACATACATGTATACATATATGCATTTTATGTACCTTACGTGTAGTTATGCTTTTGTGTCAAAAATCATGACTTTTAACACCGAAGAAACAATTTTTAACCCTTTGGAGGTGATAACACATAAATCCATGCTCTAAAGCAGGTGGGTGAGGTTCTTGTGGTTTGGTTTTGGTTTGGTGGAGGAAACTCATAGCCAAATTTAGCTTTCATGCAGTTAAATAGTATTTGATCTTTCAAAATGTCATTTGACCCACTGAAATTCTACCTTTTCTGTACTCTATTTAATATGTGATTTTTCTCACAGCTTCATGCAAAGTAGATAGTATATAAATTATGGTTTTTTAACGAAAAACTTTTTCCCATTAAAAAGCCACCTTTAGTGCTTGAAGATTGCTTCCTTGTATTTAAAGAAATTATTTTTAATCAATTTCAAGATTATTCTTTTATGTAAAGATCTGATCTTTTTAATTCCTTACAGACTTTATTATCTTGTGCTCTAGATTCTTTTATGGTGTTGGACTTTATGTGTCATGTTCCTGGAAGTCTTTAGTGGTTTAATGGATTTTAACTTTTGCTTTTTAGTTCCATCTCTAATTACTTTTTTTAATATTTCACTTACTCTTTAAAGTCTGATTGGGAACTTTTACCACTTTCAGGGTAATCTGCCTTTCAGAATTATTTTAAACATCTACTTTCTTACTGATGATGACTCAGAAAAATGAAGATCCTGTAGGGCCAATAATCCTCTGCACCCAAAGATGCTAAAATCATCATGCTGCGTTTCTGTTTCACACACACAAAGAAGGTGCTGTTCTTCCTAGGCCCTAAAATGGTCTAATTGTAGTGTTCCACGCACAAGAGGAAAGTGTGGACTTCCTGGATGTGTGATGTGGGGCAAAGCTTATAATTACAGTAAGACTTGTGGTGTGGTTTCATGTGCCAGTTTGTCTGGGTTAAAGTTCTCAGGTAATAAAAACTAACATAGGTATTTCTGTGAAGGTATTGATTGATATGATTAATATCTATAATCAATTGACTTTAATAAAATCACCTTTTATCATGTGAGTGGGTCAGTCTCATACCATCAGTTGAAGGTCTTATGAGCAATTCAGTTTGCTGGAGACAAAGGAATTCTGCCTCAAGACTGCAGCATTGGGAGAAGCCTGTTAGCCCCAGTGCTAAACAGTGGACCAGCAGCTTTAACCAGGAACAGCCCACAGTTAGTGCAAGCAGTAAGTTCACTGTATTTACTTTGTATGGCAGGTGAGCTTTGGAGAAATCCCATTGCAACCCCAGAGTGGTGGGACCAGGAGAGTACTGGGATAGAGGGGCTTTCAGAGCAACGTGGGCAACTGACTAGCCGGTGGCTGCAAGACTAGTTGGAGACAGCAGTGGCTCCAGGCACACAGAAATTCACTGAAACAAACACTAAACCCCTCTACAGTGAATATATCCCTGAAGAAAATACCATTGGCTGGCCCTGCTGCACAGGAAATGCAAGGCTGTTGCTGTGTATTCACACAGCAATAAGTGGATTTGGAACCACAATAGGCCCCAGGAACAAATCCCTGTCTGTCTCCCATACTTGGTCAATTTCAATATTACAGATTCTGGAAAGAATCTACCCATTTAAATACCTCAGTGTGGAGGGATAGTTGTAGAGTCTTTATCTTTTGTGTGGGGGGATTTTTTTTTCTTTATTTTTTTTCCTTCTATTTTTCTACCCCCCCCCTCAGATTTATTTATTGTTCAGGTCTTTATCAAGTTAATTACATAAATATAGGTTAACATCCAGACTAACAAAAAATATACAGGACAGCTATACTAAATCAAGATTCACTTTTTGATACATTAGTATGCTGGATTTCAATAAATCTGTTTCTATTGCCTTTTATGTTACACTTTATTTATATATTGTTTCTCATATAAGACAAGCCATGCAATATTTAAGCTTGTCTGCCTGATTTCACTTAGCATTATGGTCTTAAGGCCCATCTGTTTTCCTTCAAATGACTCAAGTGTATCCTTTATAGCAGTATAATATTCCATTGTGTACAAATACCATATTTTCTTTACCCATTCATCTGTGGATGGATATACAGATAACTTCAAAGATTATTATGAATTATGCTACTATAAACATACATATGCATGTATCACTGTAATATGTCTTTAACTCTTTCAGAAAGATACAACAAGAATAGCCAAGTCAAATGGAATTTCTATTTTTAATTTTTTGAGGAATCTCCATAGTGATTGTACCAGTTTAAACTCCCACCAACAATGAAAAAGAGTCCCTTTTTCCTCACAAGCTCTCCACCATTTATTATTATTTAATTTTTAAAAATAACCATTTTTTTCTAGAGTAAGCTGGAATCATAGTATTTTCTAAATTTGTTTATATCAAATGGCCAAAATGTAAACATATTTTTAAGTATTTATAAGCTATTTATACTTGTGCATCTGAAAAGCATTTATTCACTTCAAATGCCCATTTTATGATTGGTTTGCTACGTATTCCAGATATTAGTCCTCTGTGAAGATTAGCTGGCCAAATTTTTCCCCATCCTATGGGTTGTCTCTTCACTTGACAGTTTCCTTTGCTGGGCAGAAGCTTTTTAATTTGATATGATCCCATTTGTTGATTTTGGTATTATTTCTTTTTCACCGGGAGTTCTCTACAGGAAGTCTGCCTGTGCATGTGTCCTGAAGAGTTTTACCTATTTTAACTTCCAGCACACTAAGTGTTTCTGTTTTAATATTTAGGTTTTTGATCCATTTTTGTTTTAATTTGGTGCATGATGAGAGTGCCTTTTTTTTCTTCTTGTTTTCCTATTACTTTCACATAGTTTTCTTTTTCATTCTTTAACTGGATTTTTATCTCACTTGTTTTCTCTTCATCTTTATTCTCTTTTTCTTTTAAATTTTACTTTTTCCAATTTACTCTTTCTCTGCCCATTCCATTTTTTATTACCTTATTATTATTACATTTAATGTTCATATTTGTCTTTTAATTCACTTGACATTGTTATTGCTAATTTCTGCTGTTAATGGTGGTATCATTGTTGCTTTTAATTGCTTTTTACTGTGTGCCAATGTTGGATTTGTCTTTGTGGCATTGTCATTACTGTAGTTTGTTTTCTCCTTTGTGAGTGATACTGGGAATCAAATCCTCAAGAGAAAGTTGAATATCAAGAAGATCTTCACACAAAATTGTAAGTCCATTCAATAGATGCAACAATATCAGCTCAACAAAATGAAAAAACATGGCAAAATGCTCCTTCCACAGGTTCATAACTCATCATTAATTTAATACAAAGATTAGAAGTAGATGAGATACTAAAGAAAAATGATGTCGAAGAAGATAAAAATGAGCTGAATTAATGAAGAAACAATGCAGGATGTGAAGGAGCAATTCAACAAAGAGACAGAGATTCTGAAGACAAAAAATAAATCTTGAAAACAAAAAATAAAGTAAATCAAACTAAATAGGAAGCCTCATCAGTAGACTGGGTCAGGCAGAAGACAGAATTTTGGGTCCTGAAGATAAAGCTGATGAATTATCACACTCAGATACTAATAAGGAAAATATAAGAAATTCTCAACAAAACACCCAACAACACTTAGACACAAAAGATCAAACCTATGAATTTTTAGTTAGAAGAGGGCACTGAGGTACAGGCTAATGGCATACAAAATCTATGTAATGGAAGAATAATAAAAAATCTTCACAAATCTTGGGAAAGATATGGACATTCAAACAGAAGGCATTTAGAGTCCCAAACAGGCATGACTAGAAAAAACCTTCAGAGCCAGGCATGGTGGCACACTCCTGTAATCCCAGCACTCAGGAGGCTGTGGCAGGAGGATCACTGCAAGTTCAAGACCAACCTTGGCTACAAAGTGAGCCCAAGGCCAACTTGAACTGCATAGTGAGACCCAGTCTCAAGAAGAAGAAGAAGAAGAAGAAGAAGAAGAAGAAGAAGAAGAAGAAGAAGAAGAAGAAGAAGAAGAAGAAGAAGAAGAAGAAGAAGAAGAAGAAGAAGAAGAACCTTTGTATGTCACATTATAGTTAAAATTAAAAAGGAGAGAATATGAAAACCCACAAGAGAGAAATACCAAGTCACTTGAGGTAAATCCATCAGAATAACTTCAGACTTCAGAAACCCAAAGACCAAGAGAATGTGAAATGATGCATTTTAAGCCCTAAAAGAAAATAACTACCAATACAGATTACTGTACTCAGCACAGCTATTCTTCAAAATCATTCAAAATTGATTAAGAAATAAAGACTTTCCAAAATAAACATAAATTTTAAAAAGTCATTACCATTAAGTCTGAATTTCAGCAGATACTTAAAAGAATTCATTAGACACAACAGGAACAGTACATAAGCTATTGAGAATTAGGAAAGAATCAAACATTAGAAAACAAACATATGATCGGACCTAGTATATATCTCTCTATAATAACTCTGAGTGTAAATGGTCTTACTTCTCCAATTAAAAGAAACCAGCAAACTTCATTTTTTAAATAAAGACCTAAATCTTTGCTGCATGTAAGAAGCACACCTCATTAGAAAAACATACACAGACCAAAAACAAAAGACTAGAAACAATATTCCATGTGAATGGAATATGAAAATAAAAAGTAATTACATATAGTAATATCCAACATGGAACACTTAACAATAAAATTAGAAGAGACAAAGAAGGACACTACACATTGCAAAATTGAAAAAGACACCAAGAGGATTTAGCAACTGTAATATATACACACCAAATATTGGTGTACCCAATTTCATAAATCAAAAACTGCTTTACATAAAGTGAAACATGGTTTCCAATACAATAATAGTAAGTGACTTCAATATTTCACTCATACCAATAGACAGGTCATCCAGACAAGAAAAATCAAGATATCAGGGGTAAAATATACCATAGAACAAATGGGCCTAATAAATATCTGCAGAACATTCTGTTTAACAACTACAGAATGCACATTTTTCTTAGTAGCTCTTGAAACATTTTCCAAAATAGATAGTATTTTGGTTCATAAAGTAAGCCTTAATGAATGCCAAAAAACTTGAAATAATTTCTGTCATTTAATCACATAATGATTTGAAACTAGAAATAAATTGCAAAAGAAAATAAACAAACACATTAAGAATGACCAATCCACTTTTGAACCATCAGTGGATAATCAGAGAGAGGCTTAAAAATTTTCTAAACTCAAACATAAGTGAAAACACATGTATCAAAATCTCTGGAAAATTCTAAGGGCTTTATAAAGGATTGGGGAGAGCTTTATACCCTATTATTAGTGGGAATATAAAATTAGCATAGGCAGTATGGAAATTAGTGTGGAGGTTCCTGTAAAAACTAAAAACATATCTAATATGGGACCCAGCTATACCATTCCTTGTTATATGTCTGAAGGTATTAAAGTCAACATACTACAGGGATTTCAGCATAGCCATATTTATTATGACACATCACAATAGCCAAGACAGAACCAGCCTAGGTGCCCATCAATGGATGAAAGGATTAAGAAAATACAGAACGTACACACAAGGGTGTATTATTCAGCTGTAAAGAAGAATGAAATTATATCATTTGCTAGATAATGCAGGGAACTGCAGATCATCCTGTTAAGCAAAATAAGTCAGATTAAAAATTGAATAAGAATCAAATATTCTACAATATGTGGAATCTTAAAAAGATGATATGAAAGTAGGAGACGCAATTATTACTCAAGGGTAAGTGAATAGGAGGAGCAGAGAGGAGGGGTGAAAGGGAGTATTATGAAGGATGGAAAAAAGTAATTATATCATTTTGAGAATATGATTTTGACATGAATTTATTGAGATGAAACTGTTCACTCTGTGCAATGAAAAAGCATATTGAAGAACACTGTACGTGGCATGACCAGTTTTTTATTTTGAAAAATGTATTAATGTATAGAAATATCAAGAAGTCATCTAGAATGGTGCTCCCTGAAATATTTTAATCTGTCCCTGGGAATGAGAAGCTATGCACATTTTTCCTTCTTTAAGAGCATTTTTTCACTTGTGCTATTACAAAATGTTTCCAAGCAAAGAAATTTAAAAATTGCTAGAAGTATGCAAGGCAATGGATACATTAATCAGCCTAATTGTAGTAATCATTTCACAATGTATATGTATCTCAGAAATGTTGTACACTTTGAATATATATGATTTTACTTGTCAATTACACTCAATAAAAATCAATAATTTTTTTAAGAAAGATGGTACCATCAACTTCTAGCTAAATTTCCCACCTGTTGAGCTGTTCTGTAAAGTTTGGACTTTCCAGTTCCCACAGTGGCACAAACAGTTCCTTAAAATAAGCCCCTATCCCCCTCCATTTCTCCATATACACTTACAGAGGGAGACATAGCAAACCTCCTGTGTAAGATGACATTCAGACAGAAAGAAATGCATTTAAAGTAGAGGTACATAGAATAGAATCACAAATCTAGAGACATCAAACATGTTTCTTTGCTTCTCCAGTCATGAAGTTCTTCAATGACTAATGACAATACCAACATCTTACAGTCATTGCTTCTTGGTGCTAGACCATCCAAAATGATTTTACTCCTGTATCTGGTGGCATCTCAACTGGCTTGACATTCTCATTGTTTCTCTCTCTCTCTCTCTCTCTCTCTCTCTCTCTCTCTCTCTCTCTCTCTCTCTCTCTCTCTCTCTCTCTTCCCCTCTCCCTCTCCCTCTCCCTCTCCCTCTCCCTCTCTCTTTCCTCCCATTATCCATCTTCTTCCCTGGATCCCAGCTATTTTTTACCATCCCAGGAAAGCCTCTTTGTATGGTCAAGTTTTCTTGTTTAAATTCTAAGCAAAACTTATTTTTTCTGGTAACCCATTGTGAGCATGTGACCATGACCTTCCCAGATGTGGCCCAGGGCAACCTCATCCAATATCAACTAGTCACATTTTGCATTTGTCATGGTGCAGCTATCCCTGGTACTGAACTTTGGGCTTATAGTTCTTATCATTCCACTGACCACTTTGGACTGGTCTTCCTGGGCTTTTATACAGCATGTACTATTCCATTTGTCTTTTCGTCTGCTTCCTAAATTTGTCTGCAGTGCTTGAAGCCTCCAGTCAAACACTACTGCACCACTCACTACTGCTTTCTCCACCCACAGGAAGGGATTCCATTCTTCTTCAAGTTTCAGAGCATTATTTCCTCACCTCCTGTAACTTGGTTCACCTCTTGGCACTTTGGTTTATGCTGTTGCTACTCATTAACATTTACAGTATCTTCAATATTCGAAAGTCTCAAATTCCATCTATTCTTTGGCTTCCTAATATGTTCTCCAACAAAACAAACCTAGGCTTATTAAAAAATAGTTGCTTCCAAGACTGGAAACACATGATAGACTAGACTGTCTTGTGTCCAAATGCAAGGAAATGTTGAACAATGGGAACATGCTGAAAAGCCAACATGAGGTGGCTTCTGTAGATTAGCTACATCTGGAACAATTTGAACATCAACATAAATGATCACAATAGATGCTTCACTCATTAATTAAGAATTTCCTAAGACTTCTTCAGTCCTGCAAGAGTGCCAGTGAGTCCTCCCCCAACCCAGAGGTCCTTGGTGAGCTGGCAAGAGTGCAGGCAAGCCCTCCTTCCACCTGGAGGCCTTTCAGCAGGCCTGAAACAGCACCAGTGAGCCCTTCCTCAACCTAGAGGGCCTTGGCAGGCCTGTGAGAGTGTTGTTCAGGCCTCCTTCCATCTGGAGGACTTCAGCAGGCCTGCAATAGTGCTGGTGACACCTCCCCTAACCTGGAGGACCTCAGCAGGCCAGTAAGACCCCCAGTGACACAGTGGGGCCCTGACTGGGGAGCATACCATGAACAGGGGTGTCTGGCAACCTGGGAAAGTTTGGAGCAGCAGTGACAATATGAGTTAAGGGTTGGTTCACATCAATACTCTTAGGCTACTCAGCCCAGGAAGAATCCAGGACTCAGCCAACTGGTTCCACAGGACGAATTCAGGTGACTGGCTCCTCCCCTACACTGTAGGATCTGGCAACTGGGTGAATGCCAGCCACACAGTAGGACCCTGACTAAGATGCATACAATGGACAAGCAAGACTGACAAGACTGAAAAGACCAAAATGTGAACCAAGAGATACAAATGACAACACAAAAAAGGAAAATACAATCTCAGACCTCCAGTCCATCCTGAACAAGTATAGGAGACATTGACACACAAGACACGCTTGAAATTTCTGAAAAGCTTGTGAGCTACAAAAACAAATCTACAAGGTTGTAGAGGAAATCGTATCAGAAATAATCTCTCATGTAAAAAAAAAATAAATGAAAACGTTAATGAAGGAATTACAATAGCTAGAGAAGGCATAGATAAAAAAATACAGGAGCATAGGAAAATGATGGAAACCTTGAATGAACAATATAAGAAAGAAATGGAATGCATGAAACAGATTCAAAGAGATATCAAGATAACTAAAAATTCTATTGAAAGTTGGCAAAACTGCTCGAATGTAACTGAAGATAGACATTCAGACCATGAAGACAGGATTGTGGCTAGCTATCACAAAAGGGAAAAAAAATCTCTAAAAAATAAAAATAACAATTCAACATCTCCAAGACAATGCAAAGAAAAATTACGTAAGATTGATAGGTGTCAATGAAAAAAGCAGGCATCAACACAAACGATATTGAAAAACTATTGGCAGGAAAAATAGCAGAAAATTTCCCAAGCATGGAAACAGAATCTGACATACAGATAACTGAGGAATGTTGAACTCCAAACAGCCATTACCAAAATAAATCTACAGCCAGACATATAATATTCAAGATCCCAGAAATTCAACACAAAAAGAGAATGTCAAAAGCTGTTAGAGAAAATAAAACAGATTGCCTATCAAGGAAAGTCCAATTAAATCACTACTGACTTCTCAACACAAGCCCTCAAATCAAGAAGAGCTTGGAGTGAAGTATTTCAAGCCCTGAAAGAAAACAATTTCCAACTTACATTGATGTACCCTGCAAAACTATCTTTCAAAATTAATAGAGAGCTAAGATACTTTCAGGACAAAGAATAATGAATGATACTTCCAGGGCAAAGAGCAGCTAAAGAAATTCATGTCTACCAGACCAAACATAGAAAGCTAGAATACTAAAAGATATTCTAGATAGAGATAAAAATGACCACAACTCCAGGAACAGCAACCGAAAGAAACTACCCAGCAGAGCAAGCAATTAAAGATGGGGAAAGCAGGAAACAAACAACAGTAAAATAACATGACAAAGGTAAGTCAATATATATCAGTTATAATCATCAATGTAAATGGCCTCAATTCATCAATCAAAAGAAACAGACTGGCAGAATGGATTAAAAAAACAAGATTCAACAATATGCTGTATACAAGAAATACATTTAACTCAAAAAAGAAACTCATAGGCTGAAAGTCAAAGGATGGAAAACAATACTCCAGGCAACAAGAACCCAGGAAAAAGCAAGGGTAGCTATTCTGTTTGCAGACAATGTGAACTTCAAATAAAAAAATCATTGAAAGAGATGAAGATACTCTCTACATACTTGTTTGGGGAAAAATTCAAGAGGAATAGATAACCATCATAAATATACCTGCACCAAATACAGGGGCACCCAACAATGTAAGACATATTAACATACATGAAAATCAAATAAGCAATAGCACAGTTCTAATGGAAGACCTTAATACCCCATTGTCACAAAGAGATAGATCAACTAGACAAAAACTCAGCAAAAAAAAAAAAAATAGCAGAACTGAATCAAACATGTGAATAAATGGACTTAATAGGTATTTACAGATGCTCCACCTAACAACATCAGGATACACATTCTTCTCAGCTGCACACAGGATGTTCTCTAAAGTAGACCATATACTAGCCCATAGAACATTCTTAAGTAAATGCAAAGGGACTGAAATTATCCCATGCATATTATCTGACCATAGTACTATGAAATTGGGAATCAATGGCAAAAGAAACCACAAGAACTTTATAAACATATGGAAATTAAATAGCACCCTAATTAACAACCAAAGGGTCACAGATGAAATTAAAGAAGAAATTAGACAGTTTTTACAGTTGAATGATAATGACAATACAACATACCAGAACTTTGATCCAGCCATTCCCCATCTGACCATTTTCCTAGAAGAAATGAAAATATCGTACCACAGCAATATACATGCATTCATGTTTATAGCAGTATAATTTGTAATAACTAAATCTTAGAAACAACCCAAATTCACATCAACTACAGAATATATTTTTTAAAAGATGTGGTATTTTTATACAATGGAGTACTACTCAGATATAAAGAAGGATAAACTCGAGGCTTTTATAGGTAAATGGATGTAATTTGAGACCATAGTCATAAGTGAAATAAGTCAGCTCACATGTGTAAATGTCATATTGTCTCCCTAGTGTAAAAGAATGAAAGAGTAAATAAGATCTAAAATGTACAATAGATATGAGAGTGAGAGGGGAAGAAACTTCAGAAGGAAAGGATAACTGAGACAGGGGAAAGGAGAAAGAAAAAGATATATATATATATATCTTACACAATACTTATACTACTAATCTCTTTTGGCTCATCAAAAAGTTCGTGTTTTCACTGTTTGGCCATTTTTTCATGCCTATGTCTTGTAATCTGAACAGCTACTTTGAAGATAACAATACACAATATGTTAACCATTATTAATCTCCTATTGTTTTGTTTTGAAATTCTGTATCATTGTTTTTATTCTTTTTGCTTTAAGATAAAAAAGCATTTCCCATGAGTCCATGTTGATACAAATAAATCAACAAAAGAGTAAACCAAAAGTCTAATAATGAACCAAATTTACCAAGTTTAAAAATATAGTCTCACAAAATACTTATTAATTATAAAAAGAAAAGCAGTTTAACAGTGCAAAGGGCTGGCAGATACCATGCTGATCAAGAAATAAGAAGACCATCATCAGCAGTGAGACAAATGCATACACATGGATATGATATGCTGTGAAATTCTTAGAAATATGGAGAATGAAAATGGAATCATAAGGAAACACCAGAGACCTTAAATTTAGAAACATCCTATGGGAGAATTTATCTGTACCATACAATCCCATTTCTATGAAATGTCCAGAGCAGCCGAATCCCGAAAGACAGAAGGTGGTTGGTTAGTGGTGGCTAGGGGGCTTACAAGAGAAGTTGCTAATGTAGGAGTTTCTTTACAGAAGACGATGCTGTAAAATCACATAGTGATAATTGCCTGATTCTGTGACAGTAATAAGTGTCATTAAATTGGACACTTCCAAGGGTGAATATTGTGGTACTGAATTATATATCTTACTAAATGTGTTATTGGAAAAGAATTGGCCCATCAACTTGACCAATGACCTATTGCAGTCTAAAGAGACACAGCAAGCATGTGCAACATGTGATCCTAAACTGAATCACTTGCCACACAAAGCCGTACTGGGACAACTGGCAAAGTTTGAATGGAGTCTGGGGATTGGGTGATAGTGATAGATCAATAGATACATCTCACCCTCAATGGTTGTATTGTGGTTATACTGGAAAATGTTCTCATTTCAAGAAAAGACACATTAAACCAAAAGAGATATGACAGCATATCTCTCAAAGTAAGATGTAGGCATCTTACTTTGAAATAACTTGGGGGAAAACGATGTACTGCAACTTCCTGGAGTATCGTTCACGCAGCATAGAAATGCCCCCCTGCACCTCCCATGGAACAATGCAGTTTTCACCATTTTCTTTAAGAAGATCTGCTGACTATGCCTGAAACTGGGTTTCCTTAGAACAGTCTTTAGGTTCAGTGTCATCTGAATAGGAAACACTACTTCACTTTTCACACAGCGAGGTCTCCACTTGGAACTCAAAAGAAGCAATCATGAATCCCAGTCTCAGGAGCCTTAGGAGGTCCTTTTTACACACAAATATGTGTCACACATTTACAGAGCTCCCGCCTGGCTAGGCCCTCTTCAGAATACAGACTGCTCTGAGCAGGACAAACATCATCTCTGAAGTTCCTCGGAGAGAAGACAGTGTTCAGGGAAACCAGAAATAGTAGGGCAGGAGGGGTCTCTGATGTAAAAGCAGGAGAAGTGGGGTGGTTCTCTGTCTGGAGTGCCTCCCTGAGGCCAAGACGTTTGAATGGAGACCTGAGCTGCTGTGAAAGCAGCTAAACAAGAATGCAGGGAACAGCGTGGCTGAAGAAAGGGCAACCAAACACCCTTGGGTGGGAACAATGTAGGAATGTTTAGAAAGGGAAGCAGAAAATTGAGGAGAGGTGTAGGGGGAAGAAGAAATAGGTAGAACCTGGGCCCTGGGGCCCACACTGTCCATCGGTAGATCTTGGGTTTTATGTCAAAACTGAAAGGAAAGAGAAGAGAAGCATATGGGAAAGAGCTCTCTCCTAGACCCATGACAAAGCAAATGGAAGGGACAGCCACAGGGTCTCCTAAATACACACAGCAATGCAGGTATTCACACTCTAGTGAAAGCAACCCATGTCCCCAACAGTAATTGGCTCTGGGTTTTTGCTGCCCCACCCCGACTCCATGACATTCTTCTGGGGAGTGAGGAGAAGAGATGAGTACTTTCTGGAGGGGTCAACAGTTGCCACTCAGGCTGCCCTGAGCCTTGAGAGAGACTACGCTCACATGTTCTTGGTGCTATGAGCTCCCACCAGGCTGCGTCACTCTCCCAGCAGGCACAGCAGATCAATCTACCTTTCTACAGTACACAACTAAGCAAATCCAAGTGTCACCAAGCAGTTCTGAAGCAAGTAACACAGAGGCATCAGTGGAAGCCATTTGCAGAACAGACCTGGAATCCAGAAGCCACCCAGAAAGATGCTTGATCACAGAGTCCTGACTCCTTAGCTACTCATGGAAAAGTGCAGCCATTTGGAAGGTAAAAATAATCAGTTTGTGAACGGGAATATTTTTGAATTAGCATAAATTAGACTACTTAAAAATACTTGTTAACAGTTAATTTAGCATTATGAACACTTGTGTTGGAGAGGAGCACACTTAATATTGAAGATGGAGCTACCTGCAAAATGCAGGGCTATTTTTAAGTGCCTGCATATTTTTGGTTTCTCTGCAGGGTACACAGATGACATCTGTGGGCTTTCACTGCCTTCCTAGTGCTTTTTCACATGAAAAGCAAACTTTGCTGTATAAAGCAAAGCAATTATAATGGAGAAGCAGCATTGGAATCATCCTTCAGTTTTTCAGAAGTGCTAGTGAAATGAGTGTTTTTGATAGAAGCACCGTATTATTTTAACCATGGAGTAAAGAGCACAACTTCTTTTGCCTTGACAGTTTGACAGCCTCTGGTAGAAGCTTGTTTGGCAGCCTAGAGGAAAAGTGGGCAAAAGAAGCGGTCTAGATGTCACTGCTTTTATGTACTTTGGATAATGCCTCTCCAAAGGAGGAATGCCAAGAAGGGAATGCAAATGCAGACAGAAGATACTTTGAACCTCACTAAGACAAAAGATCTACAGAAAATCATGCAGGGAGCTCAAGGATGTGAGCTCAGCTTCTGGAATCTCAGGGCCAGAGTTGGGCCAGAAGAGACCAAACAGGGCCCCCAGAGCCTTGCTTTATCTGCAAAGCAACCGGGGGCTTTCAATACCTGTCATGCAGGTAGCTGTCTCTCAGATGCGTTTGTCACTGCAGTTCTGCTGGCTAATTTTACCATCAGAAGTAAAAGGAAACAAGGCATCCACAGCCAGAAAAGGTTCATGTTTTGGAAAAGTAAAAAGTGAATCCCAGAATTTTCTCTAAGGAAAGACTCTTAGAACTCATGCAGCTTAATGCTTTCAATTTTCAGACTCTTCATTCATCACAATACTTCTGCAAAGCCTCGTAGACACTGGACACAGAATGATCACACAGTTCACCAAGGTCACACAGCTAATTTTCTATTTGATGGCTTTTTGTAACTCATTTAAGATTAGAAATGAAACATTTATCAGGCAAGTTCTTTTATTTCTCTTGAAGCTTCTAGTCTTCTAGAATGTGTTCAGTACAACTCAGTCTTAAACAATCAACAGCAGATTGAATGCCAAGCTATCAGTTCACACTGTCTACCAGCAAGACAAAGCAACTCACCAGGTTGTGGTTCTTTTTCTTTTTTTTTTTTAATTTTTATTTGAAAGAGAATAAAACAAAAGAGGACAGTACAGAGCAGATCAGAACAGGACAACATAGGCAACACAGTACTTTACATTAAGACAATTGGACATCAACAGTAGCTAACACCATATCACTTACTCTGCTATAGTTGAGCATAATTTCAAATACAATAATAGCAAACATAACACAATAGTATAAAGCCATGCATATAGTGAAAGAATTCCAGGGCTTTCTGAACCGAATAACAGAAAATGATCAATGGGTACTATATAATATCTCATTTTCAATAAAAAAAATTTTGTTTGAACTATCACACATATTTAAATTCCAATAAGACACAATGTGATAGATAGAACCAATGGTAGTAGAACAAAAGAAGCATGGTAGAACTTCTAAGAAGGATGATATTAAATCAGCAATAGCTGTCATAATGTTTTGTTTTCTTCAAAACAGCTGTTCATATCATCACGCATAATATAGTCAAACAAAACAGGATAACACCATTCCAACTGATGATTGAAAACTTTGAAAGACTTCAAAGCTATGAGATGGGGACTCATGCTTACCATAAAGTCTTATATACTCTTATCAAATCTCATACTAGGGAGACTATATGGTATTTACCCTTGTGAGTTTGGTTTATTTCGCTTAAGAGAATGGTCTCAAGTCGTGTCCATTTAGTTATAAATATCTCGATGTGATCATTCTTTATTGCTGAGTAGTACTCCATTGTATAAAAATGCCACAACTTTTTTTATCCATTCCTCAGTTGATAGGCACTTAGGTTGTTTCCAAGATCTGGCTATTACAAATTGTGCTGCTATAAACATGGGTGCACATATATCACTGTGGTATGATGTTTTCAGTTCTTCTGGGAATATGCCTAGAAGTGGAATAGCTGGGTCAAATAGGACTTCCAAACCCACGTTTTTGAGGAATCTCCAGACTGACCTCCACAGTGGTTGCACCAGTCTACACTCCCACCAACAGTGTAGAAGAGTTCCTTTTTCCCCACAGCCTCTCCAACACGTTGTTGGTAGTGTTTTCTATCTTGGCCATTCTTTCTGGAGTGAGATGGAATCTCAGTGTGGTTTTAATTTGCATTTCTCTCATGACTAATGATGATGAACATTTTTTCATGTATTTATTTGACATTTGTATTTCTTCATCTGAGAACTGTGTATTCATTTCAGATGCCCATTTTTGGATTGGGTCTTTGAATTTCAAGGGTCTGATTTTTTAAAATTCTTTATAAGTTCTAGACAGAAGTCCTTTGTCTGAGGCGCTGTCCATGAAGATTTTTTCCCAATTTGTGGGTTTTCTTTTCACTCTGCTGGAAACCTCTTTTGACATGCACAAACTCTTTAATAAGATGTGGTCCCAGTTATTGATTCTGGGAAGTATTTCCCATGTACTTTGGTTCTTGTTCATGAATTCTCTTCCTATCCCTATATCTTTGAGGTTTTTACCTACTTTGTCTTCCAGTAGTTTTAGTGTTTCTGTTTTAATATTTAGATCTTTGATCCATTTAGATTTTAGTTTAGTGTATGGTGATAGACATGGGTCTAGTTTTAGTCTTCTGCATATGGACAGCCAATTTTTCCAGCAC
>PVJX010000511.1:172165-246706 GCA_004027295.1 Dolichotis patagonum | reverse complement strand
TTATTTCTCCATCCATTTTGAAGGACAGTTTTGCCAGGTATGTCAGTCTGGGTTGGAAGTGGTTTTCCTTTAGGATCTGAAATACTTCACTCCATGCTCTTCTTGATTTCATTGTTTGTGTTGAGAAGTCTGCTGTGATTCTGATAGGTTTTCCTTTATAGGTGATCTCTCTTTTCTCTCTAACAGTTTTTAGTATTCTGTTCTTATGGTGGATTTCCGGGACGGTTATTATTATGTGTCTGGGTGTAGTTTTATTTTGGTTATGGCTGTTTGGAGTTCTATATGCTTCACTTATCCAAATGTCAGTTTCTCTTTTCATGTTTGGGAAGTTTTCAGCTATTATT
Organism: Dolichotis patagonum; assembly: GCA_004027295.1. Taxonomy (NCBI): domain Eukaryota; kingdom Metazoa; phylum Chordata; class Mammalia; order Rodentia; family Caviidae; genus Dolichotis; species Dolichotis patagonum. The sequence continues at coordinate 246,362 of PVJX010000511.1, read as the reverse complement.
TCTGTAAATATCCTCTTGATATCATTTGGGCTGTCCCCTTCTTTTTCATTTATCCCTATTAATCTTATGTTATTTTTGTTTGCATCATCTTGCAGGTGTTGAATTGTTATTTCCTGATTCTTTGTTATTTTTAAAAGATCTTGTCTTTCCTGTTCACTGGCTGCAGTCTTATCTTCGAGGTCTGAAATTCTATCTTCACTTTCGTTGAGGCAGTTTTGGCAGCTTTCAATAGCATTTTTGATTTCCTGTATATCTCATTGAATCTGCTTTATGTATACTCTTTGTTTCTTATAGTGTTCATTCAGGGATTCTATGTGTTTGCTTTGTTCCTCTAATTTTTTCGCTATGTCTTCACTAGATGTTTTCACTATTTCTTTCACTGTTTTTATCAATTTTTCTTTTACCTTGGCAAGTATTTCTGATTTCAATTTCTCCATAGCTTTCCCTAGTTGCATGTTTATTTCATTTGATAACATTTCAGACATTTCAGGTGTATGGATTCTTTTTTCTTCTATGTACATGGCTTCTAAGCTTTCTTGGGGAGGGCTGGAGCTTTGGGCCTGCCTTTTGGTCTTTCCTTTTGTCATTTTTCTATATTTCCTTGCTTTGAGAGGTGTTCCAAAGCTTTCTCTGCATGTGTGCCGAATTACCTCTTGCACCCTCTGTTCCTGGAGCAGCGGTGGCTCCCCTACATGTTCTTGGCTCCCTTGCAGGGTCCTAACTCCCCTCTGTGGGCTCCTGGCTCCCTAAGTTGTAAGGTGGATGCTGAGCATGGTGGACCAAGCCGTGGAACCTTCGGTGGGCCGGGCCGTCCTTTGTCCCAGGCCGATCACCGGAGGTTCCCTGTGGGTGAAGGGCGGGCCTATGGGTCCCAAACAGTCAGGCCTAGATGCCAGTCTCCAAGAAGTTCCCAATCCCAAACAGACCAGGCTGAGATGCTGGTCTCTGGGAGGTTCCCAGTGGGTAAAGGGCGGGTCTACGGATCCCAAGCAGTCAGGCTGAGATGCCGGTCTCCGCAAAGTTCCCAATCCAAACAGCCCAGGCCAAGCTGCCGGTCTCCGGGAGGTTCCCTGTGGATGAAGGGTGGGCCTACGGGAACCAAACAGCCTAGGCCAAGCTGCTGGACTCTGGGAGGTTCCCTGGCAGAGATGCTGCTCTCTGGGAGGTTCCAATGATCAGCCACCGAGTCGAATGAGGAAGCACGCCGAGGGCAAAAGGATTCAATCGAAGCTCTGGAGTTCGCCTTAGTGTCTCGAGCAAGTCCACACCAGCAGGCTGATGGGTCTGCGACAGAAGGCTGAAGGCTCTACAATGGAAGGCTGAAGAGTCTGTGTCAGAAAGCTGAAGAGTCTACTGAAAACAAATTTCATGCAGGAATGATTTCAACTAGGAGTGAAGAAACCTCAGTACAAGATTGGGCTCAGTTCTGAATTCAGCATAGCCCAGGAGCAGAGTAGGTAGATGTTACTGCATGGAAAATTATTAAGAGGTACTGCTGGGATATAGGGGGATTCTGGCTGCCTAGATGCCAAGGGTGGGTAAGAAATTTGACTAGCTATCCAGGTGATCGGGGTCTCGTGTGGAGCTGGCTCTGCACTGAGAGTGGGATGCTAGTTACAGCTGGGTAGTCAGGGCCTCACGAGCAGGGCTTTGGAGGCCGCAGAGTAACCATGCTAGAGCTGAGACAGAGACTTCATCAAGGACGATGTTTAAAACCACTGCAGTCACAGAAGAGGCAAGAAGTTCTGCTGTGCCGTTGCATATTAAGGTGACCATAAGTAATTCTACTGCATGCACATTTCAGGAAGCTGGAAGCAGAGACTGAGAATTTTCACCATAAAGAAATCACAAAAGCTGGAGGAGACAGATAATATTGTACAACATAGACATGTATTGTTGACAGCAGATGCTACCTATTAATGTCTAATTTTTATGTTCTAGTTAAAATCTATTTTAAATAAAAATCATTACCATTATATAGTGATTTGATATTTCTGTATGGATTGATGTCTTTATTTTTATTAATTTAGTCTTGTTGAGGTAGTGTCTTACTATGCAGTTCAGGCTGGCCTTGGGTTCACTTTGCAGCCCAGGCTGGCCTGGCACTTGCAACAATTTTTGTGCCTTAACCTCCTGAAGGCTGGGATTACAGGACTGCACCACCATACGCAGCTTGATATCTTTATTTTTAAAACTATTTCGGCTTGCCTTCCTGTAAATGGTTCCATTAAAAAATGACTTTTGCTGAAGCCGTTTGGGATGCTGGGATGGCAGGTGTATGTCAGGTAGTGTTGTAAGAGATCAAACAAAAAGCCACATGAGGCTTGTAGCGTTATGTCTAGATACAGTACAGATGTACTGTGTATTCAGATGATGATTTCCTCTTCCTTCATGGAAGAAGGTTGGACCAAGAAGCTCTAACCAACAACAAACAAGCTTTCTCATGTACTTTATTATAAAAGCAGCCACAAGAAGGGTGTGCTGCTAGCTCTCCAGGTTCTGATACCTCAGGCTATGAGCTGTCATGTTCAACTCCAGCAGGAAGATACAAAGAATATGGTCCTGCCCTATGCTGGGCGGCTGTCAGTGTAGAGAATATACCCAGGGTGGATGTGGATTTGGATGGTAGTTTGGCTGCCCTGGGAGCATGGAACTCTTCTCTTGCAAATTCACTGCTTCTTCTAGGCACCTTGCCTGGAAGGTCTAGCACTGATTTGGCACCTCTCTTCTGAACCCGGCTCCTGCAATTTAAGGTCCTGATTTTAGTCATTGTGCTTAAATATTGGGTGTATCATAAACTTAATAGTTTGAGCTAGAAACTACATACATGCTTTGAAGGTTGACATCCCTGTGTAGCCAGCAGCTTAACTTCTATTCCATGATTGCGTTTCTAGGGTTGGGCACATGCCTTTCAGAAACTCTAAATGTGTTACTTCTCTTCCTGTCTCTTGTAAGTGCTATTTTGCTATAGTAATGGGACCTCTGTAGTCTGTGTTCATTCTGCCTAAAGCCCTGCAGTGTGGAGGCTTGGGCTTTTGCCGACTCCTACTGTGACGCAGAATCCAAGGAGTGGTGGATCTACAGCCTCCTGGAGGTAGGGCAGGGTCTGTTTGCTGGGAATAGTGCTGTATATGGAAGAACGGAGCCCAGCAGCTGGGTGAGGCTGCAGGTGCATTCCTCAGCATGGCTCTCACAACCTTTTCTTTCTCCAGGTATGTGTACATTCCGCTGGGTGGGTCCCAGCGTGGCCTGCTGGGGACTCTGCTTTCCACTGCGATGACGTTTGCATTTGTGAGCTACTGGCATGGCGGTTACAACTACCTCTGGTGCTGGGCTGCACTCAACTGGCTGGGAGTCACAGTGGAGAATGGATTCCGGAGGCTCCTGGACATGCCCTGTGTACGGGATGGCTTGGTGAGCAGGATCCTTGCTTGTGTGACCAGGGATGGTTGAGCTAGGAGGCCTGTATTTGGGAGGGCTTGATGGGAGCATGGGCCCTTCCTGCCATATTGGTTCAAAGTTCATGAGTCTAGAGGCAGCACAGTTAGAAGGGAGACTTTTCAGGCCATAGTTTTAATGATATTGAATGAACATTAACTATAAATGCCATGCATGTTTATTATATACAATTACAAAATTCAGATAAATGAAACAATGCATTAACAGAAATGCTAATGGTCATTTTTCTAAATTTTTTTTCTATGTATGTTGTCCTATTTTTCTCTCCTTGCTGAGACAAAATACCCAATGCCCAAAGTTTAAGGCAAGAGAGGTTTTTTTTAGCTCAGTTTATAGAGTTTTCAGTCCATAACTGACTGGCTCTAAGGCAAGGTGGCACCTGGCAGAGGGGCAACAGTTCATGGTGGCAGAAGACAGCAAAAGTAATGAGAGAACAAGACAAGCCTGTTTCTGTCCTTGTACTATATGCAGGCTACCCACCCTAGGGCGATGTAGCACTTACACCCCAGCCTTGGACTGCAAATCGGTCACAAACTCTAGATTCAACCACCTCTCAAAAACCTTCTGTCCCATAAGTGTATGAGGCTTTGAAGACACAAATCATAACAGATGTGTTATGGTTTCTATCTCCTGAGCTCGTGGGGCTCTGGGAAGCTGGTTGAATTGTGGCGCTGCCACTGACTTACTGCTAGGAGTGAGCCTGCTTAGAGGCCATTCCTGGGGCTGGGTCCTAGACGAGGGTATCTCCCTAACCCTCTCCTTCACTCTCTGCTTCTTGGTCCATGACAAGAGCAACTTTTCTAGGCCTGATCCCTCCTGCCATGCTGTTTCTGGTTTTAACCTGTCACACACGAGCTGAAACTTCTGAACTGTGAGCCAAGTTAAATCTCTCTCCTCCTTTTAGTTGTGGGTGTTGGGTGTTTTGTCTCAGTAGCAGACAAAGTGAGTGAGACAGCATGTCCACACACATACAGCATGTGAGGGATATGCTGTTATTCTACAGATATGGCTGCATTGATGCCACCTCTTCGAGTCACTGAATCCATTTCTAACAACATTTCTAATGCTGCATGGACTTCCACTAAGCAGATATGCTGTTACTTTATTTGATTAGACTAATATTAATAATTATATTATTCCAAGTTTTTTGTAAGTATCAACTGTATTGAGATGACTACCATAACCAAGGTAAATTACTGTAAGTAAAGCTGTCAGACTAGGTGTTTTTTTTTTTTTATCATCTTTGAGATTCATTCTACATATGGTACATTAACTCTTTAACTGCCCTGTAGACATATTTACATCAGTGTGTGAGAATATACATGCCAATACTGAGTGGTACTAATACTTTTAATCTTTGATAAATATTGTAGATAGCAGCATGAAAACATCTAAGAGTTTAACACATTCATGACAGGGCTCTAATTCATACATCTTGATGTGTGGCTGCTCTGACCAGTGATGTTACACACGTGACTATCACATAGGGCAGTAAGGGCACCTCACGGGACATTTGTGCATGCACCACTAGTGGTTCAAGCCAGCAGGAGCGTGTTAAAACCTATCCCAACTCTCTAGGAAAAGGACTAGGGAAATTAAGACTTCTTTTTTATATGTATTTTAAGTGATTTTAAACAGTGAGTCCACATTTTATCTTGTAAACGTGATATATGAATCTCAGAATCTTTAGGAAATCATTACTTCAGAATAAGTGGCAGTATTCTATTAGCCCTGAGAAAAGGAGCTAAAAAGAAATATATTGGTATCAGTCTTCATGGCATGCAATAAAATGTAATACTGCAAAAATGATTAATGTGGCAAAATTCTACCCAGTATTACAAATGAAGCAAATACATTTTTTATAAGCCTACCAAAATGGAGTACATTTGAGTGTGCTTCTATAGAGATAGCCAGAGTACAAATGGACAGTTACTTCTTGTAAATACTGACCCAGAGCACATAGAACACATGTGAAGTAACTTAAATGTGTTCATGGATGTTTAAAGATAAATATTTTATTTAGTAGTACCAAGCAATCAGCAGACAACAAGTGTTGATGAATTCTAATTGAAAATAGTATCCAGTGACAGCTGTGGCTGTGTAGCACACAAGCAGACGTCTCAGGGGGTGTTATAGAGATGGCAGTCTTCATCCTCAAGTCCGTGTGCTCTTCCCTGCTGCCGGAGCAGTGCAGCATCTTCACCCAGGAAGCTGGAATGCTCTCTCCAGCCTGGGAGTACAGCCAGTTTCTGGCCTGTCCTGGAGGAACTAGCCTTGACCTTGCACTTTATGATAAGCAGTGCTCTGTGGGCTTTCAGTCTGGGCTTAGACTTTATCTCATACATTTAAAACTGCAGCATTTTAAAGAGTTAACCCACATGTGCTATGTGACCCAGCGCTACTTAATTTTGGTTAAAAGAAATCCAAGACAAGAAGCACCTTCACTCATATACTTGCACATGTGCCCGCCCCATCACAGGCTCCTTCTGGGCTCTCGTGTCTTTGTCTCATTTTACCTTCTACCCACACTTCAGGCACCGAGGTATGCATGCATTTTTGGTGAGACATTGTGTTGCAAATGTAGTCTGCCCACATATTTATTAAGGAAGAACATATTTTATAAGCCTTATGTTTATCATCTGTCTTTTCTCCTAGAAGCCGGGTAGAAGTTGATCATTGTTTAGATGAGTCCTCCTAGTACACCATGGTCCCATTATTATTTATGTCCTCATTGTTTATCTCAGTGTGTGCGTTAGCCTAAGAGTTACTTCAGTGTACAACTAATGTTTCCAAACTGGGTTGATTCTTTAGTTTTTCTTTCTGTCTACAGATAGAGTCTTGCCCCATTACCCTTTCATTACATATTTCAGCAAAGAATTTAGTTTTTCTGCTTGTTTGTTTTTTGTCTTTGTATGTGTTTTTTTATTGCAAAAAAAAAGACTGGCATTCCAAATACAACATCTTGAGTCTTCAAATTACTTGTTTCCCCACTCTTCTCTCTGCACAAATCCATTTCCTTTTGTTTTGTCAAAATTAAATACTTAATGCCTTCCCGGCACCCACTTCTTCCTTAGTCTGACAGTCTCCCACCTCACCTGATAGTATTTTCATAGTGTGCATTCACTCCTTGCTCCCCTCATACTGGTAAGTCTTGTGACACCAGACACACTACATCCTAGTCACTTATCACGATACCCAGCACACCTTGCTGAATGGAGTGAGGAATGAATGAATGATGATTTCTGATTTCACTGAGGGGAGTATAAGAGAACATGGGCTTATGCAGCAGCATGGACAATGTGGATTGAATGGTACAAGAGTTTGCTAAGGCAAAGAATTGGTAAGCATTTTGCTGGGATGCTATTTTGTAGCAGTGTAGATGCTAATAGGTCTAGTGATGGCAGGATGCTATTTTAATGCTTAATACATTAACACATCTGTAGGAAAGAAAGGAGTAGGGAGGAAGTAACCTTCTTGGCACCCTGCTGCTTTATGAGAGGGGGATTATTGGCCATGACTCACTGAGGCACAGAGCTGTAGGAAGCCAATAAAAGGTATTTCACAAAGCGCCAGGCTGGGTGGATGGAGCAAAGTTACCACTGCAGTTACATGCTTTTTCTCTATACAAGTACTCTCTAGAGAGCGGGAATTTGTGTTCGGGATTGAAATCTTTTTAATAAGTGAAAACATTTTAAACCACCCATTGAGTGATGCTGCTTCTTGACAATTTGTGACTTGATCTCTCCTTTAGGGAAAGACACTCCCAGGACACTGGTCAGTTATTCCCACACAAAGAATCTGCTTCAAAACTGTCACCTACCCACCTCTGATTTCCATTTCATTGGATAATTTAAATCTGTGCTTCGCTTCCAGTCCTTGTCCCCTCTTTTTTTGCCCCAAACTGGCTTATCATCTCTCCAAAGCAGTAAAGTTTCTATTTATAGTCTTCACTTAGGACACATGTCTCTAGTTGAAACCACCAAGGATTAGTGTAAAGGTTCTTAAAAAGATTGCTGATATAAAATATGCTGATATTTCAGAAAGACCTCAGAGACCATGGTGTTGTAATGTCCATTCAGTTTACTGGTTCTATCAATCAGTTTGATTTTGAAGAGAAGGGCAGAGAAATTCAGTGAGTTTTATGGATTAGTCAGTTTTAAAGAACAGTTGATTCTAAAGTTATCAACATAATCCAAACCAGAGTAACTTAATTCTATGCAATCTTTACTCATCAGTTGGCAAGATGTGTCAGTTGGCCTGATCAGAAAACCTTTTCACTAGAAATCAGTAACCAGGGCCCAAACTAACACTCTGAGAAAAACAAGCAACCTTGTGTGAGAACAGTTGTGTTATTTGACAGTACATTATGGTCTTCTATTCCTCCACCACTTAGGTTCATTTCAGCAAGTAGAGATCATGTGCTTTTTGGCCATAAGCTAGCCCAGATCTAAACCCTTCCTGGATGGAACCCAGTTGGGTAGAGTTACTTCTTAATTTGTTCCTTTAAAGAAAAAAGCATTTTAGTGTCCTTTATGGGAGACACTTTGTGGAGTACTAGGGAACTCTAAAACAAATACAAAATTCCTCCCCACCCCAATTCCTTTTTTTCTTTTGCACCCTCCTCCTGCACATTCATGCAGATGGTGTACTGGTCCATCAGCGTGGACCTATGAGGTCCACTACTAGTCAGTTTCCTCCGTGGATGACAGTACCTTACTTGGCCTCCTACCAGGATGACCATCTCTGTACTAAATGCTTTGGATTGAAGAGGCAGTAAAACCACAGAAGGAAGATGTCTCCCTGTGAAAAGCCAAGCTCTATATGAAAAATGAATTTGTTTTCATAAACATCATAAAACATTTTAGATACATAAAATATTTGTGGCATTTGAGGGAGAAGACAGAGGAGGCACTTGTTAGGGGCACTGAATCTGGGAAACATCAGTATTTAAAGTCAGATGGAGGAGGAGGGGTCCAAGAAATGGGGAAAATCTAAAGGTGATTTCACAGAAACCCAAAATAGGGTATTTCCTGGAGTGGTAGGTAGAGGTCACAGATGCGTGTGTGTGTGCGCGTGTGTGTATGTGATGCTATTCAGGGGTCAAGTCAGATGAAGCTACAGAATAGTTGTATCTACTTGTGAGAAGTTTAGCAGAGAGAGAAGAGATCATGAGTCATCATCTCTGTCCCCCAGGGTCTTCTGGTCTAGCTGGAAGGCAAGCTGTGTACAAGCCAGTTGAGGATGTAGAAGCTGTCACCTGCTGTTAGACCAGAATGAGACTGTAGGCAGGTGTATGTGTGAACTAAGCTTTTCATTGCTGAGACAAAATACCCAACACTAAAAGTTAAAAGCAAAAAAGGTTTATTTCAGCTCCCAGTTTATAGAGACTTCAGTCCATAATCAGCATGAAGTAGGAGAGTTGCAGAGGAGAAGCAGTCCATGGTGTGACATGCAGGAGGCAGTGAAGCAGCAGCAGCAGCAAGCGGAATTTTGTACCACCCAGCTACAAACCCTTCGGGTGGTGCCACCCACAACCAGGGTGGGGCTTATGTCTTCAGTAAATCCATTCAGCTATAATGGAACTATACTAATTCCAATCACTGGACTAGTTTAATACCACACACCCTTGATGCCAGCATCATACACCTTACATCAGAGCCAGCTCTGAACAGTTCCACCTATGAGAACATGAGGCTAAAATCCATAACAGCTTATCAAAGAGATGGGCTTGATGTATTTACAGCGGAAATTGACTGAGTTAGTCAGGAAGAGGAATGGCACATGCAGCCCCACAGCCTGAGGCCAGGAGTGAGCGTGCACTGAGATGACAGGGGAAAAGGATTTGAGAGACTGAATGGTCCCCTGCAGGAAGGAATATGAATGCCATGCTTAGAAATCTAGAAATGCAAATAACTTAAACAAACAAGAGAGCTTTAAATTAACACATTCATCCTACATATCAAATCAGCCTGTAGTGCCAGCTTGTTAGCACTCACCAAACCTCTGGGCTGGGAGAAGGGCGGTACAGTGTTAGAACAGTGTGTTCCGGTGGGTCATGGCATGTGGGCCCCCCATTTATTGTCTTCCACTCCTAAGGATCATTAGCCATGTGAGAAGCTTGCTGTTCAATTCACTGGTTGTATATTTTCTTCTCCGTGGGAAGAGCCCACGACCTAACTCCTCTGTTCTAAGGGGTAGGTTTTTGAAAGTAATTCCATCTTTCAGTTCACATGTGTGTAATGTGAAACGTATTGTTGGAGGTTTAAACTTCCACTACTGAGTCTGCTGTGTGGGGGAGAACAGGTTTTGGCATCAAGTCATTTTCAGTTCTTCCTGGGCTGATGAACCCAGGACTAGCTGCCTGGGGGCTTCTGTGCCTTCTCAGTCCTGCTCAGCTCAACCTGCGCTGCTCATGTGTTGCCATCAAGGCACTGTAGTCCCTTCTTACCGCTAGGGACATGGCACATACATTCACCTGGAAAATTATAATCTCAAAGAAAGAGGTCCGAGCTCGATAAGACCCATGGCTTGAATAAAAGTAGCTTCCCTAGTTGGTTGATGTGATTAGATTCTCTCTTGTGCTCCGATTGCCCAGGTGAATGGTTTTAACTCTAATCACGAACTAGTGCCTGCAGCTTTCTGCAGGCGAGTTTAGGAAAAAGCCTCATAAATGTTCATGTTGCAATATTGGACATGTGTCTCCAGATAGCTTTGGAGCTATGTTTCCAATTCTGAGCCTCTTTTCCTCCCAGAAAAGCCCAGTTACCCACTGGAAGTGACATGGCTTGAGTTGCCAGAGCCCCTGCTATTGAAAGGAAGAAGTAGCCCCTTTGCCTCTTCCCAAAATAATATGTGTACGCTTGGTACAATATATTTTTATAGCGTGTATTTATTGGGACTAGATATTTACAGCATGTATGCATGAGTACTTGTTTTTTAAAGCTCTGAGAAGGCAGAGATGTGCAGAACTTGTAAAATAAAATTATTCTCAAGTGCTTCACTCCTTCCAAGACTAGAAGTAAACTCTGCTTTAAAAAGCATGCTGAGCATCTGTTGGCCTTTTTTTTGAGATGAGCTGGGTTAGTACTAATGTGCCTGTGATCGCCAAAATGCATTGAAATGCACTACTGAAGTTGTGTCTCACCTTTTATTCTGTCAACCCTTGATAAGGGGGAGTAAGTATTGGAGTGGCCACCGCCTGTTCCCTGAGGGTGACAGGAGAGACTAGAACACAAAGGTGTGGGACATTTGCCAGGCTGTGCAGGCTATTGAAGGTGATGATGTTGAAATAACTTTATTGTGAGGAAATAAATATGTTCTTGACATTTGAGATGAAAATGAAGAGTAATGGATAATAAGAGCTTATTTTTATTTAACAGAAAAGTGTATAAAAGATTGTACACTGAAATGTTAATGGTGTTTAGCTTTTACTGGTGGGATTATTTTTAATACATGAAATTTTTGCTTACTAACATTTTCTACCTTTTCAACAGTGAACTGGTATTGTGATCTAATCAGAGATTACCAAGAGAGCCAGGCGGGATGGACTCACCCTTGGGAGGCTTTGCTCAGCTTGATTTATGTTAGAAGTAGAAAGGTAGAGTTGACTTTCTCAGGAGCAAACTAATATGGGGCATTTTTCTGTTATCATGTGCCAGAGAAGACACTGAATGAGCTGCTGTATGAGGACCGTATGCATTTGTTCATTTGTTTACCCGCTGTGACAATGCTTCACGCTTTTGCTCTCTCTCTCTTTTTTGAGACAGGATCTTGCTATAAGTTTAGGCTGGCCTTGAACTCACTATGTAGCTCAGGCTGCCCTCAGACTTGCGGTGATCTTTTTGCCGCAGCCTCCTGAGTGCTGGGACCATAGGTGTATGCCACCATGCCTGGCTCTTTTCCTTCCGTTGGCTGATTGCTCGGGCTAATGTTTCAAGTACTATATTGGACAGGAGTGGTGATAGTCGAAATCCTTATCCGGTTCCTGATTTTCAAGGAAAAGCTTTCAAATTTTCCTCATTTAGTATGATGTCAGCAATACATTTCTTACAACTGGCTTTTATCAGACTGAGGTAGGTTCCTTCTCTACCTGTTTTCTTCAGGGCTTTTCTCACAAATTGAGTTTGGATTTTATCAGGGGCTTTTTCCGTGTCTATTGAAATGACTGTAGGATTTTTGTCCTTGTTTCTGTTTATGTAATGTTTGACATTTATTGATCTGCATATGTTGAACTATCTTTGCATCTATGGGTGGAAGCCTACTTGGTCATGGCAAATGACCTTTTGATGATTTGTTGTGTTGTTGAATCTGAGAGATTAGAGAGACCAATGGGGAAAAATGAGGATTTTATTGTGTATACCTGGCTCAGCAGAATCTGTGTTCCAAAATGGTTGTGCCTTGAAGGAAAATAGAAGACTCCTTTATACCATTTGTGGCGCCAAGCTAGCAGAAGTACAGAAGCAAGACAAAGCCAGTCAGTCATCTTGCACTCCATCTTATCTTAACCTTGAATGGAGACACCTGCGTGTATCTCAGGATGTTAGGATGTTGTAAAGCTTGTTTACAGCCCCCATTTGTCAGTTTCTCCTTGAGAGAACTGCTTGAATTGTCTCCCTCACCTGGGGGAAAGCAAAGGCCACATTCCTGAGGGAAAGGTTGGCCAAGGAGCTATTTGCTTGATGCTGAGAAGACTTCTCAGGAGAGGATAGTTTTTCTCTGATTTCTGCCTTATTCCCTGCTTTGGCACTCCTTATAAGCAAACCTTTAATAGAAAGCATCCTCTCATCATTTCTTCTTCTATCCTGGAGGAGTGTTTCCTATCAGGCAAGGGTTGGTACCTAGTTAAGACCACCTGTCAGGTGGTGGTGGGTTTCTACTAGACTGTCTATAGTGGATTGAATATTTCTGACGGGTATTGGTAGGAGGCAAGGAAGGATGAGACAGACTCCTGAGATTGCTAGGACTATCCTTAACAGGGTTTTGAATCCTCCAAAAGTTAAGAACCAGCCTTCTCACAGTATCTGGAGGCCATCCGTGCCATTTTTTGGACTGGTATGTGGGCTAGTTTTTGGGTCCTGGAAGTGATGTCTTCCATCGTTATCGGTTTCCAGGCAGCAATTTGTTAGACTGTACTTCCCACATAACCCTATCTGTGTAGGAGGTAGTCTAAGGCCAGCCTATTCTGATAATGGCATTTCTCACTTTTGAGGTCTGTTGTGCCAGCAGATTTAAGGCCTTGGCAATATCACTGGTGATGAGCTCAAACATTGCTTGTAACCTGCTGATGCAGTTGCGCATAAACATGAGAGTGCAATATCCTATATACCATCCTGTGCCAAGATAGCTGGGCCGTAATATCGGACAGTCCTCTACAGGGACCATTCACCATCTTTCAATCACCTATTTTTACAGCCTTCTTAACTCTTTTGTTAGTTTCCTCATAGACTGGATAGGCTAGAGTCCTGGCTAAAAAGAGATCTAGAAAACGATGGCCTCACTGCTCCTAGTGAGCAGGCTCCTGTCCATTTGGCTGGCAGTTGCTGATAAGGCTTGGAACCTGCACATTCAGTGAGGCTAGAGGATGCCTTCCAGCTATCTGGGGCTTCTAATTGGTACGCAGAATAGTTCAAAGAAGGAAATCATGAGAATGGGTTAAGAAGGGAGAACTGTGACAAGTTGTGTTTTCCCAATCATAAGGTTCTCTTCAGGACCTCATTATAATGTTGTTGTCCCAACAAGTTAATTCTCCTACTGAAACTGTAGGCTTTTCCCATTGAGCAATACAGTACTTCCCTATAGTCAAGGTTTTGAAATACCAGATACTCTGGGTGATGTTCATTGAGTCAAAGGGAACTATGTGTAGGGTAGAGTTGTCTCCTGGCAACAACTCTTCTGCTTCCCAAGGCCATAAGTATTCCATATTAGTTCCCCCATAAACATAACATGAAGTAACACTGAGGTTTTGGGCTACGTTCTCAGTGAGTTGTGGGAACAGATTTTTGACTGCAGGGGAGGGTGAAGGTTCCACTTGAGAGGAGTATTCATAAAATGAGTTGAAAAGTTGGAACATATGTGCTGAATGAGTTCAGGTTTTCCTGATGAAAACTATATATATGTTACTGAAGCAAAGTATCCCTGCCCAGTTTTTATCATTCGGTAGCCCGTGGTCCATTCAGGTAGGTCAGTCTGTAAGATAGTGAAATTTATAAGATTACAGGTTCTAGTTTTACAATCTGGTTATATAAGTACTCTTGTGAAGACAGCCACCTCTTTCTTGTCTTATGATCAGATATTGGATCTAATAAGGAGTCCCCCAATACCCCAGGTTACACAGGCTAGACAGAAGAGTATATATGTTTTTTGCTTTGATGTGGGAGGGCATTGGTACTGACTAATCTCTTTTTGTGGACTGCATACTTTTATTGGGTGATCTCTATAATATCTTTCCCAGGACAAACTCTTGCATGATGCACTTGCAGATGTGTTGAGGTGTGTTGCCTGGTGTGCATCATAATATAAGGAAATGGCCCCTTTGTATTTTTGGGAAACCTTGGTTCTGCTTAGGAATCCATTATTCCCTGTTCCTTTGATCTTGCATAAAATTCAAACCTCTTTTCATGGAGGAGGCCTGGAGATCATAGCAGACATAAAGTTGATTTTTTTCCTTGGGTCAAAAACTGAGTAGGTGGGTTGAGGATGAGAAACAAGTTCCTCGATGTGTTCCCATGCACTCATAGTGAGTTGGGTGTAGTAGGGTCCTAGTTATAGTGTTTCCACACTGAGTTGTGTAGAAGTAATGTGAGTATACTTCCAGAAGTGTTTCCCAGCCTGGGACAAAATGGAAACTATAAAACAACAAAGGAAAGATCTCACATTACCATAGTATCTCCATGTTGATCCTCAACCTTCCAATATACATCAACTGGTCAGCTTCTGGAGTGACCAGAGAAGGGCTTTTGATCCTCAGCCTTTAGCTGTGCATAGACTAGTCAGCCTCTGAGGTAGCTAGAGCAGGGCTGTCATCACTGATGATCTAGTCTTGCCATAGGATCAACAAGTTCAGGTGGTCTGGGTCCTGTCAGCTGGTCTATTTGTCTTGGGCTGCTGGTTTTAGCCAACTGTAGAGGATCCAACAAAGCTCCTGTAACTTTAACAGCAGTAAGGGTAGACAAGATTACAGTGTAGGGCCCATTCCATATGGGCTCTAGGGTGATAGGATTCCATCTTTGACCCAAACAGAGGCCCCAGGTTTAAAGGAATGAATTGAGTCTACTAAACATATGAGCATTCTTTTATGTACCTAGCCATGAGACACCTTGCATGGCTATTCCCAAAGCCTGCATATGCCTCCTAGGGTCAATTCCCCTGATTCATGGAGTGGCCATGATTGGGAGTGAGCAGCTGAGCAAGATTTCATAAGGGGAATACCCTGTTTAGTAGGGGTGCACCAGACAGAGAAGGATGATGGGGAGGACTGGATCCCATCATAAGTGCATTTCTTGACAGTACTTTTTCAGTGATTTTTTTTGTTTGAGCCTCTGGTTCATGTGCTCTATCTTTGCAGATCTCTGACTCCATTGGGGCTGTATGTATTTTCCATTTTTTATTTTACATCTGTGTGAACTCCTAAACTATCTCAGGCAGGAATGCTGGCCCATTGACCAACCCCAAGATTAAAGGCAGTTCAAACCTTGGGATGATGTCCTTTAATAGCACCTTTCTCACTTTCTAGTGCTTTCTCTGTCTGAATGGAGAAGACTTCAAACCACCCTGAGAAGGTGCAGAACTAACACCAGCATTTATCAGTACCGCCCTCCCTTGAGGCAACTCAGTCAAGACCACAAGCAAGTTTTCACATAGGGTAGCACCCACCTCTTCGATACCCAGGGGACTGGTGAACCCTTTTTTTTGGGTTATTCTGTGCACAGATTAGGCACTGTTTGCAAACAGCTCAAGTGATGGCTCCCTGCCATGGCAGTAGGGCTAGACAAGATTAAGTGATAACTTAATTACATTTCTAATGCCATTTTCCCCATGTGAGACCTTTGATGGAATTGCCTCACAACCCTATGGACCATCAATTCAGGAATAGCCAGCCTCCCATGAGAGACTCTCCACCATTGTCCCTTGATATCAGTCCAAGACTCCTAGGTGAACTATGTCTTTTCATTTGAAGAATAGTTTGAAATCTCTTGGAGTGGAGCTTCTGTGATGAGTGAAGGGCCAGGACCCCCCCTTTTGGGCTGCGAGGCTGTAATAGCACCCATTTTGTTTCTCTGCCTTTTGGTTTCCCTGTCATCTCTCATGCCAGTCCATTGGCGTCCTCTGCAGTGTATAATGGCCACTTTCTTTGGTGTTCACATGGTATCTAGGAGGTGTAAAATTGCTTCTTTGTATTTTATTTCTTTCCTGCAATCAGGAGCCCTCTCCCCCTGTATATAGCTTTGTGAACATGTGGAGTCACAGAGGTAGAATCAGTATGGATATTTGTCTGGCCATCCTATGTCTGGGGACTGAGGTAAGGCCTTTTTGTTTAGCTTGGTCAGCTTCCCAGAAGAAGGGCTCCTTTTCTCTTCCTTTTGTGACTTCATAGAGGGGTTTGGCCAATAATGAAAAATTTGGGATCCAGATGTGCAAATCCCTCTGTCCCCCAGGAACTCTTTTACTTGATGTTTAGTGGTTGGGGTTAGGAGGGCATAGACAGCTCATTTCCATCCATGCCCAGCTGTCATTCCCCCTGTGTCACTATGAAGCCTAGATAGCTGACCTCTTGTTGGCAAACTTGTGTCCTTTTCTTTGATACCTTGTATCTTGCCCTCCAGAGTAAATGTAGATCTTTGGTTTCCTAATAACAGTCCTCTCAGATTGGGGCTCCAAAGTTGTCTGCATAAGGTGCAGTTGTCCTCTTACGTGAGGAAAAATTTAAGGTCAGTGGCTTGGTTACTCTTCTGTCACTGCTGAGACAAAATACTCAACACCCAAAATTAAGGAAGGAAAGGTTTATTTAGCTCACAGTTTATGGAGGTTTCAGTCCTTAATTAGCCGGTTCTAAAGCAGGGGACATGGCACAGGGGCAACACCTCAAGGTGGCAAAAGACAGCAAAAAGCAGCAAGAGCAAAAAAAGGGAGAACAAACCCCTTCTCCCTTATATTGTAAGCATACTGCCTCCTCCAGGGTGAGTGTAGCACTCACACCATCTCTGTGCCCTCCTCTTGCATATGATGAGGATGTTTACAAAGTAAGGACCCTGATTCCCTGTTGAGTCACTTACTTAAACTTCTAAACTTTTCAAGTCGACACAGTGTATCAACCATTTCGTCAATAGGCAATTCTTTTCCAAAGATTGTAGGGGAGTAATTTAATCCTTTGGGAAGCAGAGTCCATTTAATTGTTCTTTTATGGCTGTGATAGAATCCTCTCATTGAAATGCAAAGATGGGCTGACTGACTGGTGTGAGGCACAGACAGAATAAAAGCATCTTTTAAGTCCAGGCAAGTAAACCTGGTAGTTTTTACTGGAATAGGTCCCTTCAATGTGTATGGATTTGATACTGTGGGTTGGGTAGTCTCAGTGGCTTAATTTATAGCACACAAATCCTGTACCAATCTATATTTGTTTGTCTCTGGTTTACATCCTGGCCTTTAGTTAAGATTCCACGTTCTAAGAGCTGCTTTAAATGTCCTCAAATGCGTTGTATGGCCTCCTGGAGCAGGGGATATTGGTGAATTGTAACTGGAGCTGCCCCTGGATTTAGTCCCACTATCACCGGAGCTTGATTCACAGCCAGCCCTGTCGAGGGGTTGTTTTCAGCCCGTAGCCCAGGAAACATATGCACCAGCTGAAGTAGCTCACCTGTTTCTGGCCTTTGTGGCTTGTCTGAATACAATCTCCATTCTTCTGCTTGTGGAACTGTAAGGGTTAACACCTTACATGGTCCAGCCAGGTTTAAAGTTACATCTTCTTGTGACCCAAAGGTAATTTGGGCTTGTAGCTTTTGGAACCAGTCTTCCCCTAATAAGGGAATTGGACAGTTTGGGAGATATAGGAACTCATGTTGGACTTCTTATCCCACTGTGACATCTTTTAGGCTGGAAAAATGGCTTCTTTTCCGGGAGTCCAGTGGCTCTCTCAATTGTTACATTTTTCTCAGAAGTAGCCCAGTGGGTTGTGTCACTACTGAGTACTCCGCTTGTCTCCACTGTCCACCATACATCCATCACTGGCCTCTTACTTTCATCTCCTGGGGACCTGAGGAGATGGAGCCTGGTCTAGCCTAACCCTCATACCCTTCAGTTTCCAGTTCAGTTAGGTCTGGTTCCCGTTTCTTCCCCCTGTAGTGGAGTCTCTGGTCTTACAGTCTCCACTATCTTTTTTATCCTTTTCTGGGCATTCATCCTTCCAATGTCTTATCTTTTTGTGCCAGGCACATTGATTCCAAGCTAACTCGTGTTGGTTCTCAGGTACCTGTCCAGACAAACCTTTGTCCAGCTTTCTTCTCCTCACTCCTGTCCTGGGGGACCTCTGGCTTTTTTCTGGTTAGTGCTGCTGCCAGCAGATTGGCCTCCTGCTTGGCTTCTTGTTCATGATTAACATATTTCTTAGTAGCAGCTTTTCATAATTCTGGGTAGCATTCATGCCAGCCAAATCCTCTAGCTCCTGTGATTTCTGCCTGATATCTCATTGGGCTTTGTCCTACAAATGTGACATTTGCTATGCATTGATTTTCATCTGTTTCTTGGTTAAACAAGGTGTAAAGCTGAAATGCCTCACAAGGTCTGTCATAGAAGTGACAAGGGCTTTCATCAGGTTTTTGGAACATCTCTGACTTTCCCCATATTTATGACTTTCTTGCCTCCTACCTTCAAGCTTTCCAGGAGAGCTTCTTGATATGTTTGTAGATTCTTTATCCTCTTGATATAGGGGAATGAAACTCCCGACCTACTATATCCAGTACGGGTTCATGTTTTCTAAAATCAAAGAATGAATTTTAGGAACAACAGAGATTAAGAGTAGAATATATTTATTGAGAGAAAGAAAGCTTCTATGTGAAGAGAGAAAGAGGGGGTCCCTAGAGGGTTGCCAAGAACTCTGTCTTTTTCAGGTACTTTTATAGAGTAAAACCATGGGGTGAGATGAGTTCAAGGTGGGGAAAACTGGGAACTCACAAGGCAGATGGGCATAAGGTGGGACAGAACTATGGTTAGCCAGTAAGATTAATAGTTCAGGTAAAGTTGATTAAATTGGGGACAAATGGGGAAGCTGAGTCACATAGAAAGTGGGCATTCTTAGAGAGAAGTGACTCTTCCCTAGGGGGTTGAGATGGTGACTCTTGACTTCCTCAGGGTGATAGGGAACTATTTAGAATATCAGTCTTTAGGATATGGATGCATTTGTTTGATCTTTTGTCTTGAGGACTGGCCCACAGCAGGAGGTGCCTGTCTCCTCCATAGTTGCAAGGTATCTGGGCTTCTGCACTGGCTCCTTCAAGGACCTAGCTAGCCCTGTCTCACTACCTAGAATATTTCTAACTCAGTTGCCTTTAACACTCTGTTTAACATTTGGGTCCCGATTTGGTTCAGGGAACTGGTCTTGAGTATATGCTCGACATTCATCATACCTTTGGGAATATGGCCCTCTAACCAATGGAAGGCTGTCTGTATCACTCTCCAGTGCTCCTCAATATTGAATAGTACCAGGAGTTGTTTATAGTCTGTCCAGTTTGGGTTGTGTGTTTGAAAGATAGTTTGCATTAGATCTGTGAGCGTTTGCAGCAGAGGGTATGATGCTTCCACTCAGTCAGTGGTTGAGAATGAATGATAAACCAAGGCCCATCATCCCCTTTGGATTTGAACACCTGCATCATAATCAAGAGGTGCCCTGCTCTTTTGGAGGGACATCTGTAGGACACTTGCGCAGTCCAATCTAAATGGGCTTGTTTGTTCTTCTGTCTGATCCTTGGGGCTTTCTTTATTTTTCCCCTGTGGGGGGTCCTATTTCCTCTTCTTGGAGGGGTGTCAGAGACTTGCTGATTTCTGATTTTGATTCCCCACAAATGGGCCTCAGTAAAGGTGAATAAATTGGTGTGTAAGTGTGGTGGAGTAATCCCTGTCTCTTCTGGCAGCTCTTGTAGGATTGGTTTTTCTTGGGTTCCTTGTTGTTTCACTTTAGCCCTTGTAGCTACTGGCACAGTGGATTCCCCTTCATCTCTTATATTAGCCTGCCAGAGTGACAAGGGTTTTGCAGTATGCTGCCACACAGGGCTGAAGTCATGTTTGAACCACATTTCACAAATAATTCTCAGGCTCTAGGGGGTTAAGTGCACCCCATATTTTCCGGTATAACCTTTTCTAAAGTTCTTCACCTTACATTCTAATGGAGTGGGTTTCCATGCTTCTCCCTGCTTCTTCGCTGAAGTTTTTAGGCACTACTTAGTAATCTGAGGGTACATAATCTGGAACTTGAACCTCACAATTTACCTACTATTTGTGAGGTACCTCCATAAGCCATATGAGAATCACCACTAGTCCCAGTCAGTCCCACAATTATCCAAGGCATACAGTCTATGCTAAGAGACTTGCCCTCCACTAATGCTCATACACCTCACCTTACCCCATTGTTCTCATCTAAGTGTTGGATTTCCTCTCCTCTGAGGCACTCCCTCTCCACTGCAGTTCCAACACTCTCTTGAGCCTTCTTCTGCATGGACCATTCTCAGGTTCCCTAGTTGGGGTTTAGGTTTCATCTGACTTAATGTGGATCAGACTGGCCAGTTTTTGGTACAGGCTACTCCTGTTTGGGGTGCTGGTGTAGTCCAAGTTTTGGTCTGAGTTGAGAGTACTTGGTTCTCCTGGGAAGTGGTTGCTCCCCCCCCCGCCCCCGTTTGCTTGGAATAGGTTTCCCCTGGACCTCTTACCTTACCATAGTCCTGTGGCACACTGTTCCAGAATTGTCCTGAACCTACCCCCTTAGGTTCTGTTGTGCTGGCAGGGGAGAGGCCAACCTGCTGCAGAGATTGCCTCTATCAACTGAAGTTACACCTGGAGGCACCAGAGATCTCAGGACTTTCACAGCTTGGGGCCCTCCTGGGCCTGCAGGCAGAAGAGACAAATAACCTGTCATCTCTGGTCTCTTCTTGGTCACCAGAAATGTTGCAGAATCCAAGACATCAGAGAGAGAAATGGGGAAAAAACAGGAGAATTTTATTAGGTGTATACCTGGCTCAGTGGACTTCTATGTCCAAAATGGCTGAGCCCTGAAAAAAAGGAAGAGCCCCTTTATACGGTTTGTGGTGTCAACCAAGCAGAGGTACAGAAACAAGACAAAGACAGTCATCCTAGCAGCCCATCTTATCTTAACCATGAAAGGAGACACATCCTGTACATCTCAGGATGTCAGGATGTTGTAAACCTTGTTTACAGTCCCCATTTGTCATTTTCCCCCATGAGAGAACTGCTTGAAGTGTCTTTCTGATCAGTGAGAGAGCAAGGAGCATAACCCTTAGGGAGCAGTTGCCCAAGGAGTTGCTGGTAAGGAGCTGGGAAGATTTCCCAGGAAAGGCTAGTTTCTCTCTGAGTGAGTGGAATTCTGTTTGTCAGTATCTTCTTGAGGATCATCCCATCTGTGTTCATTAGACACATTGGCCTGTAGGTTTCTGCTTTAGTGGAGTCCTTGTCTGTTTTGGAATTAAGGTAATGCTAATTTTCAGGAATGAATTTGTTAGCAGTTCTTCCCTTTCAGTTTCATTAAGGAGTTTGAAAAGTTATGGCATTAGGTCATCCCTGAAGTTCTTACAGAATTCAGTAATGAATCCATCAAGTTCTGGGATTTTCTTAAATTTCTTATTATTATCCCAATTTCATAGTTATTATATTTTTCAGGGTTTTTATATATTCTTGGTTCAGTTTTGATAATTCATGTGTTTTTAGAAATCTCAGTTTCTTCTAGATTCTCTAATTTGTTAAAGTACAGATTTTTGAAGTAGTTGCTAATAGTCTTTTGGATTTCAGTAGTGTCCATTGTGATTCACAGTTTTCATTCTAATTGCATTGATAGGGGTCTTTTATTTTTATTTTTATTTTTGTTTTTGTTTTTGTTTTTGGAAGATTGGCTAAAGGTTTGTCTTCTGTTTATTCTTTTGAAGAATCAGCTCTTTAATTCATGAATTGTGTTTTTTAAAATAACTTTTCAATTTCATTAATTTCTGTTTTGCTTTTTGTACTTTCTTGTACTAGCTTTGAATATGGATTGGTTTTGTCTTTCTAGGATGTTGATGAGCATTATTAGTTTTTTGTTTTTGTTTTTGTTTGTACTTGCTTATTTTTCTAATATAGGCATTCACAGCTGTAAGTTTCCCCCTTAGCACTGCTTTGTGACCCTTAGATTCTAGCATGTTTTACTGATATTATCATTTGATGACAATTTAATTTTTTATTTGATAATTCCTATGACCTATTGATTCTCTAAGATTGCATTGTTTACTCTCGATGTTTTTGCTTAATTTCTGTGGTTTCTTTTGCCATTAATTTCTACTTTTATTATACAGTGACTTAATAAGGCTCATGGGATAATTTTGATTCTTTTATACTTATTTAAGCATGATTTATGGACTAGTATATGGTCTGTTTTGATGAAAGTTCCATTTGCTGCTGAGAAGAATATGTATTCTGTTGTTGTGTATTGTGTAGATACTTATCAAATCCATTTCTTCTAAGGTGTAGTTCAACTCTTATATGTCTTCCTTGATATTTTGTCTAGTTGACCTCTCCATTATAGCAACTTTGGGCTTAGTGGAGGCAAAGAAGCTGAGTGGCACTTGAAGCAGAGGGAACCAAGATTTATAAATGGGCAGGCCCAGAGGAGCTGTGAATTCCAAAGTCCGAGCCATGAGGTAGTGTACAAAGTTACATTTATAACATTTATCAGGTAGGGCATGGTCTTTTTTGAGCAAGTAGAACTTTACAAATATGGGAACAAACTAGAAATAATGACAGGCCAGGCACAGCTTATACCACTGGTACATTTTGTTTACATTGCAGACTATGGACATATTTGGGTTCTGAAATGTTTTGAACACAAAATCTTTTCTACATGTCTAGTTGTGATAGTGGAATATTGAGACTCCCCACTATAGCTATTGATGTTTATCTGATCTTTATGTTTTATAAAGTTGAATGTACCAGTATTCAGTGCATATGTATTTATAATTTTTATCTCTTCCTTTTGAATAGTTCCCTTAACCAACATGAGCTTTCTTTGCATCTGATCACTGTCTGATCAGTCTGATCACTGATCTCCTGAAGTCTTCTTGGCTGAAAATGATAGCTATTCCTGCTTGCTTGGAGGCTCCCAATGCATGGAATATTGTTTTATATCCTTTGATTTTTAGCCTATAAATTTCTTGTTGGATTAAGTGTGTTTCTTGTATAAAGACGACTGTTGATTTTTGTTCATGATCCAGTCTGCCAGTCTGTGTCTGGGAATTTGAGACCACTTGCATTGACAGTTATTACTGAAAGGTATTGATGTATTACTGAGATATGGGGGAGAGACAGTGAGTCTCAACTAAGTTCTATTTTGTTTTCAGACTCACATTTTTGTATGTGGGTGCTGAGTCCTGCCCCACCTTTCCTGCTGGGCATGGTTGGTTAATGGTACCCACCTTAAGGCAGTTGTCCCTGCAGCTGCTCCTAGTTTCCAAGTCCCCCTTTGAATCCCAAGACCCTGCTTTCTTGCTTAGCTTGTGTTAGTGGAGACATTCCATACTATTTCATTCTTGTCCCTGTGTTATGTTCAATTTCTCCATGTTTTCTAGTTTTTCTGGTGCTTTTTTCTTTATTAATGCAGTTCTACTTACTGTTTTTCTTCTTCACTAAATTGTTATTTTTCAGGTATCTTGACTCCAGGTCCTGAAGAGGGTTCATTATGCTATTGGTCTTTACTCTGCTATTTTTAAAACAACTGTACTGAAAATATTTCTTTCTAAAAAAGTGAACAGTTTTTCATTTTTTTCCATTTGGTCAAATGTAATAGTCTGCCTTTTATTTTCCTGCAGACTGTTTCTTGAAGACCTCCTCTCTTCCTCTCCCACATGAATCATTGTACTTTAGGTCTGTTTTTCACCTGTATCTTGAAGTGCTCTTCTCACTCCTGTGATGGTTTTTTTTTTTCTTATGTCCTGGGGCCCTTGGTTTTGTGGAGCATATCCTTTCATAGCTTTCTTGGAAGAGTATCATAGGAAGTAAATTTCAGTGAAACCTACTCCCCACTGCCAAATATCTCATTTTATCTTCACACTTGATTGATTGGGCCTTTCTGGTTGAAAAGTAATTTCTTTCTTTCTTTCTTTCTTTCTTTCTTTCTTTCTTTCTTTCTTTCTTTCTTTCTTTCTTGTCTTTTTGAAACAGGGTCTTGTTATGCAGTTCAGGTTGGCCTTGAGCTCACTTTGTGGCCCAGGCTGGTCTTAAATTTGCAATGATCCTCTTGCCTCAGCCTCCCCAGTGCTGGGGTTATAGGTGTGTGCCACCATGTCTGGTTTGAAAACTAATTCCTCTTGAAAACTTTGAAGATATTATTTGTCTCCCAGTTTTTAACTTTACTGTTAATAAATGTGACCTAGGTTCATGATTCTTTGTAGGTAGTGTTTTTCTATCTGGAAGCCTTAGTACAAATATCTTCACAATTCTGAAATATCACTGTACTTATCCTTTAGAGTGGCTGGGATTACAGACATGTGCCACCGCACCGAGCTCCTGGCTTATTCTTACTTCTGTAATACATATTCCTTCTTGTCTGGGCTTTATGATGTTCTGGTGTGTGACTGTCTTTCTTCTTTTTGGCATCTAGTATTTAGGTGTGCTGGATCTGCTAGTCTTCTGTCTGTTCTGTCTTATAAAAATGTGTTGACTTTCCTCACCTGCTGTTCTCTTCCATTACTTATCTGGGACTGTATACCTGCTTGGAGTGTTTACTCTCATTTTAGTTGGCTTCGTGAAGAACAGAAGTATTTAATGTATTATGTTAAGCCTGATATCACTGGAAGAATTTTCCGTGCTATCACATGGTGAATCATTTTAGAATGCTTTATCTGTTTCTTCACTTTAAATATCAAGGTTGCTTAAAAAGCAAACCTTTTCCTAAGCTGTTGTTGGTGTGGCTGAACAGGATATAGCTGCAGCCATTACTGCCATGTCCCAGGCTTATTTAGTAGTCCCAGGGGACATCGGTGTGGCCTGCCACACTGTGGCCCCCAGGACCTTGGGCAGCCATGACTTGGATGTGGCTTTCAGATACCCACTCTGTACCCAGGGGAGCTGGCCGAGGTCTAAGGCCATTTAGTGGAAAGATTCCTAGATTTCCTTTCTTTCCTCCTTCCTTTTTAGCATATGAAATTATTTATGACCACAGCTCTTTTTTAAAAAATGGAAAAGGCTCAAGTTCTTTTAAAATATTTAACCCTCAACAAATTTGTTTTGCTCATTTTCTTCTCTCAAGAGTAGCTTTTTAAATCAGTTTGGAATACAGCCTACCATACCTTTACCACTGTGTGAGTTTTAAGAAAGATATGATAAATAATCTAAACTTTTACTTCTTTCCTTCGTCAGTGGTACCTTGTGAAAATGTTTCTGTGGTAGGGTATGTAGGCATGCATGATCAAATGTGGTATAGCTATGTCACAGTTCCCTGTCGTGAAAAATTTAGGTTGCCTCTACTTTTTCTTTCACATTATGCAACTTAAGTGACGTTTCCTATTCAGGCTTCCTTGTACATTTGTGTGAGTGCTTCCTTAAGGCAGACGCTAAGAATCAAATGGGGCAAGAACTGGCACTCTCTGTCCCACGGCCAAATCTGGTCCATTATTTGTGTGGCCTGAAGCTAAGAATTTTTTTCTTTTAAAACTATTTATCAAATGTCCCATGTATTCAAAGACCACCTGTCATTTTTAGTGAATACCCAAATGTATTTGTGTTTACTTATAGGCTCTATTCTGTTGCACTGACCCACTTGATTATTCCTAATTAAAATATTAGGTCTTTATAATATGTTTTGATTCCTGGTGGGAAAATCTCCTCTCTCTTTTTGTTCTTCTTCATTGGTATATTTTTGCATGTTAACTCTTTTCTATAAATCTTAGAAATGCTAAAGTTAACCCAAAACTCCTTGGTATTTTTATTGGACTTTATTTGATATGAAATGAATTTTGACTTAATTTGGATGTTAACATAATCTTAGTTCATTTGCACTACTATAAAAATCCTGGAGACTGACTAATTTATAAAGCACAGAATCTATTTTTTACAGGCTTGGATGCTGAGAGTCCAAGACTGAGGAGTTGGCTTTGGTGTGTGACAAGGCCCTGTTTTGTGCTCCCAGGAGGCACCTGGTAGGGGTGTAATCAATGTTGTGGCCTCATGTGACAGAAGGAAGAAGAGCAGAGAACACAAACACACTCCTAAACCTATTCCTTTATCCTTTGGATAAAGCCCTAATGTATTTGTGAAGGTAGAACCCTCATGACTTAAATCACCCCCCCAAAGGCCTCACTCTGTGCCATATTTCATTGTATTTATAAATATATCTTGATACATTTACATGCCATTGTATTTATATGATCCATTAATCTGTCTTTTGCTTTTCGTGACTAAGGCTGCCGTGAATATGGGTGTTCCATATACAAGCAATGCTGCACCATTTCATATTCTCACCAGCAAAATGCAAGGATTCCAGTTTCTTTGCATCCTAATCAAACCCATTTTTCTAATTATAGCTATTTTAGAATGTGCGAAGGGATACCTAGTTTGCATTTTGATGTTGAACAGCTTTTCATATACTATACTTACGGGCATGTGTGTAGTTCTTTGTATAATTGTCCACTCAAAATTTTGACCTGTTTTTCAGTGTTGTTTGTTCTTTTTGGTAAGTTGTGTAAGAGTTTTCAACACATTCCAGATATTAAATCTATATTGAGACATGATTTAAGATATTTTATTTATTCTTAGGTTGCCTTTTCACTTTGTTCGGAGTACGCTGTGATGCACAAAAGTTTCAAATTTTGGTGAAATTTAGTAAATTTTCCCGTTTGTTGTTTGTGGTTTTGGTGTCGTATCCAAGAAATCACTGGTAAGTCCAATGCCATGAAGCTTTCCTTGTACATTTTCTTAAAAATTTTATTTAAAGGAAAAAAAAAACCCAAACCAAACAAAACAGAATAACAGGTAGTAACAATACAGAATTCCAATGAAAAAAGGAAAAGAACAAAAAACACTAAGAAATCATTACTTGATAAATTACATGCTGACATCTTGGAAATAGTTGTTCAAATTACAAAATTAAAACATGCAAAGTAGACATTCAAACAGTGAGACTGTTAACAGTTCTGCTCCATGATCTAACAAAATCCCTGTACATTTCTTTAAAGAGTTACATTTAGATCTCTGATCCATTTTGAGTTATTTTTGATTATCGTATAAGGGAAAGGTCCACCTTATACATGTAGATATCTAGTTTCCCCAAGCATCACTACAGAAAGAATTGGCTTTTCCTCATTATGTGTCCTTGGTGCTTTTGCTGAATATCATTTAACCTTATAAGGGAGTTGGTTTCTTTGTTTTCTATTCTATTCTTTTTGTTTATGTGCCTGTATCTATCATACCATACTGTTTTGGTTATTATGGTTCTGTAGCAAGTTTTAAATCAGAAAATTTGAGTTCTCCAATATGCTTTTTGTTTTCAATATTGTTTTGGCTATTTAGGTCCCTTTGAATTCCGTTTAAATTTTAGGATTCATTTTTCTAATTCTGTAAAAAAAAATTCCAGAATCATGTAACAAATTCTGTGATCAGAATTATGGGAAGAAATTAAGTCAATCAACTAAAGTACCACTGTATATGTAGAAATATTTTCCTGATTTACCTTCCAGGTCTTTTGTTATTATATGGAAACATATTTTAATTTTACACATTGATTTTGTATGCTGTAACTTTGCTGATTTTCCCATTAGTTTTAGCTTTGGGGTATTCTGTATATCTACATGTTTTTTTACACAGAATGATAAATTTTTATTATCTTCAATGCTGGTACATGAAGAATAATAGTCTTAGATAAAGAAACAGAGGGAAACATTGGGTATTGAGGTAGATTTCTGGGCAGGTTAATCATTCATAATCTTTTTTAGATATAGGGCTTTCCTTTTACTTGACAATTTTCACTAACAGTTCTTACAATACTAAAGTCTTTCTTTTTTTAAATTTTATTTTAAAGAGAATAAAACAAAAGAGGGCAGTACAGAGCCAATCAGAACAGGACAACATAGGCAACACAGTACTTTACATTAAGACAACCGGACATCAACAGTAGCTATCACAATATCTCTTACTCTGCTATAGTTGAGCATAGTTTCAAATACAATAATATCAAGCATAACAAAATAGTATAAAACCAGGCAAATAGTGAAAGAATTACAGGGATTTCTGAACCGAATAACAGAAAGTGACCAATGGGTACTATAATATCTCATTTTTGATAGAAAAATTTTGTTTAAACTATCACACATATTCAAATCCCAATAAGACACAATGTGATAGATAGAACCAATGGAAATAGAAGAATAGAAGCTTGGTAGGACTTCAAAGAAGGATGATATTAAATCAGCAATAGCTGTAATAATGTTTTGTTTTCTTCAGAACAGCTGTTCATATCATCACGCATAATATAGTCAAACAAAATAAAACCATTCCAACTGATGATTGAAAACCTTGAAAGGCTTCAAAGCTATGAGATGGGGACTCATGCTTACCATAAAATCTTATATACTCTTATCAACTCTCATACTAGGGAGACTATACGGTATTTACACTTGTGAGTTTGGTTTATTTCACTTAAAGAGAATGGTCTCAAGTCGTGTCCATTAATTTATAAATATCTCAATGTGATCATTCTTTATCACTGAGTAGTACTAAAGTCAGTATGGTACTGGAATAAAAACAGACCGGAGGATCAGTGGAATAGATTGGAAGATACAACCACAACCACAAACTCACTCAACCACCTTATCTTTGATAAAGGGGCCAAACATGCTCGCTGGAAGAATGACAGTCTCTTTAACAAATGGTGCTGGAAAAATTGGCTGTCCATATGCAGAAGACTAAAACTAGACCCATGTCTATCACCATACGCTAAACTAAAATCTAGATGGATCAAAGATCTAAATATTAAAACAGAAACACTAAAACTACTGGAAGACAAAGTAGGTAAAAATCTCAAAGCTATAGGGGTAGGAAGAGAATTCATGAACAAGAACCAAACTACACGGGAAATACTTCCCAGAATCAATAACTGTGACCACATCTTATTAAAGAGTTTCTGCATGTCAAAAGAGGTTTCCAGCAGAGTGAAAAGAAAACCCACAAATTGGGAAAAAATCTTCATGGACAGTTCCTCAGACAAAGGACTTCTCTCTAGAACTTATAAAGAATTAAAAAAAATCAGACCCTCGAAATTCAAAGACCCAATCCAAAAATGGGCATCTGAAATGAATACACAGTTCTCAGATGAAGAAATACAAATGGCAAATAAATACATGAAAAAATGTTCATTGTCATGAGTCATGAGAGAAATGCAAATTAAAACCACACTGAGATTCCATCTCACTCCAGAAAGATAGGCCAAGATAGAAAACACTACCAACAACAAGTGTTGGAGAGGCTGTGGGGAAAAAGGAACTCTTCTGTACTGTTGGTGGGAGTGTAGACTGGTGCAGCCACTGTGGAGGTCAGTCTGGAGATTCCTTAAAAAGCTGGGTCTGGAGGTCCCATTTGACCCAGCTATTCCACTTCTAGGCATGTTCCCAGAACTGAAAACATCATACCACAGTGATATATGTGTACCCATGTTTATAGCAGCACAATTTGTAATAGCCAGATCTTGGAAACAACCTAAGTGCCCATCAACTGAGGAATGGATAAAAAAGTTGTGGCATTTTTATACAATGGAGTACTACTCAGCTATAAAGAATGATCATATAGATATTTATAAATAAATGGACATGACTTAAGACCATTCTATTAAGTGAAACTCACAAGTGTAAATACCGTATAGTCTTCCTAGTATGAGAGTTGATAAGAGTATATAAGATTTTATGGTAATCATGAGCCCCATCTCATAGCTTTGAAGCCTTTCAATGTTTTCAATCATCAGTTGGAATGGTTTTATTCTGTTTTCTTTGACTAAAGTCTTTCATAGGTCAAGTTAAATGAAAAACAGCACGCAAAACAGAGTTTCTTTAGTATATCAGGGTATTAGAAATAACTTGTCTTCTTTGTACTTTCACATACATTTTAATGTCTAAATTTGAAACTTTTTAAAAAGACATCTTTGTAACTTCTAAAAATACCATAGTTATGGCAATGGATTTTCCTGAAGTATAGATCATAGTTGTTTCATAAATGTTCAAGATAGAGATACAATATCAGATGCTCTTGAAAACACATTTAAGGACACAGCACATGTGATACATATAGTTTTAGTTTGTTCATCCTTTTGGAATTATGAAGAATAATCAATTCATTTTGCACTGCCAATTTAGTCTTTGATTACTGTGACTTGGATAAATCACAAAGTGCAATTTTCAAAGTTTTCTCAGTAGGCTTTCTTCTAGATAACAAAGCTATCACACAGCCATATTTTTTTGCCTCTTTACATAATTGGCACTACTGAGCACTTACTTGTATTGGTAGTTTGTGTTGATCATGATTTACTCTTGCAAAACTATCTTTTTAAAAAAATTTTTTTAAAATTTTATTTAAAGAGAAAACAAAACAAAACAGAATAAAGGCTAGCAACAATACAGAATTCCAAGGAATAAAGGAAAAGAACAACAACAAAAAATCCTAAGAGATTATTACTTGACAAATTACATACTGACTTCTTGGAAATAGTTGTTCAAATTACAAAGTTAAGTAGACATTCAAACAGTGAGACTGTTAACAGTTCTGCTCCACGATCTGACTAAAACAGCAATATGGTCATCCATCTTACCCACAAAAATATACATGCAATTATATCAAAAGGGTTAAATTAAACACAACAAAACAGAACAAAGCAGATCACAAGAAAGCAATGTAAGAGACATAAATTTCAAAACTAGACAATCGGAGATATTCACTCTATCATATTGACTCTTGTTTTCGTCCAAATAGTTGTCCATATTGTCACATATAGGGAATTCACATGAAACAACATAGTATGGAATTGATCTGAGCAGAACGAGGAGGGCATTTCAGGTCTTCAAGACCAGACATTAGGGAAGCCAAGAATGACTGTCATAGTATCTCTCATTCTCCTCAAAACAGCTGTCCATACCTTCATATGTGTTGAACTTAAACGAGACAAAGCAAGCTAAAATCACTTTGAACAAAAAGTGATAGTTTTGCAGGACTTCACATTATGACATTATGGAATCAGCCCTGGGCATTGTAGTATCTCTTTTTCTTCAAAGTAGTTGTTCATTTCAACACGTGTTATATAGTTGGTTCTCGTAAATTGTTTATAAGCTCTACACGTGCATGAGTCTCTACATGTATATCTATCATTTCTGTTTAAGAGGTAAAAACAAAACAAAGGAAGATAAAACAATTCCTAGAAAAGCATGAATCAAAAAATTCACATAAAACCGCAATACAAGGTGATCTACAATGGCTACCATGATGTCTCAGCAGAGTATAACAACATTAATAAAAACGAAGCATTGGAGACATTATAAGACTTCAAAAGCAAGTAATAATCAAACCAGAGTGGGTATCTTAGTGAATCTTATCATCTTCAGTGTAGTTGCCTATACTCTTAGACTTGATGCTATCAATCATAACAGATTTAAATAAATTCAGTCAATGCAAAGTAGCAATCTAACAACCTAGATTCAATAAGATCAGTCATAATAATACAGTATAATTTATAAAGGGCTTTAGATTAAGTTGATAGGAAAATTAGGGATGATTACCATAATATGTGCTCTTATATTTGGGATAGCTGACCATGTCCTCAAATCTAGTGTAAGTAGAAAAACTAGAACAGCACGTAATCCATCCAAGCAGAGTGGAGAGAATAATGTAAATTTTAAATCTTGTTACCCCATTAACAATATCCTCTGCCTCCCTTTTTTAGATAATTCCTCCCCTTTCACTCCCATGGGGTGCACTGCTTGTTTTAGGTCCCACTGCCTCCCTATATAGAGCATCTCAATGGACCCTGTCTCCTGATCTACTCTGCCTGTGTTTCTCTCTGTTAATATTTCAAGGCCATCTATACTAGAGATTATAGCCAATCTTCTCTGCCTTATTTCTACTATTATGTTTTTCTGCCATTGGTTGTCTATTTTTCTGTTCTACTCCTCTATCTGCCCCGTTCACTGAGGCCTCTCTGCCATTGTTTCTGAAATGCTCGTATTCTTGTTCTCTCTCCCTATAATGTCCTTCAATATTTTTTGTAGGGTTCGATTGGTGGTTACAAATTCTCCCAGTTCCTCTTTGTCATGGAAGCATCTTGCTTCTCCATGAATTTCTAGAGAGAGTTTTGCAGGATACATCAATCTGGGCTGGAGATTGTTCTCCTTCAGCGCTTGAATTACTTCACTCCAAGCTCTTCTTGACCTGATGGTCTGTGTCAAGAAGTCTGCCGTGATTTTGATGGGTTTTCCTTTATAGGTGATCTGTTTCTTTTCTCTGATGGCTTTTAATATTCTGTTCTTATATTGAGTTTCTGAGATCTTGATTATTATGTGTGTAGGTATAGCTCTGTTTTGGTTGTAGGTGGCTAGAGTTCTGTATGCTTCATACGTCTGCATATCATTTCCTTTTTCTATGCTTGGGAAATTTTCCTTAATGATTTCTGTGAATAGCCTTTGCAATTCCTCTGTTTTGACTCCTGCTTCTTCATTCACATGTTTTATTCTTAAGTTATAGATCCTCTTGTTGTCCTCTAGCCTTTGTATCTTTACTGCCTGCTCCCTTGTTATTTTTAAGAGATCTTCCCTTTCATGATCATACATTGCAAGCCTGTGTTCAATTTTTGATAGTTTATCTTTGGTTTCTTTCAAGCAGTTTTGCCAGCTTTCTATGGAGTCTTTAGTTTCCTGATAATCTCTTTGAATCTGCTTCATGAATTCTAGGTTTTTTCTGTATTCTTCATTAAATGTTTCTCTCTTTTTGTGTTCCTCCATTCTTCTGTCTGTGTCTTCTTGAGAGGTGCCCAGCCTTTCCTTTATTAATCTACTTCTGTCTTGTTTAATTTGAATTAATATTTCAGTTTTGGTTCCGCTTACAATGTCCTGAAGATATTTCTTTATGTCCACTAACGCTGTGTTTGATGTTGCATTTTTGCTGTCCTCAATCTCTTTTGTATTTACCTCTCCTGGATCAATGTTTTCAGGGTTGGGGACTGAGGGTTTTTTCTTATTTCTCCCTTTCATCATGTTTTTGGTTCCTTCCATACAAGTGTATAGTGTAATTCCCAGCCCATTTTCTTGTTGGTTAAGGCTCCTCTAGAGGGCGCAGGCTAGGAGCTTTTGCCCTCTTCAATAGACTGTCAGAGATTAGAGTTCACTCATGGGCAGTGTGCGCTGACTCCTCATCTCCGGGCCAGTCAACCTTTGCAGGCCTTCACTGCGTCAGTGTGTGCTGATCTCAGGGAATTAATTTGTAGTGACTCACTGGGTCCCAGCCAGGGGCGCGGCCTAGTCCAAGCAGATTCCACCAATCCGCTTGGCGAGGGGAGCAACCAACTGAAGCCACTTCCTTATGGAGTTAGGGCTGTCCTGCCCAAATCCAACATGCCGTCCAGTCGGTTTCCCCTTTCCCGTGGGAGGGTCTTATTCCCATCACTCACCACGTGTTGATGCCTGTCCCAACAACTGCTGGGTTCCCCAACCTCCGACTTCAGTGCGGCTGCGATGCGAATTCACGCTGCCTCTGGGTGGGTCACGTGCAGGATTGGTCCCGGTGAGCAGCATGCAGGGCTGTTCAGCTCCACGCTTTGGCAGCTCAAGCCAGTCGCTTCGGCGCAGATCCCTTGGTCAGGTCTCTGGCTGGGATTCAGGCAGCTTGAGGAGGGTGCCATGCTCACTGATCTTAGCTTCACTGATGGTAGCCCCAGGACCTCGTATTTGAGTGGTTTTTTGCACTTTAGTTTCTTCCTGGGTTGTGAGAGTCCATCTCTCTGTGTTTGGGTCTCTCCAGGGTGTTTTATTCTGGCATTTGAGCTGTCTCTCTCAGAGAGGATCCCTTTCCTGCTACCTACCGGTCCACCATCTTTGAACTTCTCTCTGACAAAGTGGGATCTTGCCAACTTGGGGAAACTGGTTGCAAAGATCCAGCGAGTCCCGCTCTGCAGTGTTGGGTGGAAGGGTGGCCCCTGAAGACTTATGATACCTGTGAGTGTCACCTCACAGAGCCAAGTTTTCGCGGGTGCGATTAAATCTTGAAACGAGGCGCTTCCATGAGTGGGTGCTGAATTCCATTCTATGGGCAAGTTTTTGGAGGTTTCAGTCCATACTCAGTTGGCTCCAAGGCAGGTTGGCATGGCGGGGCCACCTTGCCAAACCATCTTAACAGCAAAATAGATGTGAAAGAGATCTTGCCCAATGCAAGGTAAATAATCTACACCAGTAACAATGTCCAAGGTCTAGGTGTTCTAGGCTGTTCTTGGAAAGTAGACCAGTCAACAGTCCTAAAATCTTTTTCTTTCATGATTCTTTTCCTTTTTCACAACTTGTCACTGTCCTTGTCTTCTACTCTGAAAAACAAAAACCATATTTTCTGTTTAATGATTGTTTTCATTGGCACAGAATGATTTGGAATAAATTCCAAAGACAATGGAATGTTGGGTCTCTCCTCCAGTTGTTTCCTCTTCTGGGATCAGCATCCAGTTGCTCTTTGTCAATCATCTCATCTCACCTGAGTTCCTTGCTCAGGCGATTGGGACCATCAGGGAGAACCCACTGTCCAGGGCGGCCTCCTGCACCTGCTGTCTTCTCAGGAGCATCTTGTTGGTCTCCTGCCGGGCGGCCAAGATGCAGTGTGGGTGCTGCTCACAGTTCCTCCTCTGGGTAGTCCGAGTCATCCTCCCAGTCATATGGCTCCTTGGCCTGGTACTCAACTTCAGGGCCCGGCCAGCTGCTCTCCTGCAAGTTGCTGCCTTGGGCTGTGCGTCCCTCTCCGGGCCCCTCCTCATCCGTCCAGCCTTCCTCCTCCAGAGGCAACAAGACCCCATTGCAGGTGGTGCTCAGGGCTACCTCCCGGCTCCCGCCACCGCCTGCCTCCTTGAGAATGTCGCCCTCACCCGGCACCATGTCCACCTGCAAGTCAGTCCACTCCTTGTGTGGCTTGCACAGCTCTGCCATCTCTGATATGGCTGAAACCGCCAGACCAGTATCTGCGTTTTCAATCTGGGAATATTTTCTTTCTCTCCCCTTTAGATACTTGACCTGTTAAATTTTTAAATTTAGATTTTAAGTTAACAAATGAAAGTTGTATATATTTGTCACAGAAAAATATAATATTTGGAAATACATATATAGTGGAATGGTTACACTGAGCTAATCAACATATTCATTATTTCAGTACTTTGTGCAGTAAAGACACATAAAAATCTATTTTCTTAGCAACTTTTAGGAGTACAGTATGTTGTTATTAACTGTACCACCATATTGTACAACAAATCTTTTGAACTTACTCCACCTGTCTGAAATTTTCTGTCCTTTAACAGTGTGTCTCCAGCCTGCCAGGGGTACTAATTTTTATTATTTATTAAGACAGTCTGTGTTCTTTTGGCCTGTCACTTTCTGGGGAGGTATGATGACCTTCTTATCATAACTGAATCCCAATTACTTTTTTCAGTTTTAGCGTCATTGGAAGCATGTGTTCTTGCTTCTGAAACTGACATTTGCCAGTCCTCCATGCATGAAGCATCTCTTCAATAAACATTTCTTGGAAATCTACTTTATAGCTGGCACTGGAGAAACAAAGACCTTTAGTGTTCCTCCAGATGAGAGAAGACACAGTGCGACACAGGTGTGAAGCTAGGGAAGGTGGCAGGGCATGAAGGCCTTGACTTAGAGGACCACATATGCCCCTGCACTGTGTATGTTGTACCTAACGGATATAATGGCGGGGGGAGAGTGACTACATCTCCCCACTCTTCTAGTTTTCCATTAGTAAGATCTGAATCGTTTTTACCAACTCTACAGTATAGATAAAGCTTCTCACAACAGAGTGTTTTGCATCACAAATTGAAGTTACCTGAAACATATAGATTGGTACCATCTGTTTCATGCATTATGTAATCACGGAAAGTGAATAACTGATTCTTCCAGGATGAGAATGATTTGTATTTATCAAATGTTATGAACTAAAGAGTTCCAAAGTAGAAAGCCTGAAAGCAGAGTTGTGGTCCAAAGTTGCTCTCCTGAGCTGACACAGCTGAGCCTCAAGAAGAATGTGGAGAATGTAGTTTAAGTGGAGGGAGTAGCTTGTGCCTGATGGAGAGGTGTGGAAGTTTGTGCTGTGCAGAGGAAAAAAGAGAATAGCTGAGTGGTTAGCAGAATGGTGACAGTTAAACTGGAAAAGGGAGGTGGGATTCAGTCTAAAATGCCTTGCCAGTTTGGATTTTAGCCTAGAAACAACAAAAAAGCACAAAAAATAGTTTGCATAGTGAAGACATTTAGTGTGTTTAATGAACTGGAAGGAGAAAGGTCAGAGTATAACATCACAGTTTAGAGGTTTCTGCAAAACCTAATTCAGATACTGCAGAGGGCGTTTGTGTGGCAGCAGCAGAGTAAGAATGGAGAATCAATACTGTGACATTTCAGGACAGTTAGTGTGACCTCAGACACCTAGACATGGCTTAAGTTCTCTGATGAGATTGACAGTCAGTTATTTCCATAGTTGTTTGAAAATATTCTGACATTCCTTCATGTGCCACATGGATTTAGATGTTTAGTTATGGCCTTTGTGGTCTTTAGCTCACTGAACATCTGAATTATGGTAACTTGTTCAGGTTAGTAAAACTGGCTTTGTCTTCATCTGGGAAAGTGCACTGTTTATACCTTAGTAGCAAACAGAGATTGGAAAATGGAATTGAATTAAACAGGTATGTTTGAATCACATTAAAGATGGAAGGAGGTGTTGCTTTCTGAATGTCTTCTTGCACTAATTGGTGTCAGACATGGGAAAGAAAAGAACATGAAGGAATCAGGAGATCTGTGTCTTGCAGCAGAGAGATAGGCGATGGGAGTGATGGAGTGCACTTGGAGAATGCATGGGCTGGGGATGAATAATGGGGATCTGCCTGCTCTCATCCTTCAAGAGCTTAGCGTGTTAGTAGGAATGGGGGAGAGAGGGGGAATGTAGAATGTGGACTTTTAACTGAAGACAACTAAAGCTCTCTGAGAAAGGGAGTGATGCCCTGCAGGCTGGTGTATGGGTGTGATAGAGGATTCTGGAATGACTCTGGGATTGAAGTCATCCAGACCTGGTGTGTTCCACTCTGTCCACTCTTCTTCAATCTCATTTTCTTGGCCTTTAGGTGCCCACTCCTCACCTGCCCTCCCTGGTCTCCACCAGCCTCCTCCCTTGCCATGGCCTTACTCGTCTCCCACTCACTGGTAGCATTTTCACTAGCAAATGCAAACCCTCAGTGATCCGAAGGGAGAACTGTGTCCAGCTGCTCGAGCCCACCCAATGTCTGTTTTTAGCTCTCTCCTCCTTAAAAATAAACAGCATCAGGTTCCACTTGCCAAGCCTTTGTCACAGTCTCCAGCAGCCACTCCACCAGCCATCTGCCGCTCCAGATGCTCAGCCTGGCCCCCTCCCTGCTCAGCCCCACATGCAGCCCTTCTGTGGCCAAGTGCGGAGCCCGCGAGCTCAACAGCCTCCAGCCCAGAGCACCGTCCACCTCCCACCCCATGCCCAGTCCTGGCTTCACTTCTTACCCCCATTCTGTGCCCTGCACCCAGTCCTAGCTTGTTGGCCCCACCAGTTCTGTGATTCCCAGGGGTAGGTTTCTGACTGGAAACGAGAGAGGAGTTGCTGTGGAGATATGAATAAACATATGGAGCTGGTGGATACCTCACGGCAAGAAGTACAATCCAGTATGACAGAAGTTGAGGTCGGCTCTGAATTTCAGTTGATTTAGTTTGCATTCCTCATCTTTGGAAGTCAGTGTCAGACGGAAGTGTAAAGCCACCACCAATCTCTACTGCATTCCCACATCCTGTCTGTTCCACTGGTCCTAGGCATTGCTGGTCTAGCCCAGGACCCTGGACCAGAGACTGCAGAGTGGGTTATACTGACATTCCCATGGAGAGAAGCCGCTCCACTCCCCCGACATATGTCGCAGACCCGGGGAGAACTGTCCACACCTCTAGTGGACGAGAGTGATTCTTTCTAACTTGCCTCGGCTGCAGCTCCCTTGGCCTCTGAATTTCAGGGTGGTAGGGTGGGGAGGCTTTGATCTGGTGGCTACACCTTGTCTCCGAATGGTGGAGGCACAGGACGCTCCTCTCATTCTCAGAGCTGATGCCCAGTGCTGGGCATGGCTGGTTGTGTCTAGCTTTGGGGTGCTGGGGGAAGCACTTTCCCTGCCCTACTTGATTTTTCTGGGCCCCAGAAAAATGGGGGCATGTTTTGACATTGCTCCTAGTGCCTCCATAGACTGAGCAGGAAATCTGTTCTGCAGTGAGTATGAAAGGAGACAATCCATCCATTGATATTTTGAACAGGGCTTTTTGTCCTGCCTGTGGCAGTATGTTTGTTATCCCAGCACCCCAGCCCACCAATGCTACAGTCACTTCTTGAGATGGCCAGACATGCCAAGGAACTTTCCAAGTAACCTGTGGAGGGCAGTGCCACTCCCAGACTTTTGCTACCAGGCTATTGGGTTGCTGCAGACTCAGCTGTCCTGTAGAAAGAGACTCAGCCAGACCAGAGCTCGCTCCTACCCTGATAAATTCACATTAATGAAGTTGAAATTCTGCTCGCCCATCATTGCCTTAGCTGCTCAAGTGGGAAATTCTCATGCTTGTATCTTACGGTTCATCATTATTCCCTAGTTTCTCTTTGTAGTTTATAGTTGTTCGGCACGAATTTCCTTCCTGAAGGTGTTTTTCAGGCTTCTAAGCCTGCAGGATGGACGAGTGACTTTGGGGGCATGACACCTGTTCACAACTGGCTGTATCTTAGATTCAAGAGCCCACAGGAGTGATCGCTATGGAGCCCAAAAAGTGCCCAAGAAAGAAAGCACTTAAAGTGGGCACTTCAGAAAGTCATATTTATTGGTGGATCTATCTGGCCCAAGCAGTATACCTGCTGGTGTTGCCTACCTATACTGCATTTTTTCTCCTGGGACCCCTATGTCCCTAGCTCTTTAACCAAATGAAAGACCTGGTTTCAAGCTGTGGAGATCCATAATGTCAAAACTGCTGCCTGCTGCAGGGTGTCCAGGAAATCTAAAGAAAAGACAGTGGCAACCGAGACTCACCTGTCTTCACTGTCAGTTACGGCCGTGCCTCACCAACATTGCTTTGTTTACCTGTAGTCAACTGCAGTCTGAAGGTATCACACCAGAAGTAAGTGCTACGTTTAGGTCGCTTGCAGTTCTGAGTAGCTTGATGTATACTTGGAGCAGCTACCTGCAGGTTCATTGTGGTCGCCTGGTATTGGTGTTGCAGCCAGCCTCATGTGGTAGCCTCACATTACATCCCAGTATCTGTGTACCTCCCTGCATCTCATCACCTT
This sequence comes from Dolichotis patagonum, assembly GCA_004027295.1. NCBI lineage: Eukaryota > Metazoa > Chordata > Mammalia > Rodentia > Caviidae > Dolichotis > Dolichotis patagonum. The sequence goes on along the minus strand of PVJX010000511.1, from coordinate 207,122 downwards.
GGCCCTAGAATTGCATCATCTCTCATCATCAGTGTCGTAAGACTGGATAGAGGAGGTTAAAGTATTTGGAAAAAGAGACCACATTGACTTGCATTTATTACAGTACATTGTTATGGTTGTTCTATTGCTGGTTGTTAGTCTCTTATGTATTAGACTATCATAGGTGTGTACTCTAGGAACAGACCTAGTATTACAGAGGTTGGTACCACCTGCTCCGGACGTCCCAGTGGGGCTTGGAATGCATCCAGTGGATAATCCTGTGGGTTCTCCAGATGAATCCTCCTCTCCTGCCCTGTTCACAGACTCATGATGAGAAAAGGGCAAGCTTTCTAGCTTTTGCTATGTATCGGCATAGACATTTTTCTCCGAGGATGAGGCTATTAAAAGTAGGCATTTCGATTTTGTTGATTATCATCTATTTTGTCTCCTACTGCTGTCTTGGGGGTTGAGGGATAATTAAGATTTACCTATGAACTCATTGATTTCCCCTTTAAATATTTTCATTTTATGGATTCTAACAACTTGTGGCTTTAACATTCTTATTTGTTAAAACAAACAAGCAAAAAAGAAAAAACCAGATCTAGAAATGGAACTGTATTGAGTCATGTCAGACGTAAGATGTCCCTTCCTGTCCCTGAGACAAGAGCCCCCCTCACAGCTGCTGTTATTTTCACCTTGGTCGTCCTAAGAAGAACCTGAAGTGTGTCGGAACGTGTAACTCTGAGACCTGGGGTGATCCCAGGGCCCAAGGGAGAGCTGTGGGAGCCAGGGCTCAGGCTCCCTTCCCCACTCTGCCTACCCTGTCCACCCTGTCCACCCAGCTCAGCGGCCTCCTGAGGGCGGACCCTTCCCTGTGCCAGGTAACAGCACCACAGCCTTGCTGAGCAATCCCATGAAAAGCGGACAGTCCTCTGGGTGCCTCTCTATAGATTTTTTAAAAATAATTATAATCACTTCTCATGAAAAGACAACCCTTGAGCTTAACCAAGCTGTGCTCATGCTCTGCTCTTGGCATGGATACAGGAAAGGCCAGGGAGGCTTGAATCTCCCTCCCTGGATGTCAGGTCGGACTGGGTACTGCCCAGGGTAGGACATGGCTGCAGAGTCTGACTCACTGGGTCCTGAGAAGTCAGATGTCTGTGCAGTGGCCCTTGTGCCTAAAGGGCCAATTACGCCAATTATGATAACTCATAGTCTCTTTTCTAAAATTTGTTGGTACATTTTAGGTATACATAATGATCACATTCATCATAGGGAATTTGTACCTGTACATGTCCTATTTTGCTTCTTTTTTTTTCCATTCCCTGCCTTAAACCCCTTCCTCCCTCCTGGTTTATAAAAGCTTTCATTCCATTTTTATTCTATTCCTTTTTTCTTGTCCCTTTCTTCCTTTCCTCCTTTTCCCTGCCTGTTCACTTCCCATTTGGACAATTTCTTTCCATTTCCCAGTATCTGTTATACATTTTGGACCCCATTTATACTTCCAGTTTCTCAGACTAGAGAGAAAATGAGGTATTTAAATATCTGTGTCAGTATGGTCTCAAGGTGCACCCATTTAGCTAAAAATGACTCAACCTTACCCTTCTTTATGGCAGAGTAGTACTACAGTGTGTAAAAAAACCACATCATCCTTATCCATTCATTGGTTGATGGGTATTTAGGCTGTTTCCAAGATTTGGCTATTGCAACTGTGCAACTGTAAACATTGTCTTTCTTCCAGTGACGGTGTTTGGCTCCTTTGTTAGGATAAGGTGGCTGAGTACGTTTGGAATTGTTTCTACATCTTTTAATCTATTCATTTACCCTAATATCTGATTGTATTTACCAATACCAAGCTGTTTTTATCACAGTGGCTTTGTAGTATAATTTCAAGTCAGGGTTTGTGATGCCCCCTAGCTTGCCTCTGTTGCTCAGAATTGCTTGTCTGTTCTAGGTCTTTTCTGATTCCAAATCAATTTTAGTATTGTTTATTTTTCTAATTCTGTGAGATATGCTGTTGATATTTTGATCAAGATTGCATTAAATCTGTATAACAATTTTGGGAGTATGGCCATTTTCCCTATATTGGTTATTCCTACCCAAGAATAAGGGATGCCTTTCCATTTTCTGATATCCTCTTTGATTTCCTGTAAAAGAGTACTATAGTTTTCAACGTAAAGGTCTTTTACTTTCTTTGTTAGATTGATTCCTAAGTATTTTTTGGGGGGGGATGCTATTGTGAAAGGTGGTGTTCTTTCAGTTGTTCTCTGAGTGAGATTAGTATTTCTGTGTAGGAAGGCTATTGAATTTTGAATGTTGACTTTGTCTCCAGCTGTGCTGCTGAATTATTAAATCAAGAAATCTTTGAGTGGAACTTTTGGGGTCTTTTATGCAAAGTATTATGTTATCCACAAAAAATGATAATTTAACTTCTTTGTTTCCTATCCTTATTCTTTTTCTTTCCTTTTCATGTCTGATCACTCTAATGTTTCCAGAATTATACTGAATAAAAGTGATGACAGCGGACATCCTTGTCTTGTTACTGATATCAGAGTGAACGCTTTCTGGTTTTTTTTTCCATTTAGTATAATGTTTACTGTTGGCTTGTCGCAGATGGCTTTTATCAGATTGAGGTAAAGACCATCCATTTCAGTTTTCTGTAGGGTTTTTGTCATGCATGGGTGGTGGGCCTTGTCAGATACTTTTTCTGCATCTACTGATTTGATCGTATGATTTCTGTCTTTTGCTTTATTGATATGGTATATTACATTTATTGATTTGTATATGTTGAACCATCCTTGTATTCCTGGGATGAATCCTACTCGGTCACCGTGTATAATCTTCTTGATGATTTGCTGCTTTCTATTTGCCAGTATTTTATTGAGAGTTTTTAAATCTATGTTCATTAGGGACATTGATCTGTAATTTTCTTTTTTTAGTTGGGTCCTTCTCTGGTTTTGATATCATGGTAATGCTTGTTTCCATGAATGACTTTGGGATTATTGCTTCCCTTTCAATTTCATCAAAGAGTCAGAAGAATTGGGTTAGTTGTCATCAGTTTCTTCAGGTGTTCTTTAACATGGAAGTACCTTATTTATCCATTGATTTTCAAAGATAGCTTTGCAGAGTACATCCATCTGGGCTGGAAGTTGTTTTCTTTTAGGGCTTTAAATACTTCAGGCTTTTCTTGACTTAAAGATTTGTGTCAAGAAGTATGCTGAGATTCTGATGGGCCTTCCTTTATAGATGATTTGTTTCTTTTCTCTACCACCTTTTGTTATTCCATTCTTGTGTTGAGTTTTTAGAATCTTGACTGTTATATGCCTTGGTGAAATTTCTTTGACCATGGCTGATTGGAGTTCTGTATGCCACACTTAAAATCTGTATGTCAAGGTGTTTCCCTACTACCACTGCTAGACAGAGTGGGCAAACAGAGCCCAGAACCATGTTGGTTAATTCCAGCAAGCTGGTTGTAGATTTACAGTGGAGTACTAAATAATCCCAGAAAACTTGCACCATTACTTCTACTGCAGTTCAGGCTGAGTTCTGGCTGTGAGCTTGGACCCAATTTGTTCACCCTGCAGCACTCCTTGTGCCTTCTGCCAGCTTGAGATTGACTCCCTGCTGACTACAGCTCAGCTACTTGACCTCCTGCCAACCTGAACTCAGTTCTGCCTCACCCTACCACTGGGAGCCGCTAGACGGAGCCAACCAGTAGCTGCTCTGAGTTCTCAGTTAGCCCCTCTCCAAGACGGCAACCAGCCAAACTCCCTCTCCTGGGGTATGCCTGAACTTGAATAACTCACCAGCCACTACAATTCACTGCGTCCACCCCCCCATTCCACTGGGTCACTTCTTTGGAGAACTCTAGGGCCACCAGTAGTCACTATGCACCTGCTGGCTCAAGTGAGCCAGGGCTCAAGGAGAAAGTGCCCCTTGCAATGTCATTTTTCTGCATTGTAGTCTCTCTCTTTGCTCTCCTTGCAGGCTTCTATTCTTACTTTAGATCCTTTCTGAGTTCTTCTTCTCCCTCCTTCTTCTCTTCCTCATGTTGCTATATTGCAGCATCTGGAGACCAAATCTCAAAGAGGCTGTTTTTCTCTTCTTTACCACTTTGCCAGCTTCCCAGACTTATAGCTCCTTGATATTTTAACATTCTGAATTTTGAATTATTTTGAATATTTCAAATATTGTTTTCAATTCATATGTCCTTTATAATATTTTGAATTCTTTTTTCTTATCTCCAAATTACCTCTCATCCTGCCTCTCCAATGACTGCTAATTGAGTCAATAAAACCCAGAAAATATGTCTCTCTGCTTTCAAATGCAGAAACCAGTGAGTCTTTATTCTCCGAGGTAAAGCATGCTCAGTAGTGAGTTGCTCCTTCCCTTTCTCTCTTTCTCCAGGTTATACCATGTAGCTGTCTCTTATCTGCTTTTGCCTGGCAGCTTCCACTGATACCTGCTCATGGTCTCTTGGAGTGATGGGACAACCGGGCCTCCAGCAGGACATGGCAGCAGCACCGAAGGGTGTTCTGCTTTGAATCTTACCCGTGAGGAGGAAGCACTTGGATTCGGTGGCTGTAACAGCATAGTCCAGAGCAGGGTTGGAGGAGAGAACCGTGGTGGGGAGACACACGAACTAGCTAGGTGTGAGTGCACAGAGCAGCCCTGTAGCAGGCAGGAAAAGAAAAGGAGGGGCATGAACTCCTTTCTGTAGATGGAAATCTCCACAAATCTTCAGGAGGAGTGCACTTATTTCTGAAAGTATGGCCATAGGTGATCCACAGAAAGGTCCCCAGAAATAAGACTTGCTGTCCAACCTCTGGTATAGTCCACTTTGCCTTCTGTGGACTGCAGAGGCTGCTGCCAGTGGACTACTCAGAGTTCTGTTTGTGATTTGGAGCAGAGTGTATGGGAGGATTGCGTAGTCCTGGAGGCATCTAGAGTGCTGGGGTATACTCTGACCCCTCTGTTCCCTTTTCTTTCTCTGCCATTGGAGTAAGCTGGGGCTGCAGTGCTTGCCTGGTTTTCATTCTGAAGACACAGTCCCAGGGACATGCTGATGGGCTCACACGCTGATGTACATTGTGACATCACTCAGGAGGAGCCATCAGGATGGTCACTGACGACGAATAAAGGCTTCATTTGCTTTACGGGATTCCTAGAGAAATATTGCAAGTAGAGGGGTAGGGAAGGAGCAGCAGTGTCCTTTATTATGATTGCTGGGAAACATTCATCCAGCCTCCTGTGCTTCCAGCCCGGGGATCCCCACTGCTGCCGGAAGCAGCTCTGTGCTGTCAGGTAAATACCTGCCCTGAGTTTGAGTGCAGCGACAGGGTGGCTCATGTTGATCCGTCTGCACCCTCATTGTGGGATTCCTCCTAGTAATCCAGCAGGGTTATGGGGCAGCTGGCCAGCTCACTGGGGTCAAGTTAACTGGCCACGAAGATCACTTTGACCTCAACCTCTGATGTTCTGATCTTGACGTGGAGTTGTTCTTACTAATTATCACAGTGAGCACTTACAGATTTCTATGCAGAAAATATCCACATTGTCTCCAAGGGCAGAGTGCTAAGTGAGGGCTGTTAAGCTACAGCGGTTGCATTATGCAGAATGGGAGGAGGAAGAGGTAACAGCCCTCAGCCAAAATGAACTTGCTTCAGGATACAAATTGTGAGAGCTATTTCAGTAGTGACCCAGCTTAGGGCTGGGAAGAGTCTTTGGGGGCACAAAGGGGTATCTTGGGCCCCCTTCACCCCACCCTTGTGATGAAACCCTTCTTGCCGCTTTCCTCACAGGCCAGACACCTCTCCCCACAAGCTCGCCGCCGGCTCCACGCTGCCCTGGCGTCCTGTTCCACCTCGATGCTGATCCTCTTCAACCTGGTGTTTCTTGGGGGCAATCAGGTTGGAAAAACCTATTGGGACAGGATTTTTGTGCAAGGTGAGTTGCCTCAGAGTGTTGTTTGCATGCCATTTCTGGCTTTCTATGTGTGCACTTTGTATTGCAGGTGGGATTTGGGAGAGTCGCTTATTGTGTTCATGATATGTGACCTAGAAATGTACCAACCAGGAATAGTTTCCTGCATACCTCGAACTTTAAGTTTTCCTGTTTCAGACATACCACCTGTCTACCACATGTGATTCTTATTTAACATCAAAATGCACTGTCCCTACTCTTTTGAACTTATCCCAACTCTTTTTCCTTATCTTCTTTACTGTTTCTAGATTCTCGCCTCAAGACACTGCAGAGTCTAACCTTGTTCCCTTTGCTGCCCTGAACATCCCACTGGAACTGTGTCCTAGAAGCCCATGTGTTCCCCTGAGGCTGTGGGCATGGTCCCCGTGTTTGCCAGAGCTCTTGTGGATATTTGTGTCTAAAAATCAGCTGTCAGTCTGCACGCTGTGTGCATTGAGAGACTGGCTCAAGGTCTACGGCAAGGTCACACCTGCAGCAGGTGAAATGCTAGTGTGTGGGAGTTGTCCAAAAGGCATCATAGTCACTGATCACCATTTCCTTTGGGCTCCAGCTAAGAGATAAATGAGTTTCTTCAGGGACTTGAGAACTGTAGAACTCTCGCAGTGCACATTACTGAAGCCAATTCACTGTAGTTTGAAAGAACAAATTCCCCTGCCCTGTATCTCTGACCAGCAATGTGGTGTTGTGCTTTGGATTTGGGGAAGCTTTGTCAAGTGGTGATGATGTGGCTTGTCATCTCCATATCAGGGTCCCTTAGGAGCCAGCCGTGCTTTTGCTGCAGCTCTTTCATGCCAGAAATAACCCCAGTGCAGCTGCACGGTTCCTGATTGCCAGCTCCGGAGTCTCAGCTCAGCAGGCATGAGGTAGGGGCAGGCTCTAGGGCCATGGAAGGGCTGCTTTGCTTTAACCTTGTCACTAACAGCACCTTCTTTGCTTTCCAAGCTATGTTTTAGATGATGAGTCCTGGAAAGACTGTGTTCTTAAGCAGAAGCTGTCCTTCAGTATAGCTGGGAGGTAGCAGGGAGCAAAGGATCTAAAGATTACAGGAGGTGTTGGTGTCTTTTACTTTTCTTGCCTCCTCCCATAGAACTTAGTACAGTGTTCTCACTGTGGCTCTGGGGGACATGCTGTTTTGGGGTTTTGTTTTGGTAAATCATAGGTACTGGGTGATGGCTGTTGGCGAGGCATTACATACACAAAGAAGGAAGAGGAAGCACACACAAATGTGGGAGCCAAGGATGCAAACACAAGTGTGGTGCCTGACTCAGGCTGTTGCACTGCTGATGCCTGAGTTAGTTGTTGGAGGTGACAGAATGGAGTGACTGGCTTCCCCCCGAAGGGGACCTCCCAGAGGAGGTGACATTTAAAATGAAGCATTAAGTAAGACCTTGCCAGCAGAGAAAGCCATTATATTTGAGTAGTTAACATTGGTTGCTGTAGCAGAAATTCCAAAATCTTGGTAAACTTTCACTTTTGAAGTTCATTTCTCTTGCAGCTCAATACAAATTCAGTGACTTTTGCTAAGCCATGATTTGAGATGTGTATTTTTGGTTCTCCACCATCTTGTCCTGGTAACATGGAGGGGAAGAAAACATGGGGCTTGTGTGCTCATAGAACTTCAGATAGAAGGGACACGTGACATTTCTGCTCATGTTACATTAGCCAGAGTCTGCCACACGATACCCACCAAGTACAGAGCCTGGAGATGTGCAGATGTGGGCAGATGTCCACAGTATTTATCAGTAGTCTTAGGCACATGGCAGCCAATTAGAGTAGCCCGAGAGGCAGTGAAAGCATGAGCTGGAGTTTGGGAAGAGGTGAACTGATGATCGAGATGTGAGAGCCAGGGCCATGGAGGTCACAGGTGAGGGGACGACGGGGTAGTCAGTCAGCGAGCAGGGAGCTGTGTGGAATGAAATGAGAATGGGACAGGCCAACCCTGGGTCTGCTGGCAAATAAGGGAGCAGAGAAAAAGGAAAATCAATCAGGAGTTCTTTTTGTGGCTGGAAGGCAGGAAAATCATAGCCTGGCTTGCCTGGCACCTGTCACAGGAGATCAGGGGTATGAGAAGTCTGGTCTGTTGCTTAGGATCCCTCTGTGGCCTATGACAGGACACTATGTCCTCAGACTTGGGCAGAGTCCTGCACACTCTGATTTTCTGAGGATGTTGGAATCATTTCTCTTCTGGGTCCTGAGGCCAGAAAAGCTCAGCTTAGAAGGTATTTTCTGAGTCAGGCATTCTCCTGCTGAACTTGCTTGTATTTCAGCTGATCTGGGCCCCAGTCAGGGATGTCTACCAGGCTCTAGGGAATTGCCCCACTTGTCTGTGTCCTGCCAGGAGCTTTGCCCCTGGATGATTGGGTTTAGCTGTCCTTTGGAAGGAAGTGAACCAAATGGTGCCAGATTGCCCATCCTTGGGAACTCTGGATTTCACCTCATAATAATTTGAGCTAGTAGAAGTTTGTTATGAATATTCATATTTTGGTGCCAAAAAAAGAAATTAATGAATCTATAGGATGCTTCCTCAGGCTGTGATGAAGGTGTTAAAAAATCTGAATTCTGAAACTCATCTGGCCTCAAAGGTTTCAGATAAGGGATTGTTGACCTATACATATAGCTGCTGGGCAGTGAGCCCGGACTTTGACAGCCTCTTGGTCATTGGCCTTTTCCTCTGGTTACATGATCAGTTATCATTGCTCCAAGACATCTCTGCACACTGGAAAACGCAGTGGAATGAGGAATGTTTGTGGGGCATGGAGAGCATTTGGATTTCAGGGTTTACTAGGAGGAGACCCTACTGTCTGTGCCTGGAGGGCTGGAACCTGCTAGTGCGCAGGAGGACCCCCAGCCCCACGTCTGTCTCATAGATCTCATCTCAGGGAGTCCTGGTAGGGCAGATGTCTGAGGGACGCGGATTGTCAAGATTTGTAAGTGCCTCCCAGCTAATAGGACATGGATACACATGTGTCTTAGAAGACCCAGCCTTGCTAATTCCAGGCAGCCTTTTCCAGCATCTGTGGCATTCCTGGAAGGTTTCTCTCAGTTAACTTGGAGCAGCTGCCTTGAGGTCAGTATCTCCTTGTCTTTAGTTCACTAAATTATCTGGTGATTTGTTTGCTCTCACCTGCAGAGTTTATTATAGAGCCTCCATAAAAGTTTCTGTCCTGGGGGCTGGGGATTTAGCTCAGCTGCATAAGCGCCTGCCTTGCAAGCACGTGGTCGTGAGTTCGATCCCTGGTACCGATTTTAAAAAAAAATTTCTGTCCTGGTCTCGGGTGGTGTGGGTGGTAGATGTGATGCTGTTAAACTGCCCTTCCCTCTCTCCTGGGCACCTGTTCCATCTTCCAGGAAAGTGAGAAGTGGCAATGTGGAGCAGCAAACCGGGGCACTGTCTGTGTCCTGTGAGTAACATTTTTATCGAGGGTTACCTGTGTTGCTGGGGTCAGAGCAGCAATGTTCAGTTTATTCAGCAGAGATTCAGGAATCTATATTTTTGTTTTTACAATCTCTCCAAATTTTACTGTTGAAATTTCCTTCAAGTTGCTTAAGGAATTTTAAAGGGTCTGAGAAGCTCCTGGCTAGAAGTGTGGACCACCTGCCCACTCTGCTTGCTCTAGGAGGGGCAGTGCTGTTACTGCTGCCGCTTCCTCCTTCTCCTCGTCTTCCTTTTCCTCTTCCTCATCCTCCTCCTGTTCTTCTTTCTCTTCCTTTTTTTCTCCTCCTCCTCCTCCTCCTCCTCTTCTTCTTCTTCTTCTTCTTCTTCTTCTTCTTCATCATCTTCTTCTTCTCCTTCCTCCTCCTCCTCCTCCTCCTCCTCCTCTTCTTCTTCTTCTTCTTCTTCTTCTTCTTCTTCTTCTCCTCCTCCTCCTCCTCCTCCTCCTCTTCCTTCTCTTCCTCCTCCTCCTCTTCCTCCTTCTTCTTCTAAACTAGGTGCTTTTTACATGACTTCGTATCTCTCACAGCAATATGTGTGTACCTTAAATCCTTACCATTGAAGCACAAGTTAATATCTTCAAAAAGCAGTTAAATTCAGTACTGCTCTATGACTCAAAGGTACTGCTGACTTGAAACCTGGTTCTGCAAAGCCAGTCACCATAAGCCAACTGCAGCCTAAGCATCCTTGTGGGACTTTTTTTTTAAAGTCCCACTTAAGAGAGAGTGAGGGAGAAAAGATATTCAAGAGTGATGGGTATACACTGGAAACATATCAGGCTTTCAGGTTTTCCCAGGTACAAGATGGTATCCATCCAAAAAGCCTATTTCTATACAAAGAAGGCATGGATTTGTAAAAGAAGAGTTGGGAATGTCTTTCAAGAGGTCAGGCCCCAGATCTGACATCTAGGGCTCTGCACTGACAGCGTGGTAGAGACGTGTTGCCCGCCAAATGTTCTCCTGCCTGACCACCCAGCACAAGCACACTCACCATGCACATGCACACATGTGTGTCTGCTTTTCCTCCTAGTACCTGATCTTGTTTGACAAACCCACTCAACAGCCTTAGCACCGAGCTCTCACAGTGACCCATTTCCAAGGCAAGGGGAGTTTGGTTCTTTTTTCTCCAGACTGCAATGAGGGAGGAGCTTGCATTTTTCTCATGCAGGTCAAAACCTTTTCACTTCCCACATCTGCTTGCTATTTAAAGCTGAGAGGAGAAAGTGTATCTTCTCTCTGATTACTAGCTTGTCTGGACAGTTTAGTCATCTCCTGACTCAAATGGCTCTGGACACGCATTTTATTTAAAGCTGAACCGGAGCCTCACATTGGCAGTTTTACAGGGTTGTGGGTAAATACAAACTCATTCCCTTCATATCTTCTGAAATTCTTGGGAGTAAAATTTCATTGCTAATGGGAGAAGACAGAAGGCAAATGTCAATACTCAGAGTCCACCTTTTGTGATTACTCCATCTTATACCCTGTTGGCCATTGCCTTTAAGTAGCACTCATGGGTCTCATTGACTGCTTTCTCCTCCCTGGAGCCTCTGGAAGCGCTAGAGAGTTTGAGGAGCCTGAGCTTCCTGCCATGGTATTGCCTGTGAAGCTGGCATGCATTGCTGGGCTAAGCAGTGTGTGCATTTCTTCAGGGTGATACATGGGCCCATTCCAGCCATCCTTATAATCTGAAGTTAGAAGTCTCTGAGGCCCTGGTACCTTTTCGGTACACTGAGTGGGCACCAGGTGTCTTGGGTGTTGGTTTTCCTAAAAGTATTTCAGGCTAAGTCACCAGGCAGGGCACCTAAGGTCACAATAAGGTGAAGAGATTTCTGACTCATCTATAAAGGACTTGTAACAAGAGGACACTGAAATATCATCTTCTGTGAGGTCATGTGAAACTCCCCTGCTAACCAGGAATTTCTCAGACTTCACTGTGAAGAGAGTTTCATGGAAGATGGGAACATTTTAAAGCATTTTCATATAGAACATGGAAGGACTGCGTATCTTAGACACACTTAGTCAAGTACATATGGAATAACTTTGTATTTCTACAGATGCAGCCCATATATTTGGACTCTCTTTATGTTCACATTCACTTATCACTGACCTGTCTTTGGCCCCCAGCCTTCCTGCCCCCAATCACAGGTAGGTAGTGCAGGGGGCCAAAATGCAGAAGGATCAATCTGTATAATTCAGTTAAAGTAGCGACTGAATTGTTTTTGGAGGCTGTTTCCTCAGTTTCTGATGTGTAAACTTTCATGCCCTGGGAACTCATAGCCTCCACCTCAAGGCTTATCCCCAGGTGACATTCCTGGAGCTGACTGGCTCTGCCATCCCGATGTGCCCGTATCTCTTACAGAGAGCACTATGCCAGAAACAGGAGACTATCTGATGGCTTTAGAAATTACATACAAGTACCTGATTAGCCTTATTTACAATGCTTGGAGCCAATTGAAGAGAGAAGGAAATACCATAGTCAGCTCTGTACATATCAATATAAGGATATAAGTCTTGTTATTAATCAGAGTTGCAGCCATTGTTCTGCACTCAGGGGGAGTCACTTCAATTGTCTGCTATAGGTGGGGTAACACCCAGTTTCACAAGTTGTTGGGCCAATTCTCTTGAGGGTTTTACGTGGGGGAGCAGTATTCTGGGGTAAGATAGGGTGGGTCAGGCTTGCTTTTTCTTTGTAAAGTGGAATAAAGAATCTTTCACAAGAGGAGAGAAAGAAAGGAAAACCTTAAGAAAAGACAGAATAATTTTTAGAGAAGGAAGTGTCTGTGGAAGCTGAGGATCTGGAAATCGATGTCTTTAATGTTACCCACGCTGCTCACACTTTGCAGAGTTCTGCTGTTCTGTGTAACCAGCTTGGGATTCTACTGTGTAGGGCAAGAGGCCGGTGTTGCTCTTTGTATTGTACTTCTTCATCTTTTATCCTAACCCAAAGGAAAGTAAGTATTGCCCTACACCTGTTGGGATTTGAGGTTAATATTCATCAGTTAGCGAATGTAGAATAGTCACCCGCTCCCAAACTGAATGGTATACAAAGCAAGCGTTTGTTGACTTCAGCCATCTCTGTGCCGGCTGAAGGCTGATGGGTCTCGGGTAGCCTCAAGAATACACTGTGGGCTTGCCGTGGCTGGACTTTGTGATCTCAGGTGGGCCCCAACTAGGGTAGACTGGCTGATCTGGTCTGCTCCTGGGAAGAGGTCAGGTTGTTTTCCTTCAGTATACTGTCCACGAGTGTTCATGTGACATCCAGAAAGGACACAAGGCCCTTTCTGGTTTAGGCTGTCACTTCTGCTACACTCTTTCACCACACCATATCATAAACCTCAGACCAACCCAAATTCAAGGCCTGAGTGGCAAAGGATTCGGCAAAGGATGCTGAAACAGCTGGAAGGAAAAACGTCTTTCCCTTTCCTTTCTGTCTACCTCAGCAGCATCTGCAGAGAGCGCCAAAGGGTTGACACAGGAGTTGTGGTCTTGGGCGGGTGACCCCTGAGGCTGGAAGGTGACAGGAGCCACATTGGTCCCATTTGCCACCCCCTTCCCATCCTCTTCACAGCGGCCACCTGTCCCTCTTCTCTCCGTGGTACAGAGGTTTTCTCCGCTTCCCGTGTGAGAAAATGGGTTCTTTAGCTCCTTTGGGTTTTCTCCTGGGTTAATAATTTTTCCTTCTTCCGTGTTTACAATGCATAGTAAATGCATTCATCATAGGAACTGGTACACATACATACTACATTTTGATCCTTTTTACTTTACTTACCCTCCCTTTTCTCTCCCTTTTCTCCTGTCCCAAGATCTCCTTTCCATCTCCACAATCTATCTTCCTGTGTCCTAGAATCCATATTTTATTTAACTTCAAAAATATTTATACTTTGGGTTTCTCATATGAGAGAAATCATGAAATACTTAGTCTTCTGTGCTTATTTATGATTTATTTCACTCAGCAGTATAGTCTCAGGGTGCATCCATTTTCCTATGAATGACTCAAATGAATCTTTCTTTATGGCTGGGTAGTGCTGTTTTGTGTATAAATACCACATTTTCTTTATCGGTTCACTTGTTGATGTGTGTAGCATGTAGGCTGTTTCCAAGATTTAGCTGAATTGTGCTACTATAAAAACAGTAGGTATGCATGTATCCCTGTAATACGATGTCTTTAGCTGTTTCTGGATGATACCCAGAGAAGTATAGCTGGGTCAGGCAGAGTTTCTGGTTTTAGATTTCTGAAAAATCTCCATACTGTTTTCCATTATAGTTGCACTAGTTTACCCTCCTACAATAATGTAGAAGGGATTTTTCTGTGCACAGCCTGGCCAGCATTTTTTTTCTTTTATTTCATGATGATAACCATTTTTTCTGGAGTAAGAGGGAATCTCACTGTTGTTTTGTGTTTCTCTAATGGCCAAAGATTCCAAGCACTTTTTAATGTATCTATTGGCCATTTGTACTTCATCTTTTGAATACTATCTCCTTATTTCAGATGCCCATTTTTGATTGGGTCTTTTATTTAGAAGGATCTGATATTTTTGACTTGTTTATATATTCTAGATATTAGTCCTCTGTCTGAGGAGCAGCTGGCATTTTTTCCCATTCTATAGGTTGTCCCTTCAGTCTGTTGATTGTTTACTTTGCTTTCCAGAAGCTTTTTAATTTGATGTGATCCCTTTTGTTGATTGTTGATTTCTGGTGCAAGTGGGGTTCTGTTTAGAAAGTCCTTGCCTATGTGCTCAAGAGCTTTACCTGTTTTACCTTCCAGTAGAATCACTGCTTCTGTTTTAATATATGTAAGTCTTTGATCTATTTGGAATTGATTTTAATGCAGGTTGAGAGAAGTGGATTTAGATTCCTTGGTTCTTTTGGCAGGGACAGCACAGGAGGTGGCCTGGGAGCTATGCCTGGGCTGCTCTGCGTGCAGCAGTGCAGTGAGCCCCTCTCGTGTGTACAGGTTGTCACTCATACTGGTAAGCTCTGGCACACTGGGACGTTCAGGCCGATCTGGCCAATCTTTCCTGTGGTGTAGCTTGATCAGGAAAATTCTGCAGGGGCTGTCGGGCCCTGGCCCCAACTAATAGTCAGGTATTCCTTCACTTTGAGCTGCATTCAAGTCTAGGCTACCTGCCATTCAAATTTTCCTGAGTCCTCTAATTAAACATAATGGCTCTAAGTAGTATCCAGTGTTACTGTTTTAACTCTTTATTATTTATTAAGTCATCGTGTCATTCACTAGTTGAGTTGATCACCTCAACAGCCCTGCAAGATAGTTTGGACAAACATCATTACAGTGCTACTAATCCTGTGAGGCTCAAAGAAGTGAGGAAACTCATTCAGAACCGCACAGCTAGGAAGCAGCAGAGCCAGATGAGGTTACAGGCCGTTAGGCTCCCAATCGCATGTTCTTAGCATGCTTTCCTCAGTCATGACAAGCAACTTGCATTTTTACTGTAGACCATCCCTTGTCACTGTCAGTGACAGTCTAAGGATCTGACCCTTCCTGTGAACCAGCTGGAGGGTGGCAGGCCCTTAGCCTGCAGCTGGGACAGCCTTGATTTGATTGCATATCTGAGAGAATTTTCCTTGCCCACCCAACAAATCACATCTCAGTTTCCCTCTCTTGGGCTCTCTTAGCATTCGAGGTCACTCATAAGCCTCAAATCTAAGATCATCACCCTTCTACAGATCAAGAAGCAATAGGAAGAGAGCATTCCATCTTGGTGCACTCTTGGATGAGCAGAAACATTGAATGCTGAGCCCAGGATGGAGTGCGCAGGGTGGAGCTGGGAACACGGGAGAGGGCGGCAGTGTGGGCTGTCCATTGCTTTGCTTTGCAGAAAGATGAGATCAACTGTAGACTCCTAACTCCCTTTCCTCAGGAATTCCATCTGGGACTACAGCCACCAGTTATGAGCATCCTTTAAGTCACTCAGCTATTTTAGTGAATATCCAGTGAAAAATTTTACTACTCTCTTGAAATAGAGAAAATAGCACTTCCTTGTTGTCAGCACCTGCTTAGTCCCAGTTTTGGTGGCCAGAACTTTGTGGCAGGCACTGGAACCTCTTTATGAGCACTTTCCACTGACACTTGTTGCAGCCTCCAGCTGAGGCCCTGTCCCAGTGCTGCTACAGTGGACTTCGTGTGCAGAGGGATGTGCTCAGAGTGGTAGTCACGGCAAAGTGGGCCGTTCTCGGTTGAGCTGTGCCTCCCGAACAGGTTTGTCGCTTCCCTAACCTCCAGAACCTCAAAATGGGATGTTATTTAGAAATAGGGTCTTAATAGAGTCAAAAGTTACAATGACGTCTCTAAGGTAGACTCTGATCCACTATGGTGTGGTTATGAAACAGGGACATTTGGGGGCACAAATTTTATAGACAAATATGGAAAATGATGGGAAACCATGGGGAAGGTGGCTATGTGAAAGTGGAGCGAGCTCAGCAAGATGCTAATGCAAGTCAAGGAGCATGCAGGGCCACCAGAAGCTGGAGGAGGTGAAGGAGAAGCTTGGTCCTGCCCACTCTTTGATTTCTCATTCGTGCTCAGAACTGGGAGGCAAAACCCTTCTGTTGCTTTGAGCCAGTGTATTTGTGTTAGTTTATTGCAGCAGCTCTGGGACAGTGGAGTGGACCAGCAATGACTCACTCTCCACTCTGAGCAGCATAGTTCAGGGCTGGAGACCAAAGCACTGCAAGGGCTTCACTTTGCAACCCAGGCGTGCACACCAGGACAGATGTTCCAGCTGGGTGAAATGGGATGGCAGTAATCGTGCATCCAGTCACCACAATGTCACATGGGATTCCAGAGTAGGAATCCTGGGCCAGAGGCACAGTGAGGGTGGTGGGAACATGAGAAAGAAGGAAAGGTGGCCTGGTCCTGGGGAGTCCCTGTCTGTTGGGGTGAACCAGTCAACTTAAAGAGAAATCATGTGGTAGGGGAAGGTGGTGGAGCAGAAACATGGACCCACAGTGACCACTAGGTTCTAAAGCCAAGCCATTTCTGGGGTGTGGCTCTGTGATAGAGTGCATGGTTAGCATTCCTGGTAAGCAGTTATGTGGCTCTGGATTGAACAGCTAACACCAAAAGCCAACCACAGGCCAAGCTTCAACCACCTGCCTTCGTATTTGTCATCCTCTTATGTACCGTTCTCTAACCCAGGATGTTCACTGCATAGCACGCAGCACCCAGGAGTTGCTGCCCTGGAAGTGTGTGTTGCTCTGTGTCTGATGGAGGTCAGACAAAACTGGGGCTCTGCTTGGGAGGGACCTTGCTTCTTGCCCCTTCCTGGCCCAAAGTCACTGTCCCAAGGCCAACAGCAGGAGCAGGGCCTGCAGGCCTTTCTGTTCCTTTTTTGGTCGTCTGGCTACTGAACCCAGTGCTCCAGCTGCTAGGCTTGGAGACGGAAGCAGCTGCCCAACTGAGCCCTGTCTGGATCTCCAGGTAGCACAACTCAGGACTTTGTTTTTCCTGGTTACATTTCTCATGATCTTGAAAAAAGAATAAAAAGAAGAAAGCTAGGAACAGTCACATGCTATTAGTAAAATAAAAAAAGAAAAATTGAATATTTTGTTTTAAAAAATAATCATGTTCCTTGGGTGCTAGAACTCTCCCAAAGACCAGAGGAAGATACCTAAGAAAATTAACAGTTAATCTGCAGCTCCTAGAGGAGAATAAAACAGACCATTGAGAGCTAAACTAGGGGCTGTGCTATCCCGCTGAGAGGACAGTAGGCAGAGGTTCTGATTTCAAGACAAGGGAGTAATGTTCTCCTTGATAGACCTGGTTTCCCTTTTCTCCTTGAGAGTGGATGGAACCACTGTCCCTTGTCCTGGTTCCAAGCTGAGTCGCATAGTCTTGTTGTCATGTAAGGAGGGGATCATTTGGATTATGGGTTGTCTGTCAATCATAGAAAATCTGAAAGATTGGCTGTGCATCGTATAGCCCAGTCACACTGAGCACCTTCTGGAGACCTAGAGACTTGCCTACAGAGCCACGCCGTTTCTCAGAAAGTCAGTATTTTTCACAGAGCTAGAACAAACCAGATTACTTTTCACTTAACAAAATTTTTCCTAAGCCTGTTTTAAAATTCCATTGTGTCCACATTGCCCAGGGCTTAGTCCTCTTATATTTGAAGCCAGTGTCTTGATTATTTTTCTCATCTCCCAGCTGCTCGCAACAAGATTGCTAGAGGGTTGGGTCACACCCTCCTCAATGCAGTACAAAACTGCTGTCCTTGGTGATGGTTTTCGTAAAAGAAGCAAAAGTACACAGCAAGAAAATAAGAAAATGGGAAGAGCTGCAGCTTATCTGGGTCAGGACACAGAGGGACAGTGGTCAGGTGAGTCAGTGTGAGGCTAAGACCCTTTCACAGAGAAAATTGCTGGGAGGAGAGAGCCTCCCTGGGCCCTTGCTCATCAATATCTTGGTGTGTGGCATACAGCAAAAGAGGCAGATGTTCATACAGATGTGCTGCTGTGCTTTGTGACATGGTGTTTTGTAAGTGCTGGGGGCACAAAACAGTGAATGGTGCAGAGATGCACCTGTAAATTGATTTTAAAACAAAGACAAGCTTCCACCAACAATTTCCCTAAATACTTGCCTTCCTTCCAGATGAGACAGTCACCATAGAAGAGGTGCCATCTGGCACTTCAAAGGTGAAGGGCTGGGACCTAGAGGCCTTGCCCAGCACGCTGAAGAAACTGCAGGCTGCTCATGTCACCGCAGGAGGGTGCAATGTGTGGTGTCATGAATAGGCTGAATGTTCCATTTGACATCAAGTGCCCAGAAGGCCACATAATGAGAGTGGTACGTGCCATGCCTGGCCAAGGACTGTGGGTGCCATCTTGTTTCAGGGGGGCGGGGGCAGGTGACAAGGAGTTTCTAGAACATTCCCCCCTTTTAAAAGTTCTGTGTGAAAGTGACCAGAAGCTGACTTGCAGGGGGGCAGTGCTAGGAGTGGGGAGACCAGATGGGAGGCTGAGTGAGGATGGACCCAGCCCAGGCATGGATGCCAGGTGCCAGAGATGAGAAGGGGAAGAAGGAAATTTTTTAACCTGCTTAGGAAGATTTTTAGGGATTCAGCTAGGTCTTTAGGTTGTGTGTGTTTGAAGATTTTGATTCCTGTGTGGTAACTTGCCTTAGAAGTTCCAAAGTTTGGAAAAGGAATAGCAAGTGGAGATCTCTCTTACTCTTGCTCATGGTGTGAAGGGATTTTCAGGTGGCCAGGAAAATGCTATAGCAGGTGCACTTTGTAGAGAGAAGCTCAGCGTACTGCTGGAATCAATATTGTTTTTCAGTGCTAACTTGCCTCTGGAAGGGGAAGATTTTCTATGTGGTACATCACTTCACAGATGCTTTTGTTTGAGAACAGTTTGGTTTGCAAACAGAAGCATTTGACAAAAGTTTGTTTTTAGGCCCCGCCAAGTGACCCCCTAGTGGCCCGCAGCTGCCTGTGTTCCCCTTCATAACCGAAAGCGTGCGCAGTGATTTCCAGCCCATGGGGAAGCTTTGGCGCATTGCTCCCAGGCTGGTAAGGCCCTACCCAGCATCCCACATCACCAGAGGACACAACAGAAGGTCCCTTTGGGCCTCTTTGGGTCCTGCCCAGTGATCTTTGAGTAGCCGGCAGCAACCTGCATTGTGTCTCATGAGCCAAAAGTGTACCCAGCAATTTCCATCCCATCGGGAAGTTTTGGTGTGTCACTCCAAGACTGGTAAGGCCCCGCCTGGCAAAGCCAAGTGACTGGGGGCCACTTGGTATGGTCTGTCTAAGGACCACCACTCAACTGGGCAAACTCCTTGCAATAGGGATAGATATTCTCAACTGAAGAAACAACTGAGACCTTGCCTTCAGCTTTCCTAACAGAATATAGGAAAATGACAAAAGACCAAAATGCAATCTCAAATCTCCAACCTATCCAAAGCAAGCCTAGGAGACATGGACATAGAAGAAAATGTAAGCCATGCACTTGAAACTCCTGAAATGATAGCAACTGAAGTAAAGAAACAACTATGGGAAGTATAAAGGAACTCAAGTCAGAAATAATCTCCCAGGTAAAAGAAGAAATGATAAATGTAATGAAGGAATGCTGAACACATCTAAAGAAGACAGTCAAAAAATTAGAGAAACAATTCAAAAAGATGGAAACCTTGAATGAACAATATAAGAACAAAAGGAATGCATGAAGCAGATTCAAAGAGATATACAGGAAATCAAAAATTCCATTGAAAGTTGGCAAAAACCACCCCAATGAAAGTGAAGATAAGTTTTCAGACCACAAAGACAAGATTATAGTTAGTGAACAGGAAAGGAAAAATCTTTTAAAGGAATCGGGAAATAAGTCAACAGGTACAAGATGATGCAAAAAAAAAAACCCATAAGATTCATAGGTATAAATGAAAAAGAAGGTGACAACACAAATGATATCAAGAGGCTATTTACAGAAGTAATAGCTGAAAATTTCACAAACTTAAAAATGGAAACTGACATATAGATCAGTGAAGCATATAGAACTCCAAATAGCCATAGCCAAAATAAAACTACACCCAGACATATAATAATCAGTGTCCCAGAAATCCAACATAAGAACAGAATATTAAAAGCTTCTAGAGAGAAGAGACAGATCACCTATAAAGGAAAGCCTATCAGAATCACAGCAGACTTCTCAACACAAACAATGAAGTCAAGAAGAGCATGGAGTGAAGTATTTCAGATTGTAAAGGAAAACGACTTCCAACCCAGACTGATGTACCCTGAAAAACTATCCTTCAAAATTGATCGAGAAATCCGATACTTCCATGACAAAAAACATCTGAAGAACTTCATAACCACCAAACCAACCCTGCGAAGAATACTGAAAGACATTCTAGATAGACGTAGGAAAAAACCACTAAGCAAGGCAAACAATTAAATACAGTGGAAAGGTAAAGAAACAACAGCAGAAAGATAACATGACAAAAATAAACCAATGTGTATCATTTATAACCATTAACGTAAGTGTCCTCAATTTACCAATTAAAAGAAACAGACTGGCAGAATGAATCAAGAAACAACATCCAACTATATACTGTATACAGGAAACCCATCTAATGCAAAAGGAAACTCATAGACAAAGTCAAAGGATGGAAAACAATACTCTATGCAACAGGAATCCAAAAAACAAACAAACAAAACAAAACAAAAAAAACCATGGGGAGATGTACTGTTTGCAGACAATGTGCACTTCAAACCAAGAATGATCAGAACAAATAATGAAGGTCACTATATACTAGTTAGGGGAAACCTTCAAGAGGAAGAGATAACAATCTTAAATATATATGCACCAAATATGGGAGCACCCAGCTATGTAAAACAAATATTACTAGACATGAAAAATCAAATAAAAAGTAACACAATTATGACAGGAGACTTTAACACCCCATTGACACAAAGAGACAGATCAACTAGACAGAAAGTTAGCAAACGAATAACAGAACTGAGTCACACCTGTGAACAAACGGACTTTGTGGATGCATACAGCGTGTTCCACCCAACAACATCACAATATACATTCTTCTCAGCAGCACAAGGGACATTCTTTAAAAAAGACCATATTCTAGTCCACAGAACATGCTTAAGTAAATGCAGAAGAGTTGAAATTATCCTATGCATGTTATCAGATCATAGTGCCATGAAACTAGAAATTAATGACAAAAGACACTGCAAAAACCTCACAAACGCATGGAAATTGAATAATACACTCCTGAGCAAACAGTGGGTCACAGGGGAATTAAAGAAGAAATTAAACAATATCTACAAGCAAATGCAAATACAAACACAATTTACCAAAACCTTTCAGATGTAATGAAAGCAGTCCTCAGAGGAAAATTTATTGCAGTGAATTCCCACATCAGGAAAATAGTACAAACACAAGTAAACAACCTGATGCTACACATCAGACACCTAGAAAAAGAAGAGCAAGTCAAGCCCAAAGCCAAAAGAAGGGAGGAAATTATAAAGATCAGAGCAGAAGTCAATGCAGTAGAGAATAAGAAAACAATATAAAGAATCAATGAATCAAACAGTTGGTTCTTTGAAAGACTAGATAAAATTGATAAGCCCCTAACCAACTTGATTTTAAAAAGGAAAGAAAAAACTCAAATTCATGCAATAAGGAATAAAAAGGGTGAAATCACTATAGACCCTGTAGAAATACAGAAGATCATCAGTACCTATTTTGAAAACCTATACTCTCCTAGGTCTGATAACACAGAAGAAATGGACATTCCTAGAAACATACGAATTACCAAAGCTGGATCAAGATGTAAAACTGCAGAATAACTCAGTTTCAAATAATGAAATTGAAAACATAATTAAAACCTTACCAACAAAGAAAAGCTCAGCTCCAGATGGATTCACTGCGGAATTCTACAGCAAATTCAAAGAAGACTTAACGCTGACACACTTCAAACTCTTCAGTGAAATTTAAAGGAAAACAATTCCTAACTTATCCTTGGAGGCAAGTATTACTCTAATACCAAAATTAGAGAAAGACTCAGTGAAAAAAGAGAACTGCAGGCCAATTTCCCTAATGAACATAGATGCAAAAATTCTCAATAAAATATTGGCAAACAGAATAAAGCAAATCATCAAGAAGATTATACACCATGATCAAGTGGGAGTCATCCCACAAATGCAGAGATGGTTCAACATATGCAAATCAATAAATGTAATCCACCATATCAATAAAGCCAAAAATAAGAATCACATGATCATTTCTATGGATTCAGAAAAAGCTTTTGATAAGGTCCAACACTGATTCATGATAAGAACCTTACAGAAAATTGGAATAGATGGTCTTTACCTCAATATGATAAAAGCCATCTATGACAACCCAATAACCAGCATCATATTAAATGGCCAAAAACTGAAAGCCTTTACTCTAGAATCAGGAACAAGACAAGGATGTCCATTATCACCATTCCTATTCAATATACTTCTGAATACATTAGCCAGAGCATTTAGACAAGAGAGAGAAATAAAAGGAATAAGGACAGGAAAGGAAGAAGTTAAATTACCACTATTTGCAGATAACAGGGTACTCTACATGGAAGACCCCCAAAACTCCACTGAAATACTCCTAGGTATAATAAATAAATTCAGTAATGTAGCTGGATACAAAGTCAACACTCAAAAATCAATAGCATTCCTATACACTAACAACAAAACCACTGAGAGATTAATAAGAGAAGCCACACCCTTCACAATAGCATCCAAAATAAATAAATAAATACTTAGGAATCAATATAGCGAAAGAAGTAAAAGATCCATTCAGGGAAAATTATAATACCCTGAAAAAAGAAATTGAACAGGATCTCAGAAAATGGAAAGGCATTCCTTATTCATAGATTGGAAGATCAAATATTGTGAAAATGGCCATTGGCCCACAATGGTTATACAAATTTAATGCAATCCCAATCAAAATACCACTTGTATACCTCACAGATCTAGAGAAATGATTCTTAAAATTCATCTGGAACCAGAAGAGACCTAGAATAGCAAAGGCAGTTCTGAGCAACAAAGGCAAGGCAGGAGGCATCACAATCCCTGACTTGAAGCTATACTACAAAGCTACTGTAAGAAAATCAGTATTGTACTGGAATAAAAACAGACCTGAAGATCAATAGAATAGATTAGAAAATTCAAATATGACTACAAACACACTCAGCCACCTTATCTTTGATAAAAGGGCCAAACATTCACTTGAAGAAAGGTAGTCTATTTAATAAATGGTGCTGGAAAAACTGGCTCTCCATGTGCTGGAAGCCAAAACTAGACCCATGCCTATCACCATGTACTAAAGTCTAAATGGATCAAAGATCCAAATATCAAACCAGAAATACTAAATCTGCTGGAAGACAAAATAGGTAGAAATCTTGAAGACGTAGGGGCAAATAGAGAATTCATGAGCAAAAATCAAACCTCATGGGAAATACTTCCTAGAATCATTAACTGGGATCATGTCTCATTAAAAAGTTTTTGCATGTTGAAAGAAATTTCCAACAGAGTAAAAAGGAAACCCATGAATTTTGAAAAAATCTTAGTCAACTGTCCCTCAAAGGACTTCTGTCTAGAACATATAAAGAATTTTTTTAAAAAATCAAACCTCCAAAATTCAAAGACCCAATCCAAAAATGGGCATGTGAGATGAATACACAGTTCTCAAATAAGGAAATATAAATGGCATATTAATACATAAAAAAATGTTCAGCATCATTGGTCATTAGAGAAATGCAAATTAAAGCAACACTGAGATTCCATCTCACTGCAGAAAGATGGCAAAGATAAAGAAATCTACCAACAACAAATGCTGGGGAGGCTGCGGGGGAATAAGGAACTCTTTTGCACTGTTGGTGGTAATGCAGACTGGTGCAACTACTGTGGAGGTTAGTCTGAAGGTTCCTCAACAAGCTGGGATTGGAAGTCTCATTTGAGCCAGCTATCCCACTTCTGGGCATTTTTCCAGAAGAAATGAAAACATCACATCACAGTGATACATGTGCACCCATGTTTATAGTAGCACAATTTGTAATAGCCAGATCTTGGAAACAACATAAATTCCCATCTAGTGAAGAATGGATAGAAGAGTTGTGGTGTTTTTATACAGGAGTACTACTCAGCTATAAAGAATGGTCATATTGAAATATTTAAGTAAATAGATGCAACTTGAGACCATACTCATAAGTGAAATAAGTCAAATTCACATGTGAAATACCATATTATCTCCCTAGTATAAGAAATGGTAAGAGTACATAAGACACAAAATCTTCAATAAATACAGTGAAAGGATAAGAATCTGCTCGAAGGGGAAAAATAATGTCTCAGGGAAAAGGAGGAAAAAGGAAAAGGAAGGGAAAATAAAAAAAATCTAAATTTGTATAAACACACTTAGGATAGCTAAGATGATTGTGCTACAAATTCTATAAGTTCTTGGAACAAAACAGTTAACATTCCTAGGATTGGAACAATTTTGCATGTTTGTGTCTGGTGATCTGAGGGACTCTTAAAGATCATTATGTAAAATAACAACCTTTAGTTATGTTCCTACCACCTTGTTTTGAAGGCCTATATCATCATTGTTTTGGGCTCTTTGCTATTGTTATTTATTTGTCTTTTTTTCTTGTTTTTCTAGTAATCTGTTTTATTTTGTGTTTCCCTCTAATACAGAAAGGATAGGTATACATGTAGAGACTCATACATGCATAGAACTTCTCCTAAGCTGTTTATGAGAATCGATTATATTATGCGTGATGAAATGAACAGCTTCGTTGAAGAAAAAGACATTATGGTATCCATTGCTGATTCAGTGTGGTCATACGGTGAAATCCAGTAATGCTTTTATTCTTTGTTAAGAGTGGTTTTAGTCTGTTTTGCATTGTTTAATTTCAATATACATGAAGATGTGGACAGCTATTTTGAAGAGAACAAGAGACATTACAGCAGCCATTGTTGATTTTCCTGTTGTCTGGTTTTGATGGTCTATAACGCCTTCATTATTCTGTTCTGATCAGTTTTATGCTATTTTGTTTTAAATGACTTCTTTGTGTGTGAAGATATAGACAACTATTTAGAAGAAAACAAGAGACATATGGTAGCCACTGTAGATCTCCTGTTGTCTTGCTTTGAAATCTGTGTCACTTACATTGTTTCCTTCTGATCTGCTTTGTTCTGTTTTGTTATGTTTAGTTTCACTGTCTTTAAAATAAAAAATAAAAATTTTGTTTTCATTTGCAAAGTGCATCTAGCGACAGACATGACAGCAGCCATCTTTCCCTGATGAACACAAACATGGCTGTCTTCTTCAGAACTGTGATCAGTTGAGTTCATGAACTGAGATAAAGCTATAGTTTCTTGCTCTTTCTGTATTTTACAGTATTTTTAAGCTTGCATTTTGTTTCTTTAAATATAACATGATGAAGATGAGCATTATTTGTATCTAAAGCGTACTAATAAATAATACAGAGAATGAAATCTAGCCCAGCTGGGTAATTTAGCAACTTAGCAGGACCCCATCTAAAATTTTTAAAAAACAGGTTTTTTTGGAGACAGAGTCTTGCTATGTAGCCCAGGATGGCCTTGAACACACAGTGATCCTCCTGCCTCAAACTCCTTAGTGCTGAGATTACAGTGTGTGCTATCACACCTAGTTACAAAAATTTTTAAAACCTGAGGATGTATCTTTTTTGCAAAGGTCCTGGATTCAATTCCCAGTACCAAATAATAATATTATCAAACTCTTTGCTGCCTATTCATCTTTAAAATAGAGATAATAAAAACTTACAAATACATAGCAAAGGTTAAAGGAGTTCATATATATCTCAAGGGCTCAGAACAGTGCCTGTTGATCATCTTCATCAACATAATCATATCCCTCTGTTCCTCATCATAATTTACAGGAGTTCTTTCAATATTCTGGATATTATTTCTTTGTTAGACTTTTATGTTTGATGTATCTCCCCAAATATCTATAATTGGTCTCATTGTTTTGTTTATATCTTTTGTTACTGAAAAAAATTGAATATTAATTTAATAGAATTTTAACCTTATTTTTCCTTTATACTTTTAGGTTTTTTTGTATGATCTAAGAAATTTTTGATATTCCAAGGACATAAATAAATTCATTATCATGTATTTTCTTCTAATATTTTAAAGTTTTGCTTTTCATTTATAGAGACTTTAGTCTACTTGTGATATATTATAAGGATCAATTTTTCTTTTTTTTTGTATGAATAACCAATTTTCCAAGCATCATTCACTGAATAGCCTGTTGTTTTCTAATTCTACCTTTTTTTAACCTATATTTGATACTTGAAGTATTTTGAATATGTATCTATATGTATTGTATTTTACTACTAGGTATTACTTGTAACATCCTTTTTTTTATGTGCTTGGTTATCTTTGGCTAAGTGCTTCACATTATCATATGTAATTATATATGTGAGACAGTTCTGAGGCTTAGTCTACAGACACTTTCCTCTAGATAAAATGTGTGTGTGTTTTAGACAAATAGGGCCAGGCCAGGGTTATGAAACTCACTTTGCTCTCCTTCACCTATGGACAAGGGTGACCAGTGGTCTCCTGATTCATCTTACCCTGGGTATGGTTCTGACTCTTTCCCAGGGCCACCCTTCTGTGCTTTTATGAGTCAGCTTCAGACTTGCTAGTTTGGGCAGCTCTGTGATTTCCCTTCTATTCTCTTACCCCAGTGGCAACAGCACAGTGTGTATGCCTGTGCGCATTTTGTTTCCTTTGGTTCTCATTTTTCTCTTAGATTTTGGCCTACTGCCTTTACTGTCTTACCAGACATTGCTTACATTGCCACCATTTGGGAAAAAAATTGAAATATGTATATGACAAATAAATGTCCTTTTTCTCTTCTATGAGATAATTGTTCAAAATAACTTATCTGACATTGAAAGGAGCAGAAGTCTTTTTTTGATTCCTAGGAAACTGTAATTTTTATTTGGGTCAAATTTGCCAGTTGGGACATTTGAGAAATGACAACATGCTTCTAGTAGAAATAAAAAGTGCTAGGTAAATGTTAGATAAGTGAGTTCACATTGCATTGTTAGGTGTGCTTACGGCATCCCCTGAGTTCTTACACTAGCAGTCTATGCAGTGGTGAAGGACTGTAGACTCAACCGTGGACAATATTTTAGTTACTTTTCTTGTTACTGAGAAAATACCCAACACTCAAAATTAAAGGTTTATTTTGGCTCACATTTTGTAGAGGTTTCAGCCTGTAGTCAGCTGGCTCAGAAGCAGGGTGGCATGGCAGAGGAGAAAGAGACCATAGAAAAGCAGGGCAGCCAGGAGGCAGTAAGGCAGCGAAGTGACAGCCACAGGCCTTCTCTCTGCCCCTGATACTTCATGCAGGTTAGTGGGTAGCACTCACACCCAAGGTAGAGCCTTATTACCAGCATTGCATCTTTTTAATCTCAGCATGGTATCTGTAGTCCCAGTATCACACACTCTAAATCCAAAAAGCCACACTTATGGCAACATGAGGTTTTGGGGAGACATCTAGATAGCCACAACAGACGAGGTACCTAACCTCTCTTAACCTCTCTCACATTCAGATTCTTACCTCTAAGTTGAGAAATAAGACCTCCTTATAGGTGGTTGTGGAAACTAAATAAGGTAACAGGTATAACTTTGTGCTCTCCCTTACACATGGAAAGCCTTTACTAATTGTAGTTTTTTTATTGATAATACTATTCTGCTCATGATGCTCTACCACCGGGCCCCTTTTTTGCCTATGAAAAAATAATTTAATGGACACTCATGCAAAAGAATGAAGTTGGATCCCTACCTCATATGACCACCAGAGTTAACTTAAAATAATTGGATCTAAAACTGTAAAACTCTTAGAAGAAAATATAAGTATAAATCTTTATGACTTTAGATTTGACAGTGATTGATTAGATATGAAACCAAAAACACAGAAATAAGGAAGAAAAAGTTTTATCAATTAGACACCATCAAAATTAAAAGCATCAGTGCTTTAAAAGATATTCTAGGTTTGGATCTAGAATGGCCCCAGAAACTTTCACGTGCAGTAGGTGATTGGATCACGGGGGCACTGCATTTCAGGGAATTAATCCACTGAAATGTGCAGAGTGAAGTGTTGTTAAGAGATGGGTCTGGTCGGAAGAGACAGGTCACTGGTGGTGTGACTCGGAAGAGGATATCTCCCTTCTCAGCTCCTGCCTCTGCTTTCCGCTTCCTGGCCACCATGATGTGAGTAGCTTTTTCACCACTAGGCTCTTCCACAATGCCCTTTGCCTGGGAGCCAGCCAACTATGGACTGAACTGTGAGCCACTGTCTCCTCTTTCATGTTGTGGGTGCTGGGTATTTTGTCTCAGCAACAAGAATGTGACTGACATAGATGTCATCAAAAAAGTGAGAGTATAACCAGAATATGAGAATATTCTCACAAATCACATATCTGATAAGAAACTTGCATGTAGCACATAACTCAATAATAAAAAAGACAACCAAACTTAAAATGGGCAAAAGTTCTGAATATATATTTACTCCAAATGTCTAGTAAGCACATGGAAGGATATTCAACATGTTCGCCATGAGAAAAACGCAATTTAAAACCACAGTGAAACTCACAACCACTAGGATGACTATAAGAAAAAGCAACCAACAAAAGGTAGAGAATAAGTTTTGGTGATGATGTGGAGAAATTGGAATCCTCATACACTGCTGATGGGAATGTAAAGTGGAAACTGATACTTTGGAATATAATTGGGCAGTTTCTTAACAAGTTAAACACAAAGATATCATATACTAGCAAGTCTACTTTTAGGTATATACCCAAGAAAAATTAAAACAGGTCCACACAAAAAGTTACCAAAAAAAAGTTCATTGTATTATTTTGTATAATAGAAAAAGTAGAAACAACCTAAGTCTCTATCAGCTTATGTATAGCTGATACAATATCATGCAGAATGTCCATACCATAGAATATTATTAAAAATAAATGAAATACTGATATATGCAACAAGGTGGATGAACCTAGAAACCATGTTAAGTGAAGGAAGCAGATCGTGAAGAGCCACATAGTGAATGATTCTATTTATATGAAATGTCCAGAATACACAAATCCATTATTCAGGACCCCTGCAGTGCATCCTCAATTTCCTGCAAGGTTTTATGGTGCATGGTGAAAAGAGAGAACAAGAGAAAATAGCAGTGCAAAGGGCATCCTGGATGGCCGGTTGTTCAAGGGGAACAAAGGGCCATGAGGCAGTCAGAACCTCGGTATTGATCACATTTACATTGAGGAAATGTAATGATTAAGGGCTTACAACTGGATGTGCTAGATAAGTGGTCAAGCAGGCAAGGCTTGTGAAAGGGGACAAAGCGTTCTTGCAAAAGGAACAACAATCAGATCAAGGTTGTGGTTAGTAAGTAACCCGTTTAGTAATTAATTCTGGGAAGGAATTTTCTCTGGAGTCTTGGCACAGATGTTATCTTATATTTTAGCCCCACACTTTCACAGCCTATTATAATCCCAAACATTGAGTATTATAATCCAAGTATTATAAATCCTTTTTTGTCTTCCTCACAATCCAAAAATTATAATTCCATTGAGACATTATTGGAATCCCAGCAAGATAATTTCAATCTACCACCTCCAATGCAATCCATGGCGAGAGTAGAAACACCAAGACATATTCAAACTTAAAGGCAGCCAAGGGGTCTCAAGTCCAATCGTTGTGAAAATATTCAGACAAAGACCCTGATCCAAGGCCTCTCCCAGAATTATCTTGTGAAGAAGGAGGTGGCTGGAGGATGAGTGACAGAGAGGATGGCGGGAACTATGTGAGTAACTTGAGATGCCTAACCAGGTAGGGAGGAAAGCATCTTTGCAAAATGTAGGGAGAGAGCTAAGGGTTTAGCTCAGTGGCTCAAGCACTTGCCTGGTAAATATGAGGTCATGAGTTCAATCCCTGGTATCAAAAGAATAAAGAAAAAAAATGCAGGGAGAATGATATACAGAAGGATCAATCTGCATAATTCAACTAAGGTAGCAATTGAGTTGCTTTAGGAGGTTGTTGCTTTAGTTTCTGATATGCAAACTCTTGTGCCCTGGGGAGTCATAGCCTCTTTACCTTGAGGCTCATACCCAGGTGACATTCCCAGAGCTGATGGCTCTGCCATCCCGCTGTGCTCATATCTTTTACAGAGAGCACTATGGGAGGAAACAGGAGACTGTCTGATGGCTTTAGAGAGTACATACCAGTACTTCTGCTAGCCTTATTTGCAATGCTTAAGGCCAATTAAAGAGAAAATACCATAGTCAACTCTGTACATATCAGTATACAAAAAAAGCTTCGATATGATCAATGTTGCACCAATTGTTCTGATTCAAGGAGAGTCACTCAAATTGTCTCCTATAACATCCCATTTATATGGCTCAGATGTGGCCCTTGGCGAGGAGCAATGCTAACCCAGCGTGCCACCTGCTTCCTTCTGTGAAGACATGTACATGGCCTTAGCCAGACTCACTATTCAAACCAGAAGCCAATTTAGGGAAGTCACCTCTATACAGCCTGCACACTCACAAGTAAGCACAATCTCGTGTGGGCCTGAGAGAGGATGATGTGTTGGTCCTCTACAATCCATATAGAAAGTAGATTAGAGTTACCTAGAAAATGGGTGTGGGGTAAGGGTTTACAGAGTAATGGCTAACGTATATGTGTTTCTTTCTTGAGGATGCTATCATATTCTAAAATGATAATGATGATCACAGAATTCTGTCAATATATTAAAAGCCCATAATTTCTATACATAAATGGTTGAATTGTGTGGTATATAAATTGTAGCTCCATAAGATATTAAAATAGTTTAGGGCTAAATGATAGTTGGTCTGTCATGGTCCTTCTGTTTGTTCCTGCATCTGTCCATCCATCCATCCACTCACCCATCCAGCTGCACATCTGCCTGTCCACTCTTCTGTCCATCGATCCATTTATCCACCCATTTCCCTTTCTTTCTGTCCTGACAGCTTGTACTATTTTATCCTCTTCCCATTCTATCAATTAGAAAAAAAATATCATTACTCATCAGTGAAAGACTAGGAGTCTTGCCAGACCTTGCTTTTCATCATGCTGGTTTGGTATTTCTGGTGTCCTTATGCTTTCCATCTTAGCATAAGGTGACTTTTCTGGGCTCTCCAGAGGAAAGGCTTTTCATCAGTCCATCCAGAAACAGATGGATGCATAGAAGTGGGGACTGAGGGGAGTTGACACACAGCCGGGGTTTGCTGGAATGGCAGGAGCACCTGGTCCACACCTCACCTCTGATGAGTCCTCAGAATGATGAATAGGACATTTTCTGGTTTTGTTTATTTTCTGTGACAACTCAATGTTAAGTATGCGTGACACTTGTTCCTGCCTTCTGTAGCTTAGTGTGGGTCCGATGCTGGGTTGCTGTGCTCCTCATTATTTACACAGTGCTGAGAGATTTCAAGGTTGACCTGGTCTAAACAGCTTCTTAATGAGACTCTGCCCCTTTGTGCCATCAGCCATCAGCATGAAGGCAGCTATTCTCTTGCCCAGCCTCCACTTCGGTTGCTTTATAACTTTACTGTCCATCAGAATTACCGAGGAAACTTATTTAAAATGCAGACACCTATGCCCCTACCTGAGATTAGGACTTAGTAGGTCTAGGCTGGTACCCAGGAATTTGCATTTGAAAGAGCCTCCCTAATGACTTTCATTGACACATAGCCAGGGATTTGCTGGCTGGTATTCCGTGTCACCCAGAGATAGTCTGTCATAATTGGTCTGCTAATGGCTTCATTAGTTAGCAATACAGGAAACTCCTTATTTTCCTGCTAGTGCCCTGCGGTGCCCATTTCTTCAAGTGTGAAAGAGTTGGTGTAAGGTTGTGGTCCAAGCATTATTCTGTGTATGAGTTGCTCCCACTGAACTGAGTGGGTGGACTCTAACGTGCTCTGTGATACTTGAAGGCGATAAGAACCCATGTGGGCAACTTGCCTATATCTAGTGATATAGATAATCCAGACAAATTTATCCAAATAAGCAGCATCTGGGTTTAGAAGCATACTGCTTAATATCAGATATTTGCCTTCCCTCAATTTTCTTGATTTGATAAGAAAAACAGCTTGAATTTTTGGTGCTAATAGGAATAGATGTTAGGAAGAGAACTGATTGGAGTCCTAGAGGGGTAGGAAGGATGTTAACCAAGTGAAAACTCCTCTCTGCACACTTAATTGACTTCTTACTCAGCAGAAGGGCTTAAAGTGTCCTAAGGTCTGCACATAAATCAGAATGCTGTGTAGACTCATCCTTTCCTGATCAAGACTTGAATACATCAGGGCACTAAATTCATCTGCATCAAAATGCTTTCGTGGAAACCCTAATTACAGGAGACTGCCTCTTTAAAAAATTTGAATCTACACATTCACAATCTCAAAATATCTCAAAATATGTGATTTATTATTAATTGTAATCACCTTATTTTGCTATAGAACTTATTTCTGGTATCTGTACCATCCCTTCCTCCCCTCTATGCTGTTTGAGGTAATAAAATTACCCTAATTTGACCCTTTGATAGTTACATGTGTTAAAATATCACATCATCCCACAAAAACATAATGTGCCAATTATGGAAACTTCAGGTCAATGCCAGCCATTCTTAGTCCAGATCTTAACACTCAAAACATCATTAACATGTACAAACAAGGACACCCAAGGCATAACTAAGTTAAGTAAAACAGGAGAAAGTCCTCAATAGCATCTTGCATATGCACACTGTCTTAGTCATTTCCTCCTTGCTAGACACAATTCCTAACACCCACAACTTAAAGGAGGAGAGGTTTATTTGAGTTGAAGTTTTAGTCCATGATCAGCTGGCTTCATGTCATGGCAGCCAAGAGGCAGGGAAAAAAGGGAGGAGCTGGGGGGAGGGATAAGTCATACCACCCGTGACCTGCCTGGACCCCAACCTAGTTTCTCAGAGCAAGTCAGCTTTAGCATTCCCATAACCAAGCCACCTTCCACAAGGCCAGTCTCTGCATGATATAGGGAACTAAACTGTCAACCTACATGTCCAGCATGAGTTTGTGTTCTCTAAAATCAAAGAGTGAATTTTAGGGACAATGGAGATTAAGAATAGAATATATTTATTGAGAGGGAGAAAAAAGCTTCTTTCTGAGAGACAGAAGGGGTCCCGAGCAGGTTGCCCAAGACTCTGTCTTTTCTAGGGACTTTTATAGAGCAAAATTATAAGGTGAGATGGGTCCAAAGTGGGAAAAAATGGGAATTCGCAAGGTGGGCTGTTAGAGACTACTACCCAGCAGCTCTGAGCAGGATTTAAATTTAACTAATTGGCTTTCTATGTTTATCTGTGAGTCTGTCCTAGGCCTCAGCCCCTTGCCTGGCAATGGGAGCTGATTCATAATAAGTGAACCTCTATGAATCACTGATCCTGGCTGAGGCCTGTCACAGTGGCCTGTAAGGCCAGAGATACCTCAAAGGGCAAGATAAGGCCACAGCTGCAGACACTTGGCTCAAACATCAATTAAGTAGAGACTGCAGCTGCAAAAATTACTCTTACAGTTGCACTCCTACCATGTCTTCATGATAAGACAGTTCTACTAAATTGACTTGATTCATTACTTGTAGACATCCTTAAAGTGACTCCCAAAGTCCTCCTCATTTCCCCATGCTTTCCTCAGTTTCCCCATCTTTTGTTGTTGGACCTAATAAAAGTGGGCTGGTCCAGAGAAGTCTTTGCCCTAGCCCTCGGCGTCTCAATCTCAGCTAAAGGGTTTTGACCCTCCTGGAGCCCTAAAATCATACCACTTGTCTCATTTTATTTAAACCTCTGCTGTACACTCATTTGGGAGATTGGGGATCTAGGTCAGGACCCGATAGTGGGCATAAGGTAGGACAGAACTATGGTCAACCAGTGAGATTAATTGCTCAGGTAAAATTGATTAAATTAGGGGCAAACCGGGAAGTGAGTCACATAGTAAGGGGACATGCTTGAAGAACAGTGACTCTTCCTGTAGGGGTTAGAATGGTGCCTCCTGGCTTTCTCAGGGTAATAGAGAACTATGTAGAATATCAGTCCTCAGGATGTGGGTGCATTTGTTTGATCTTTTGTCTTGAGGCCTGGCTCACAGCAGGAGGTGTCTGTCTCCTCCAAGATTTCAAGGTATCTGGCCTTTGGCAGTGACACCTCATAGGATCTAGCCCTATCTGACTGCCTGTAATACTTTTATCTAACTCGGATACCTGTTGTTAGGGGTTTTTTAAATTTATTTTTTTGGTGCAATAAAGAAACAAAAGGTTCTATCATGTTTTGTCTTACTGGGATTTTAATATATGTGATAGTATAAACAAATCTTTTTACTCAAAATGAGATACTATAGTAGCCATTGATCATAGTTACTCGGTTCAGAATGTCCTATAATTATTTCATTCTTTTGAATGGTTTTATACTATTGTGTTATGTTTGATATTATTGTATCTGAAACTAAGCTCAACTATAGCAGAGAAAGACATATTTTGATAGCTACTGTTAATGTCCGGTTGTCTTATTGTAAAGTGTTGTATTGCTTATGTTGTTCTGTTCTGATCTGCTTTGTTCTGCCTTCTTTTATTTTATTCTCTTTAAAATAAAAAAAAACAGTAATAAGAACTGTAGGAGTAATAAAACTCAAAATGCATAATTGCTACTCTGAAAAAGAGAGCAAAAGAAAGTGCTCTAAAGGATATAACTGCATGTATGTTTAAGTGGGTAAGATGACCATACTACTGTTTTTGTTAGATTGTTGAGCAGAACTGTTAATAGTCTCACTGTTTGAATGTCTACTTTGTATGCTTTAATTTTGTAACTTGAACAACTAGTTCCAAGATGACAGTATGTAACTTATCAACTGGTGATTTCTTAGTGGTATTTTTTTTGTTGCTGTTCTTTTCTTTTTTTCCTTTGGAATTCTGTATTGTTGCTACCCTTTTTTTCTGTTTTGTTTTTTTTT